>CAJVNO010000012.1:0-421854 GCA_911174995.1 Penicillium olsonii | reverse complement strand
TTCAATGGAAGCCACGCTCCCCAGGACTAGCCCACGGGTAGCGACGTCGCTTGTACCCCTGACAGCCACAACCCCCCCCCCCCCCCCCCCCCCCCCCGTCTCCATCCCATCCAGACTGTCGGGAGCGGAGGTGCTCCGAAGTGTCCGTCTCGAGGCTCTTGACTCATCATACACGGTGGGGCTCATTGTGATTCATTGTGATTGATTTCTAAGTTTGTCTGTTGGCTGTTGGCTGTTGGCTGTTGGCTGCTGTCTGGGGCTATTCTGGCCGTGTTGATTTTTAATCGACTCGGGTATTTGATTGCCTTGATAACCTGCAGCCAATTAATATCGACTCAGACTGCGTCCAATGGCAGGGCTGCACCGGGGGGCGAAGATTGCACGGTCCTGTTGGGGCCAAAAGGCGCGAGGCTATTGAGCAACCTTAGTTTCCCGTTGAGCCCACAGTTCCCATGCTAAAGGGTTAAAGGGCACGACCAGGATGTCTGCTTTTCCCTGAAACGGTTTAGCCTGGGGGCCTTTCTCTTATCAAAAATTGGCGGCTCTGGCAGCTTCTAATGCGGAAGGTCGTTGTCCCTCTACTCCGGACTCCATAGTCACTATATTCGTACTATCCACTCGACTGGAGACTCTCCAGACTGTCGCCTTCTAGACTCGCGACTTTAAATCCCGTGGATTCACCCGCATTCCAACCTTATCTATGCCCGCACAAGGGACCTACAGGGGCTTGGCTGCCAACTCACCAGACAAAGACGGACAAATCAGACGCGTACCTCAGAGACAAAATTCCCGAGCGAAAAGGGCCCCCAAAAAACCAACACACCCAAAACCCGAGCAAAATCCGGCGGTAGAGCCGATCATGAGAATCACCAGACCCTAAACTCCACATTCTGCAGCGGGGCTGTCCGCAGTCAGCACGGGAGACCAGCGTGGTGGAATTAGACGTTAAGACGCGATACCCAAGTAGGGAGGTCGCGCTATGTCGGTGCGTGGCGTTAAGCCCGCGACTCATCACCTTGGATGGGCCCATATGAAACAAGAGACTCGGGGGTTTGCCGTCTCTTTGGGACTCTCTGCTCTCCCCGACAAGGTTGGGCTGCTAGCGTTGGTCTCTCAGGGGGTGTTCCTTGATTTCCGTACGCACCTGTTTCAAGGGAAATTTGGCTGGCCTGATGTCCACGGGTGACAGCTGTCGCCAATCATTGGAAGATCGACGGTCCTATTTTTGAGCTGATCTGTGGGTGATATCTATATTCGGACTCAACTTGGCCAAGCTTCTTTGTCACGGGCCAGAAGCAAGGCCAACGGTGATCTATGTAGGAGCACGTACGTCTCGTCACAAAGGGGAGTATACCCTAGCTCAGTGTTCCAAGACATACCCTTTGAGATGTAAAAATTCCCAGAGTCGAGGTGCTTTGGCTAGAGCGCCAACCCTGGTCTCTCCCCGACGAACATGACCCTTGTATAGACCAAAGCCAGCTGCGACTATAGTAACCGCAACGGTTCATAGCATGCTCAGTGAGATATCGAATCCATTGCCAAGAAGTCAGATCATGCAGGGACAATTAGGGTTTAAGATCTGACAGTTGCCAGATCCTCTCTGAAATGAGAAGCAGTACGGAGTACGGAGTACGTGCTCCAGACCAGTTTCTCAACTGTTCGTGGCAATAACCTAACCAACATGTGACGGGCCACGAAAACACATGTGGAGCAACGTATACGCGCCCTGATGCAGATGTACACATGTACGTCGTGGCCCGCCCATCCGCCATTCCGCCGTCCCGCCGGTGATTGGATTCCGGGGCCCTGGGACAAGGCAACGGTTGGATACGAGAGACCGGGGACACCGAGTGGAGGCTCAAGGAGTTGGGGCCTCGGGGAGCCCGACATGCAGATCCAATACGTGTCCATGAGGCTGCGAATGCTAATTCCCGGGATCCTAGATGTTCCGGATACTCCGACTACAAGGCGCGAGATTAGGGAACGGATCGCATTCAAAAGTAAAAAGCTAACTGTCATCAGCGTCATCAAACTTATCATTCCAACACTAGATATTCCAAAAAAAGAGAGAACTTTATCGCCCGTGCACCCCCATCGGATCTGCCGCGACGTTGCGCCGCCGACGCATAGGCGCTTTCTTGCGATTTGCAATGGCCGCATCTTGCAACTGCTCCGGATTCATTTCCGTATCCCCATCCTTGTCATCCCCCGGGGACAGCTGCTGCTCATGATTCCACGCCTCGTCAAGCTCAATGACATTCTTGGGTTTCGACCGGAGCCACTTCATGCGCGGGCCGACCCGCGACACCTCCGAGACCTTGAAGCCGTAGATACGGGGGTCGTAGATCTTGCCTTTCCCCAGGCCCGGGCAGAGGTTGGGCGTGCGGACCCCGTTGATCTCCAGCGGTTGATTTTCCGGGGTCGGGGAGGTCGGGCGCGCGGCTGGGCGGGTCACCGAGCCCGTGCGGGACGTTTGGGCGCGCGGGGACATGAGAGAGAGCGAGGCGTCGAGCCGAGGACCGATGTCCAGGTCCGGGAAGGTCATGAAAAACAGGCAGCCGAAGGTGGTGCCGAAGAATGCGCCGTCCACGGAGTGGAAACGGCTGTTGGGCGGGGTATAGATGTCCTGACAGCCCGGGCAGAAGAGCTTGACCGTCTCTTGGCCGGGGGTATCGGATCGGCCGACGGGCAGGACCTTGCAGCCGTTGCAGTTGACGCGGGGGCAGGTGCCGAAATGCTGCATTTCATACTTCTCGAGCATCTGTTGGATTCCGGGCCGGGAGGTGATGTAGCGTTGGTGGATGAGGCCGTATAGGAGCTCGGCGGAGCTCTCGATGACGCTGAGATCGCTGGCCACGCGAGCGTGTCGCCGATCGCCCGCTCGTCTGTATACCGGTTGATCGCCAAGTGCATCGTCTTCATCCTCCTCCTCCTCCTCTTCCTCCTCTTCCTCTTCGTCATCCTCGGGCTCCACGTCGAGGATCATCTCCAGAGCCTCCTTATACATCGGCACCTGCGATTGCAGACCCGTCAGGTTGAAATCATCCTCAATGAAATCTTCCGACACCTCGGCGAAAAATTCATGGCCCATCAACGAACAGAACGAGGAGATCCATGACTCGGGTGCACCTTCTGAAGACGACATGTCGAACGAAGCGGACACTGATGACGACAAGGTTGATTCAGACAGTTGACTCAAATCCAGCCTGTCGAGGCCGTCGGCCAACGCCGAACCTGTCTCTCTCGACACGTTGCCGAGCTGGGGGGTGAGGGGCTCGAGGAGGGTTGGACGAAGCGATCTCGTCACGGGGCCTGTGTTTTTTTCTCCTGGCTCCAGAAGGCGGGGTCGTAGGCTAGAATTGAGATGTTCGACCGTGAAGAGGTCTACGTAAATAGAGAATGTGCGATCAACGGTGATCTAAGCCCCACCAAACTCTTATCTGGCAGGTGAAGGAGGTGAGGAAACCCGTTCAAAAGGGCCGAGTCGAGGGGTGTTGTGGAGAACGAATCGGGGTTAGCGTTCACAGGCGGTGGGCCACTGTAGATCGAGCAAGCAAATGTTCTTCGTGAGGTTGTAGGTTGCTGCGAACTTCATCTCAGGTTGGGTGATCACGTGCAGCTTACGTATGGTCTTTGCACATGTGCAGCTTCACCTCCAGATGTCGACATCTGGACTCTTCGTACATTAGATTATGTGGGAAACAGCTCGAAAGAACTACGGGTATCATAAAGAAAGGTGACAATGTCAAAATAAATCCCGAATCGCTCGAGCAAATTCACCCTCGTCTCCCAAAACCCCGGATAGTCCCTCCCCGGTATTCTGAAGCTCCCCATCGGGCCCAACAAACCCACTGATGCCATCGGCAGCAGGCAGGAAGTTGCCAAAAGAACCAACTGCCTCGAACAAATTGGTCAGCTCATGGCTCATCTGGAGCCCATTCAAGGGACTGTTCCCAAGTTCATGGCCATTGACAGGTCCGTACATCGACAAATCGTCGATGGGGTGACCCGCCAAACCGGCCATAGCCACGGCAGCACTGGAGTGCGGATCGGCCGAATCCGAACCGAATGGACGAGCCAGAACGCCGAGCTTCTCTCCAATTTTTCGGAGACCCTTGATGGTCTTCCAGAGACGTTTGGACACGTACGATTTCGTGCTGAACCCATTGATCAGGTCGAGGGCCATGTAGAATTCATCGCGGACTTGGCGATTGAAGTCAGCAGGGGCATGCGACACCGCAAGGAAGAGGACCGCCAGCGCCGCGACGAGGAAGTAGTTGAAGGTGATTTGCTGGGTGCGGTAGATATCAGACATTTGATTGAGACGCGTCAGCACGCGGACTGTGTCTTTGGCGATGTCGACAACGGTCTGGGCATGACCGCGGTCTTCGGCGATGCTGGAGGGTGAATGAAGGACTGGGCGATAGATCAGGATGCGAAGCTGGTTCATTCGTAGGTAGAGGAGGACCCGAAGTCGTCTCATGCCCCTGTTAACAGTGTCGCCATTTTTGGGGGATTCGACGGGGTAGAACTTGAGTTCGTCGGGTACCTGCTTGTACCACTGCAGGATTTGATAATCGAGGTATCCGATTTCATCCCGGCGGATATCTGTTGTGCCCTCGGAGCCTAGGCCCGAATACCAGATCTTGGAGCTGATGCGGTTGTACAATATCATGCAGCGCAGATACGGCAGAGAGGCATCCTGCTCATGTTAGTCGGCTGTGTCGATCATGCAGTGGATAAAGACTTACGGGCTCAGGCAGATTGGGATCAATGTCTTCATCTTGAATAACGAAGGGCAATCCCGTGCCCAAACTCCACCGTCTATCTAGACTGTAGACAGACCAGAACAGGCGAGTGATTTCATCCCAGTGTTCTTCGTTCGGGAATGATTTGACCATCGCATCCCGCCGGTGTAGTCCCATCTCGAGACACATCCGGGCAGCCAAACCAATGACACGATAAGCCATCGCATCGTCGTCGGTGTGGAAATGATATGTAGCCTGGCAGTAGTGTCAGTCTTGTCCACCACACGGCTAAGGGGATAACTCACAACAATGGCGAACAGCTGAATCGTCTTGATACTATGGGGCTCCCATAGCTTCGATTCGATAAAGGGTTTCACACTCTGATAAAGTCTCTGCCCAAGTTCGCTTTGGCCTCCTCCCTCCACGACCAGCGTGGTGGCAAGGATCAGTTTCAAAATGATGGAAGCTTCGTCATGAAGACCATCAGAGCCCGGAAGACCCCTTTGCGCGAATCCCGTTCTCGTTGCAGCCTCTATAAACGTGTAGAGTAAAATTGCCTGTCGGGTGATTTTTGCAATATCCACCACAGGGTACATAATCCCGATCTCCTCCTCATATACCTTACAGAGCCGCAGCGCCTCTTCCCGACGAATGGTCCATATAGGATCTTTCGTCGGATGTACAGTAGGGAGAAGCTGACCCATGTGAGGTGGCGGCGAAGTCGCCGGAGTAACATGTGCTGTAGTCAAGTCATCAGGGATTCCATCTTCTGCAGGGGTAATCCCCATATTTTGCAGACTAGACTTGGCAACGTCGAAGTTGAAAGCCGAGCTAGTTGGCCCATGGAACCGAGGATGGCGAGATTGAGGCTTTCCTACCCCCTGCAAGGGAGTGAAGACCTGCGAGCCATCCCGCGACAATGGATCGAACGGTGGCGACTCAAATGACGGCCTCTGCGTACGGAGATCATTCAGATTGGTGAACAGATTATTGACTTGATCTTGCAAGGTAGTGATCTGTTCGGTCATTGACCGGAATTCACTATAATGGGAATTAGTGATGAGATCCCGGTATTGCGCTCGGAGACTTACTCCGAGTCCTTGAAATTGTTATTGCAGCAATTCGGCGCATAGCGACCTAGTGGTATCAGTGAGACTGCAGACACCAGTGCTAGACTAGAAGCCCGACGTCAAGATCAGAATGGACATACATTCTAGATTCAGATGGCCACAGCGTTGACACGGGACCTGCCCATTGCACTTGATTTTGCGACGTTTGCATTCATTGCTGTCTCCCGTTAGCTCAATTTATCAGCGGAACAGCAAGTGCCGGATCATGCCATGCCATGTCATACCATGCAATGGAGATGTAACGATTCCGCTTTGTGCGCGTCTGTGTTCCGTTGCCCTGTTCCGCTTTCCTCTTATTGGAATCCGAGGCCCCTATGGACTGATCGCGGGGATCTGTTTGGGGCGGCGTCCGGTCCATCTGGGGAGACTCTGAAGCCATGACAAGCAGGACTCGTGGGCAAGAGGAAACACCGAAGTGCGGAGAAATTCCTCTGTCGCGGGGCTTACCGTCTTTTCCCCGGATTGCTTATCTCATCGTATTATCTCGCGTGTGATTGGCTACTTTATAGATCTGAATATCTACCTAGGTACTGACTGCAAGGGCGAAAGCTGAAATGATAAATATTCCACGTACATATGTAAAGAGAACGGTTCAGAATCTTAGAGACACTGCCCAACATCATCGCGGCTAAATTTACGAGGTAAAACCATTGAGCCATAACTATGAACGCCACAATAAGAATGTGCTCTCCAGGACTGCAGCTTCACGACGATAGTTAGCGCGAGATTAATCCCTGCACAGCCGAGAAGAGCCACTCTTTCCCACCAAGAATCGACTGCACAAGCCGGACCTTCTGATGAGGGTTCTGATGCAACCAACCAAAACCGGCGGCAAGAATCAAAAGCGCCGAGGCACGAAGGGTCTTGCGCACAGCTCGCAGAGTCCGTCCCCTAGCGGTGAGCTTCGCACTCCAATGACCCCAGTACGGGAATGTGCAGCGGTACCAATAATGGACTTGGGTATATCTAAAAGGAGATCAGCTCCACTGACACACATACCATGCAGCTCAAAGACTCACGGGTAGGTGGAAGAATTCCAACCTTCGTCGGTGGAATACCAACTCGAGCATACACCAAGACGGAATACTGTTTTCTGGAGATCATCCTGGATCTGCGTGGTCCATTCACGCTCCGCATCCTCGGTGACTTCATAGGAGCTGACACGCCCGTTCAGAATGGGCTCGATGAACTTCAACGAATAGTTGACCGCATTTTCGGTAGCGAAGATCACACTTGTGTGCCCGGTCGCTGTGTTCGGACCGAATAGCATGAAGAAATTCGGGAACGAATCCATGGCGATGCCCTGGTATGCCTGTGCGCCTCCACGCTCCCTCCAGACTTCTTCCATGTCTTGGCCTTGACGGCCAATTACCTTCAATGGGTGCAACCACTGGTTGGTTTCAAACCCATTCGCCATGATGATCACATCGGCAGGGAGATCTCTTGGCTGGTGTGCTACAGGCTTGTCCGGTGGGTAGTGACTCCCCGGTCCTAGGGTGATGCTTTTGGCGTTGACGCGAACCAAAGGCTGGGTTGTTAGTTCCACATTGGGGGCATTGAGAGCCCGATACCATGTTCCGTCGATGATGCGTCGCTTACAGCCGAGGCTGTAGTTTGGTGTTAGGATTTCATGGTATTCACTTGGGGCCACAGCGCGCATGTGATCAAGGAACACCTTCTCGCCTTTCGGCCGCGCCCGTCGACTGTATGCCGAGTCCGTGAACCATTTGAAGTAGGTTTGCTCGAACATCAGGAAGAGAACAGTTCGAGTCACGCTCAACAACCCAGGGACGTGGGTCATGAGTCTGGGAGACCATTTTTCGTACGCAGGGAGATGCTTCGGGGGGATGATATCTGGCTGGACCCATGGGGGAGTGCGCATGAGTTGGGTGATCGAGCGAACGCCAGCCTCTGCCCTGGCTATTTCAGGAAGAACCTGCGCAGCACTGCACCCGGATCCCACCATGATGACATCCTTGCCTCGCAGGTCGATCTCGTCGTTCCACCGAGCCGTATGCATGATCTCGCCCTTGAAGTCATCAAATCCGGGAATGTCCTTTGGTGGTGTCTTTGGTTCCACCAGGCCGCCGACACCACTGACGACGATCTTTGCTCGAACAATCTCCGTCTTCACATAAACAGCATGGTGGCCGTTCTGGCTTGCAAGCCGATCGCGCTCATGCTGCGCGAGATCACCAGTGCCAGGAACAAGGTGTGAGAGGGTCACCTCCCACTCCTCGTCCTCTTCGATCCATCGAAGCTCCTTGACATCAGTGTTGAACTGGATTTTGTCCACAATCTGATACTTTTCACACACATCCGCCATGTACTGCGCTAGCTCTGGGCCGGACGGGTGCAGCGTAGACCAGTCCTTCTTCTGGCAGAAGGAGAAAGAGTACAAGGCTGCGGGGCTATACGTGGTCAGTATGGTAAGCCGAGACTTGAACTCTCGACCTACATGTCGCAAGCAGCACCGGGATAGCGATTAATCCACCAAGTGCCTCCAATCCCGGACTGGCGCTCAAAGATTCGGAACTGGTCTCTGCCTAGAACCTCCTTCAAGCGACAGCCCATGGCCACTCCTGACTCTCCAGCGCCGACAATTAGCACTGGGTAGTAGGTGTGGCCCTCTCGACTATACGCATGACGCTTGTGAATGCGTGCAACCGACGCCATATTGAAGTTTCGATTTCACCAAATTCAGTCTCAAGGAGTTTCGATGAGAATCACAGTGATGAGAATAATAGCAGGCCGTCGGTCCATATAGCCCATGATTGTGAGGCACAGGCCTCGGTAATGCGTTCACGGCGATCACCGAGGGTGTGATTGGAGGTCGGGGACGGGTACAATTGCTCCCCCGAGCTGACAGTCTCCGCTCTCCACCACATGAAGCTCCAATGGCCTTTGATCCGGACACGACTCCGTGACACGCGAGTCAGTCGTCAGTTCTCTACCTCCTCACAACTGCAATACCAACCTCTTCACCGTCTCGAGAATGACGCCCTCGCGACCTTCCAGACGAAATGCTTTCAGCCCGAGCAACCAGCGATCCTTCCACGGTCCTTCAGCGACCTCCCCGCCATGAGAAAATGGTTTTCGCCATCCACGAACGGCCCAAACGGCCCGAATAGCCTGAATACCGCTTACCTGCGCGAACACGGCGGAGAGGCCTTCGTGCCTCTCGAACTGACTCAACCCACCCCGGAAGGACCCAGCTTCCGCTCGTTCCACGCGCCCCTCGGTCTATTCCTCGACTGGATGGAAACACCAACACCGTCCACACTCTACTTGGCTCAATGCCAACTCCTTGACCTGCCCCCGGTTCTACGCGCCGACTTTCCCACACCCTCGCTTGTGTCGCATGCCGGGAGAGGCGACGTGTATGATACGAATGTGTGGATTGGGCACCCGCCGACGTATACGCCTCTCCACCGCGACCCGAATCCGAATCTGTTCGTGCAGCTTGCCGGGGAGAAGGTGGTGCGGCTGCTTGCGCCGAGTGAGGGACAGGCTGTGTTTGCGGCCGTGAGGGCCCGGTTGGGGAAGAGTGGAGATCGGGGAGCGGCGGCGTTCCGCGGGGAGGAAATGATGCAGGGTGGTGAGAGGGCGTTATTGGATGAGGTGGTTTGGGGGGTTGATGATCGCGGGTTTGAGGCGAGACTTGGGGCGGGTGATGGCTTGTTCATTCCTAAGGGATGGTGGCATAGTATCAAAGGCGTTGGAGAGGGTGTGACTGGCTCGGTGAGTGGCTTCTCGTCTTTGTCTGGGAGTCGAACTAATGATTATAGGTCAACTGGTGGTTTAGATGAAAGTGTAGATGTATGTTGATGTGAAGTCCAAGTCTAATTAGAATGTAAAATACAAATAAACCAGAATGACTGCCAATTCATCTGCTTACTTCGTACACGTATCTGCCCAGACAACTAGATGTCCACGGGTACGTGCGCATGGGCAAGTAGCCCGATGTGCGGGATCTCCATCTTTTCTCAACCACTTCACCATGCAAAAGACCACCATCTACCGCGCAGCACTCCTCCACCTCTCTGTCAATCCATTCCTCGCGCGCGCCTCAGCCTCTTTCAATTCCCCCGTTCCGCGCCTCCACAGCGTCCTCTTCCCCCAGTGCGCCATCCGACTCGACAGCCAAATCCGCACCATGAGCGACTCCTCAAATCCAGACAACTCCCCAAAGTCCAAGCCACTCTCCCTCCCCGAAAGTGACGGTACGGGAGTCAATCAAGCACAGGGCTCCGGCGGGATCAAGCTCGACATGAGCGGCGGTGGCACCGAAGTCAAGCTCGACCACCTGGGCCCGATGGTCGTGAATGTTGACGGGACCTTGTCGCAGATTGGCAATTGGGCGCAGATGACCGACTCGGAGAAGGAGAGCACGATGCGGATTATCGGGAAGAGGAATCAGAAGAGGTTGGAGGCTTTGAAGGCGAAGGAGAACCAGTGAAAGATACGATGTAATTTTATTCGACTTCCTATATAAATAGAGCCTCTGTTTTGACATGACTGACAAGAGTTTGGATGTACTGCTAACGCGCAGTGGGTATCATCAATGCTAACATAGACATGACTTCCATGACACAATGCATTATGCGTGTGACTCGTGAGGGCAAACCTTTCAGCCCGCTTCACTCGAAGATTATGTTGAACCATTTGTGGAGCACAGTCCTGCTCTAGTCAGCTCATGTACCTTCGAGACTGTTCAGGGTTCACTTACTTCGGTGGTGGAGTAACGAAATCCCTCGTATACTCCTCGATCTCGACAACACCCGAGACCAAATCGACCTCCTCGGACTTCAATAATTTCGTCTTGTGGACGAACTTCCAGCTAAAATACATGACTGGGAAGAGTCCGATCATCGTGTAAGAAAACAGGAATGTCGGGACAGACCAATTGCCAGGCAAAAAGACGGTATAGCCACCGACGAATGCCATAACGGTGGTGCAGGTAAAGGCGATCCAAGCAATGTACGGCTGGAACCAGCTTCGGTAGGGCAGGGTGTCTCGAGAGATGCCTTGGGCGTCGAGAGCCTTCTTCCAGCGAATGAAGGTGAACGTCACGACCGAGAAATTGATCAGTTGGGACGCGGTGACCTGGCTGCATTAGATGGCTTCAGAGGGGGAAAGGAATGATCATACCAAGTTGACAAACCAGTTCAACACGACAGCTGCACCGTTGGAGACTTGCAAGAAACTGAGCAATGCGAAGGCGAGGACGATGATGACGCAGTAGACTGGCACGCCGCGGCTGGTACATACGGTCAAGAGCTTGGGGGCTTTGCCTTCGAGGGCGAGACCGTACAGACTGCGACTGGCACAGTACATGTAACTGTTGCCAGCGCTGAAGGAGGCCGTGAGAACGACGGCATTCACAATATGTGGCAGGATAGGGATGTTCAGACGATCCATCGAGATCACATAGGGCGAAGCTGCCGCCCCGGGCTTATCATTGTCGAAGGCATCGGCCATGGTCTTGTCGTTATATGGGACTAGAATTCCCACGCAGAGGACGCCCAGCACGAAAAACGCCGTCAAACGATAGAACACGCCGTTGAAGGCTCGGGGCAGCACCCTGCGTGGATTGATGGTCTCACCCGCCGCCATGGAGACATAGTCCGGGCCTGCGATGGTGAAACTGGCTGTGATAACGGCGGCCAGCACACCCAGCCAGCGACCTGTATCGCCGGTCTTGTAGTACTCATTGAATGCGCCAGGCTCGTTCCAATATCTAAAGCCAAAGCGATCACCGAGTGGATTCCCACCCAGCATGACGACGAACGTATACAGGATCAGCCCGATACTCAGCAGCACTTTACCTAGCGAGAGCCAGAACTCCGCTTCACCGTACCACTTGACGGCAAACAGGTTGAGCGCACTGGACGGGGGTTAGTCTGGATTCCCGGATGGCTGCAGTATGGAGACACGCACCCATAGAGCACCAGGACAATTACGTTCATGGCCGCCACGGGGATCACGTCCGTCCAATATCTGACAATCAGACTGACGGCGACGACTTCGAAAGGGACCAGGGCGGCCTCAAAGATGAAGAAATTGTATCCCGCCGCGACGCCCAAGGCTTCATCGACATAGCGACCCGCGAAGCGGATGAAAGGCGACGAGATGGGAAGATAAGTGACCATCTCCGCCAGACCTAAAAAGGGTGAGTATTCATACTACGGAGATTGCACTGGGCCATTGACGCGCGGGCAAGGAACCGAGTTGGCGCATTGGGGGTTTCGGCGCAAAGGGCAACGCAAAGGGGGTGAATCGTACAGACGGTGATGATCAGAATCACACAACTCCTAGAAATGGTATAAGAGAAGCCTTCCACGGAAAAGGCACTTGGGCTTGGGGTGAACATGGAACATTGAAGCTACTACGTCTGCTTTACTCCGTACATATGTTCTCACCCCGGGGACGGGAACACTCACCACAGACTGAAGCCGATGAACAAACTGGCGGGGCCGCTCGTGCGCAGGCCCGATCCGATCTGCACGTACAGGGCCGTGCCGATGGTGCCTCCAATGCCGATAAGTTGGACATGGCGGGGTTTGAGCTTGCGATGGGTCTCGTCGTAGGTGGACTGCATGGACCCGCTGTCCACCGAGTCGCGCCTCGGGTCTTGCTCGGCGACCTCTTGCTTCATGGGCTTGGATTCAGGGTCGGGGTGTTTTGCATGGATGTCCGACATGATGGACATTGCAGCATAACCTTCCAAGGTTGGAATATATTGAAGGGGAATACCGAAAGAGTTACAGAAGGATCAAGAAGATCAAAAAAGGATCAAGAAAGATCAAGAAAGTACATATAGAAGAAAAAAAAAGGAAGAAAAGAAAAGCCATGCATTTTTTTTAAATTGGCGACTTGGACCTCGGGCCTCGAGCGGCAGAGTCCGATCAAGTTCTGCCCCCACTACTCCCTTCACACCTTGACCTGCTTTCTTCTCTCAGATCTGGACTTGCTCTCTACGAAACAGTCTTGGCTTACATCTAATATAAGCCTTTCATCCGACCTGATCTATTCAATCTAGGAAACATAAGCCACAGGTTTAATATCACCCCGGCGCACACTGCTGATTGGTAGGGCAATGCAAGGATTCTATAGGGGTGAACTGCAGGATGCAAGAGGATAACGTTCTCCAATCATCTCTTGCAGCCCCGGGCTAGCACCTTTCAGGACACAGTGAGGTGATCCAACCTTGGAATACTTGGCAGAGCTTAGTGTTCGCCAGGGAAAAAGATACTGATCTAGTACTAAGTTCCTAGTTATGCACATCGACATCGCTATATATTTTGACACATAGCACAAGGCAGTATGATATTGAGTATGAGAGGGCAGTATATCGATCAATACTCCGTAAATGCCCTGGATTAAGTGACCCTGGTAGCCTTGCATTACTGATATGCACACTACTCAGGTTAGTCCCCGACAGTTCAGATAGTTTCACAACTGCAATCTCACATGATGTCTCCCCGAGTATGGAGTACGGATGCGGAGTCCCCGCGGACCAGGTGCGGGCCTGTCAATCACGGTCTTCGCGGTCTTTGATGGAATCTTTGCCCGTGTCCATCCCTGCACCCTGGAATGTTGTCGTGCTATCACTTTCGGGGGAAGGGTTGGGGGCAGCTAGGTCTTTTCCCAGCCAAGTAGGAGGGAAGAAGCCGTCGTTGTCTTCAAAGTAACGGTGGTGGATCTCCGACTCTGGGGGAACCTGGTCCAGATGAACCTTGGGCATATATGGGAGAGATGTCATCTTGTGTCTGAGGGAGAAGGGAATCCAAGTCGAAAGAGGTCAGGTCATGTAGATATACTTCGGTTGACGTCATGGAATGGACTTTGTATACTTCATCTGGGCGAGTACATATATGCTGGGCAACACAAACATTCCATTGCCATCCTGCTGTCTGTCATGTATCGAGATCATTATCTACCTAGGTATGGATATCCTTAAAGTCTCCGCTCCATCAGTAGGATGAAAAGACCCTGACCACAGATAACCTTGGAAAGTAATTAAATCTGCATTTACATACTACTGGTAGTAGATGTACTATTTGTTCAGTTTCTACTTCTATTATTCAAATCTCTACATTTCTACATTTCTACATCAATGTACTCCACAGGATATGGTGGAGCAGAGCAATCAAGAGCCGAGGATAGTAATCCGACCCCGCCAACCTCCAACTTTCCCCTCAACCACCAACCATCAACATGACCGAAGAGAAGCGCTTTGCGCCCAAGGTGGCCGTCCAGCTCGATCCTCCCAAGGACGATCTCATCTCCCCCGAGGAGCTGGCCAAATGCGATGGTACGCACTCCCCATGCCCCAGGCCACATGCCGAACTAACCGCGCCCAGGCTCCGACCCCAGCCGTCCAACTCTCGTCGCCAT
This sequence comes from Penicillium olsonii, assembly GCA_911174995.1. Lineage (NCBI taxonomy): Eukaryota > Fungi > Ascomycota > Eurotiomycetes > Eurotiales > Aspergillaceae > Penicillium > Penicillium olsonii. Next base: position 407,576 of record CAJVNO010000012.1, on the reverse strand, counting down.
CAAGGGTGTCGTGTTCGATGTGACCCGTAATGCAGCCTATGGAGCGCAGGGTCAATACCGAGGTAAGGATGGTGGAGCAATGTGCCGAAACCAGCTAACGCAAGCAGTCTTCGCCGGCAAGGATGCCTCGCGGGCTCTCGCGTGCTCCTCACTGAAGCCCGAAAACTGCGTACCGGAATGGTACGATCTCGAGGAGAAGGAGAAGACAACGTTAAATGAGTGGTTCACCTTCTTCAGCAAGCGGTATAACATCGTCGGCAAGGTCGAGGGGGCGACGAATACTTGAGAGAATTTACAAGATTACATGGGAAAGCTCAGTTTGAACAAATTCCAGGCTTCATTTTTGGGGTGGTATCGCATATACACAAACTATACATTAGAACTCATTTGCCCTTACGGCCCTTGCGCTTCATGCGCTTCTGTCCGATAATGCGATTGCGCTTGGCCGCCTTGTCCTCCTCCTCCGTCTTCTCCTTCTCAGGCTTGGCGTCCGTCTTGCCACGCTTCGCATCGCGCTTATCATCCTTCTTGCCCCGCGAATCCGATCGCTTCCGCTTGAGGTCCTTGGGATCGTCGTCGTCGCGCTTGGGCTTGGGCTCCCGCGACTTGGCCTGCAGCTCATTGCGACGCTTCACAACCTGCGCATTCTCAATCGCGAACTCAACCACCAGACTCTTCTTCTTGTCCTTGTCTTCGGCGTCCTGCGCAGAGGCAGGAACAACCATGGAGTGACAGTTCAGCCAGCGCAGACCCATCAGTGCGTGTCGATGCGTGAAGTACTCGATGAATCCGTAGCCGCGGGACCGACCACCACCGGTCTTCTCGGAGACCTTGGTTCCTTCACGGGTCTCGAAGACAACCTTGGCCTGGCGCACGATACCCATCTTCTTCTGCTTGCGCAGCTGCTCGAGTTCCTTCATGGTGTCGCGGGAGCGCTGCTGCTCCTCGCGGGACAGAGGCTGACGGACACCCTTCTTGACGTCCTTGGCGAAGTTGACGACGGACTCTCGGGCAAGCTGCTTCAGGTCCTTGGAGCCGATGTGACGAGGGAGGTTGCGGATGGCGAGACGGGTGAGCGAGAGGTGGAGGGCGGGGTTCTTCTTGATGAAGGTTTCACGTTGCTTGTAGGAGTCCTCGCGCATCTTGACCTCGGAGGGGGAGAGCTTCTTGTACAAGGGGGAGTTGGAGGGGATGGTTCCTTCGTTCAGGAGGTAGAGGCGACGCTTGTCGGTGTCGCGGACCATGCGGCGAGAGACACCTTCTTCTTCCAGCTTCGCGGCTTGGCCCTTGCTCACGGCACGGGCGACCTGCAGGATACGGCCTTCGAGGGTGTAGCGGCCGCTGGGGTCGGTGTTCTCGTCCTGGAGCACGGAGTGCTTCATGGCGGTGTTGGCCTTGGGCTTGTCTTTGCTGGGGGCCATGGTATCATTGCCGCGGGGGGCCTCGCGGATGCAAGTGTTGGCGTCGTCCACCTTCCAGAAGCATACGAAACCAGTGCCGCGGGGGCGCTCGGTCTCGTGGTCCAGGACCACTCGGGCATATCGTAGAGGTCCAAATTGGGAGAAGTGTTCGTAGAGAGAGTCATCGGTGGCAGTGAAGGGAAGGTTGCGGAGGAAGATGGTGGAGTTGTTGCGGTCGTCCTCTTTGTTTTCGTCCTCGTCGTCGAGATCGTCCAGCTCGTCGTCGTCCAGGTCCTCATCATCCTCCTCTTCGTCATCCTCGTCAGAGGAAGTCTCGTCCTCTGAAGGCTCCTCCAGAGGACCACCAGCATCTTCCATCTTGACATCCTCTTCTTCCTTTTCTTCCTCCTTCTCTTCCTCCTTCTCCGCCTCTTCCTGATCCTTGTTCGTAGTTTGCCAGACGTCCTTCTCGACAGCCCAATCGACTGCGATTTGACGGCCGTCAATTTCCTTGCCGTTGATAGTCTGGAGGGCCTTCTCAGCATTCTTGCGGCCGCGCAGTGTCACGAAACCGAAACCAGCAAGCTTGCCATTCTTCTTGGGAAGAGTGACAAACTTGACCTTTCCAAAGCTGCGGAACAAGACCGATAGATCTTCGGGCTCCTTAATACTCCATGGCAGGTTGCGAACAATCAGCTTGGGCGGCAAGCCCTGACCTCTTTCCTCCTCCTTCTTCTTCTTCGACTCGAGAGACGCAGCAGTGGGCACACTGCGTCCAACCTTCTCGTCAATTTCACGCTTACGCTGTTCGGCGTAGTCGACACGAATGATTTTTCCGTCAAACTTGGATCCATTGAGTTCCTTCAGAGCGCTCTCGGCATCCTCAACATCGGCGAACGTAACGAAACCGAATTGCTTTGACTTCTTAGTCTCCTTGTCGAAGACGACAACAGCATGCTTGATAATGTAGGATTGCGAGAAATATTCAGCCAGGCTCTCTGTAGTGGCCGACTCGGGGAGTGAGCGAACGAAAAGAGTTCGGTTGTTCTGGGGCGCAGGGGCGGCGGGAGCTGCAGAGGCTTCGACTTTGACTTCGGGGCTCTCAGCGTCAGAGAAGCGCCGCTTCTTGTTTGATTCAACCATGTTGGCCATGTTGCGACTGAACTTGTCTGTCGATGGAAGAACAAAAAAATTAGCGGCAGAAAATTGGACCAGACCGGACCTGGGCGGTGTGGGTCGCATCGATAAGCTTTATCTACTTATCGACTCCGAGTCAACTTCCCAGGTTGGCACGCTTTCCCAGTCACATACCTCTGGACAAGATGGATCCTCAGAGACCTGGCAGTGGCTTACCATCTCGGCCCTTGGACTCATCAGCCCCAGGCCCATCGGAAAGACCCAAAGTTCAACAGCCGAAACCCCAGGCTCTCGCCAATCGCTCTGGACCCTCCGCGATCCTCGTGTCCACCCGCCAGAAGGGCAACCCAATTCTAAATCACATCAAGCTACTCCCCTGGGAATATGCCGATATCCCCGCCGACTATGTAGTTGGAACCACAACCTGCGCCATGTTCCTCTCGCTAAAATACCACCGCCTACATCCGGAATACATCTACGCCCGAGTCAAGCAGCTGGCTGGAAAATACAATCTGCGCCTGGTACTGGTCATGGTTGACATACAAAATCACGAAGACAGTCTCCGGGAACTATCAAAGACATCCATTATTAATAATCTGACCTTGATCCTGTGCTGGTCCGCACCAGAAGCAGCACACTACCTCGAGCTATACAAGTCTTCGGAGAATGCCCAGCCAACCGCGATCCGCGCCCAACAACCGCAGACCTACAAAGAGTCACTTGTGGAATTTGTGACAGTTCCACGAAGCATCAACAAGTCCGATGCGGCGAGTCTGATCTCCACATTTGGTAGCTTGCAGAATGCTATCAATGCGCAACCTGAGCAAATCAGTGCCGTGCCGGGCTGGGGAGAGAAGAAGGTTCAGCAGTGGTGCAGTGCTGTCCGCGAAGACTTCAGGGTGGAGGGCTCGAAGAAGTCTTCTGCTCCAGCACGCCGTCCGCCACCTGTAGCACCTGCGGTCGATAAGCCCTCGGAGAATGTCGACGAAGAGGATGAAGAAGAGGCGATCCTGCGTGCTGTTTTGGAAGAAAGCCGGCAAACGGCAGCTTCTGAGGCCGCGAGGACCAGTGAACCTCGGGCGGGTCAGCCCGAAGAGATGAGTGACGGCATCGCGGCGGCCCTCGCACGACTGCGAGAGAATGGTGGCTGAGAGCAAGAGTTCCTTCAGACAACATTTTTCTTGGAATCCGAATCATTTCTTGGTTGTTTTATGCGTCATATCCCTTTTGGCCCAGAAAAGCAACCATGGGGTTTCTTCCAAAGAGTTGGCCCAACACCATAGAGATTGTGCCAGACCTCGCCCGGGCGGGACAAGACCTTGATGACCAACAACACACACCCGGGGGCTCCAAGGCTCAATATATGGATTCTGGGCATCGGCCAAGCTGACTGGGGCCGTGCTTACCACGGTAACAGCCGTTGCCCAATATCGGAAAGTCTCCTGGGCCTAATAGTTGAGTAACTCAATCTTGACAGGTGTCATTGATCGCCTGTAGAGTGCCCAGAGAACATCTTCTGGTCTGTCGTGGGTGTGGAACCTCGATGGAATTGCATAATGCAGCCAAAGGTCCGAGCCTGCCTAGCAGAACAAGTCTATACTTCGATACATAGTCGCAAATATTATGTATCTTCAGGCCACCATGGCTCGTGGCTGATCTGTTGAGTCGACGCAAGACACCACATAGTATAAATCTGGCAAAGCATGGTCAAAAGGCACATACTTGTAAGTCATTCGCCAAGAACCATCAGCCAAGTCGCGTTCATTGCGAGTGAAACGCAGGTAGACTTGATCAGGACCATGATTCCACTCTGCGAGATCTTCCAGTCTTGTTCCCTTCGGCAGGCCGTCCCGCGGCCTGAACAAACTGATCGGTCCAATCCGTGCCTCTTCTGGGATCAATACCGCTGAATCATGATCCGGTTTGATGTCCACAGCAGTATATGATCCAATCAGCTCCAGGCCCGAGGATTCATCTTCAGGTTCCAGCGTCTTGATGCTTGGTGGCGCACCTATTTCCATTCCGCACGACTCCTCAAGATCCATGATCCTTTCGCCAATGGCCATCCCCATGGAGCATTGGTAGAATCCTTGAACGGGGGGTGCGCGATGGAGCAGAGTGAGCGCCAGACGGCGAGTCTGCGGATCACGGCATCGGAGACTCGTAAACCAAAGCGGTAGACCAACGCTGATCTCGAATGTGAAGGGTGGTTGTGTCCCGTCTGGTCTCACTGACGTTCTGAGTGCAATGGCGGATTGTTCCACAATCCTTTGGAAGTTTGACATGAAGGCGTCGAAGTTGGTAAGGCATAATGAGGTGCAGGTTCCCAGCATCACATATAGCATTTCATGATATGATGAGAGGAGAGCCGCGGCCCCTATTTCTTCTTTAGATGCAATCTTGCAGACATTTGCCATAGCCACGAATGCATTATACCAACCCCCGAGTTTGGAAGCTAGGATGTTTCTCTGGACGAGGAACTCGTCAGGTAAGACTGCGTTGCCTTGTAGATGATCAATGCATTTAGTTTCAAACATTGGCACCTCTACTGCTAGGGACGCAATGGCTTTCCGCGCAGACTTGAGCGAATCAAACACCAGCTCCGGGGCCTGGTTTTCCAACAGCACAGCCACCGGGAGACCAGAGATAGCGAGAGCTCCAGCAGCCAGACGAAGAAAGATTGGGATAATTGTATCATCCAACAATTCAGCCTTGGCCGCCGATATAGCTCCAGAGGCTATCTGCGGACGCAAAGCAAGAATGAGATGCACTCCTTGAGCAAAAAGCTGCAACGCCCCACCGGCATCTCCTTGCAGAGCCTCGACGCAGATGAAAAGCATACAGCTGATCAACCCGACAAAGGCATCGACACTACCCGACTCAATGCGCCGACGAATAGCGGACACCGAGCGGGCATACCACGCCAATACATCCTGATGATTCTGATCCAAATCTTTCGGATTGGCATGACGGAGAAAAAGATTCGGACCCTTCTGCGAACACTCAAACAAGGCACCGATGGAAATGATAGCATCCCAGACTGCAGGCTCATGTCGACAGACCTGCGGCACGACCGTACGCCAGAAATCGAAATCCAACCCGCCGCCTATAGATGAGGAAGCGAATTCGAAATAATAAGCGAATGCGCGCCGCTCTCGGGATACCGTGTTTGGCGAGAGTGACGGGTTGACGAAGACAGTGGGCTCTGTGTAGAAATCACATTTTCGACCTGTGCTGGTGCATCGCAGGCAACTTGGCCTTTCTTCTCCACATTTCACCCGGCGGATTCTACTTGGTGTTGAATATCGGACCCGGCCCGGGATGGGGAGACACCTACTTGCATGTTTTGCATCCCAATTTGGACCGCGGGCTCACCCTGAGACGACGCCTTGGGTTAAGGGACATGTTGGACGCATTGAACTAATTCAGCTGCAGAGACTTGAGACGTACGTCGGCGCCTTTCCATTTTGGGGAATGACTAAGCTTATATTGCCCCTATAGATCGGAGATCATGGCACTCGTTGACCTGCTGGAAACTGTTTGGACGTCGAAACGCGACCGTCTTATGGCTATGGACAGAATTGCCTCCTCAACATGATCACTCACCAACTTCACGGTCAGATTTCCACTGGAGGTATCTGGCGACGCTGAGCTGCATATACCATCCTCGAAGTCTTCGCCCCCATATATAGAGGGGCACCCACATGATCAACACTGCGCCGTTGATGCCGGCAAGAATACCAAAGCAGGTACTATATCCAGCAGACTCAATCCACGGATTCGTGTAGAAAGAGAGCAGGAACCCGAATACCCCTGGAGCATTGCATCGCATCAGCCGGATGGCATTATTCATCTCAGCTATACAGACCTTTAAAGCTCATCTGAGCAACAACCACTTCTCCAGCTATAGGCCGGTGGGATTCCACGGCATATAATAAGGATGTACTGGAAGCCTGAGCAGCTGAGAAGCCCACTGGGAAAATAAGACATCTTTCTATTCAGGCCATGAACAACCAAAGACTTACAGAGCCCTATTCCCAAAACAGGAATCATCCAGTGCAGCCCATGTTCAATACCCACTCCGTACAATGCAATTCCCAACGGACCGAGAGTCGAACAGATTGCTAGGGCCGGCAGTCGCATCTCCGGCTCTCGCATGCCGTGGTTTCGTCGTGTGAGCCAGTCCGCAGTCGCGTCTGATAACCATCCACCTCCAAAGATTGAAAGAGTAGCTCCTATGACGGTCGCGATGTAGGCGAGTCCACACTCCCACACTGACCACCGATATGTGGCAGAGAATGCGCTTGCAGGGCTCGTGGTCATGGCGACCATCGCACTAATGCAAACCGATTGAGCCAGCGTTCCCCAGAGAACAGACGGAAGGCAAAGTAATTTGACGGGTCGCCAAAATAGCTGCCACAATGATTCCTCGGTGAATGGGCCGCTGAAGGTCTTCAAATCTTGAAAGCAGGTTCGGTGAGTACCTGTTTGGGACGGATCACTGCCATTGGGCGCGAATCTTGAACGTAGATGTGCGTCAGGAATGAGTGCAACAGGTTTCAACCCCGGGTCCTTGGGAGTGGAATACCTGTTATAAGCCGTTTCAGGCATAAACAAGACAATCAGGGCGAGCAGTGTCCATGATGCGGCTGTAACAACGAAGTATATCACTCGCCAACTGGCGTGGATGGATATCAGACCACAGAGAACGAGGCCACTCCCAAGTCCACAAGATACCGCCGTTGCGTACAAGCTGTATGGAGTTATCAATATGCTATACCCATTTCATGGGACATACCTCATGATCAGTCCTCGTTCATGTAGGAAGAATGTATCAGTAATGGTGAGAGGACCTAGGGAATCAGCAGATCCACCCGCAAGCCCTAGAACCAGCCTCGCAGCGAGCTCACTAGGATAACTCTTCGCCAATCCTGCCCATAGCGAGCAGGCACCATAGACCAATAATGAAACAATATACACCGGACGACGGCCATATTTAATGATGACTGGCATGTAGAGCAGGTTTGACATGCCCTGCAGGAACGCGACGCCGCTGAAAAAGTACGCAGCCTTTGCAACCAGAGTAGGGAAGTTCGAACTATTTGGTTTTGCGCCGAAGAGGTCGTCGACTATTTCAATCATGTTGACACTTGGACCGGCGGCAAGGAGCTGAGCAAGATAGACAGCGAAGTTTACGATGAATGCAACGAAAAGTCGAAATCCTTTTGACCTGATATTTCTTCGTCAGACAAATATGGCGCTCGAAGACACCGGATTCACCAATTGAGTGGATCTCTCGGATCCTCCGACGGACAAGGGATCAAGATCAATTCGGCAGTGACAGGATCTCGCAGTTGGACATTTCCCCGGCCACTACTGATCTTAGGGCTACTCGCAACTTGAATCTCGATATCGGCCATTGAAAGTTCAGCCTTCGCCATCATTGAACGTCAAACCGAGCAAGGCAAAGCAATGTCCGAAATTTCTCGGGATGGAATTGCTAAAGAACACTATAAAAGCACGACCATCGGACAATACAGAATCTGTGCAACGCAAGCGAGGCCTTATACGAATTCTCATACAAAGCCTTTAATTCCCTGCTTATCTCAGACTATTACCTAGGTAGAAGAGACAAGGTTTGGCCTGTTGAGTGATGCTGTGTTATAAGTATGGAGCGCCTGAAGTACAGAGTGAGCTCGTATAGCTCCGATGATGCTCTTGAATGTTTTTATTATTTCTATTCAGCTTCGATGTAGCAACTATTCATGCTGACTGAGCTTGAACTGGCGAGAAGTGTCTTTCTCGGTTTTGGTTGCAGGTAAAACTTAACTCCTAGGTTCGGCCACCTTGTACCACTGCTTCACGGATATCGAACTCGCAGTGAGGAGATTTGAATTGCATGTTTCGATGATGATATTACACTTTGACACACACGGAAGTCATATTCAGAGTTCGTTGTCCATTAAGTGCCACATGCTGCAGTCCCAGAATCATGATTGCGCGTGGAGCCTGACCAAGCTAACTAAACAGCTGTCCAGTATGTACGAGTCTCACATAGATCGTTTCGATAGCAGCCAATCGGGTAGAAGCGTAGACAAGGCCACCATGCATCGCACCCTGGAATGAAGTAGGCTGTGCTCTATCTTACCAGGCTGCTGGGTAGCGATCCGTATATATATGGTGCCCCGAAGATCAGACCGGGGCTGTATATGCAGCTCTCATCCTTGTGCCCAAACTTTACAGAGCGCATGTTACAAAAAGTTCTTTGGGCTTGGGTTTTGAACGGTGGTTTCGGCCGATTAGATGTTCGGTTTTGAGAAATTTTCGCACTCGGGCTTAAGGATATCTCGGGGTACACAACCTACAAGTATAAAAGGTACGAGACTGGGATGCCGTTCTCACCTTTTAAAGCACCAAGCAATGCTGGGGTCTGAGAACTCAGAAGGGGACTGCTGATGGGACTGAACGGCGCTCGCGAGATCTCAACTTGAGACTTTTCATCCAGCTTCCGTGGTGAGTCTTGGGCTGAGGTGCGCTTGATGGAATGACTCCGAAAGAATGAAGTTAAATGAATTGACGAGTCCAAAGATGAGGATCTACAAACTCGCGAGAAGATCAAAGAGAGCAAAGACAATGAGTCCTAATTCGAGACAAAATGCGTCTGCTCTACTTCCTTCTGTCCACTGCGATGTGCAACCCTCTCTTTAGGAGAGAAGCACTTGATATCCCAGAGATCTTAGAGGTTCTCGATTCATCTCTGTACACGAATAAAGACACAGCCCAGCAAGTATTCCAGCTCTCCAGCCTCATATCAGACATAACCAGCGGCAAGATCAACCCCGTACAGAGCATCAATGAAGGTCTTACACTTCTGGCCAATATTCCTAACACCACCTCCCTCGAACGAGCAATCGCCATAGTATCAGCAGGACTAGTTCCCTCGAACATCACCACAATCTTCAACCCCAACCCCATCAATTCCTACAACAACACCAACCCACCCCCAAAGACCCCCATCTACCCCAAATCCACCACCGACGCACCCTACGATATTCCAGAGCCCAACCTCCGCAGCGCCATCTACATCCCACCAACCTTCACCTGCACCAAGATCCCTATCCTCCTCGTCCCCGGCACCGCCGACCCAGCCGGCTTAACCTTCTCATTCAGCTACAGCCGACTCCTCGAGACCAACACCACCAATCCGGTCTGGGTCAACATCCCCGACAACTCCCTATCCGACATCCAAGACAACGCCCAGTACATAGCCTACGCGATCAACTACCTCAGCACGCAATGCGGGCGCTCGATCGGCGTGCTGGGCTGGTCCCAGGGCGCCCTGGACATCCAATGGGTATTGAAATACTGGCCCTCGACGCGAAGTGTCGTATCCGACTTTCTAGCCGTGAGTGCCGATTTCCACGGCACAAGAGTCCAGTCCCTGTGCGTGCTTGATGAGGCGTTGTGCACGCCTGCGATCCGGCAGCAGGGGTATGAAAGTGGGTTTGTGCGGGCGTTGCGGGATGGTGGGGATTCGGCTTTCGTGCCGACGACGAGCGTCTACAGTGATGTTGATTTTGTGGTGCAGCCGCAGAGTGGGGAGGGGGCATCGGGGCTGCTGGGGGATGCGAGGGGGGTGGGGGTTTCCAACACGCAGGTTCAGGTTGTTTGTGCTGGTGAGGCTGGGGGTGGGTTTTATTCGCATAGTGGGATGTTGGTGCATCCGTTGGCGTATGCGTTGTTCCTGGATGCGTTGGGACATGAAGGGCCGGGGAGGGTGGAGAGGATTGATCTCGGGGTGTGTCGGGACTCGTTGGCGCCGGGGCTCGGGCTTGGGGACTTTTTGGGGATGGAGGCTGTGTCGGATGTGTTAGGGCCTATTGAGGTGTTGCTGTATGGGGAGAGTTCGGGGAGGGAACCAGTGCTCAAGGACTACGTGCACGAAGGGCTGGAGATTGAGATTCAGGGAGAGAAAGTCCTATGATTCATGTACTCCGTACAACGTCAAATGTATCCAAATGGGGTATTATTGGGATCTGTGATCAAGCAGAATACAAACCACCCAGGCCGAGAATGACAATGAGAATGAGAATGCAACTGAAATTGGGAAACGCAGAAACGTATTGGATATAAGACCCGGCAAGCAGACTGGAAAACATCATACCGGAAACAAATTCAAAGCGCAGTTCATCGTGATTCGAGTGCTCCGTTGTACCAGTGCAGCGGTTGGATATCAAGCTCTGCAGAAAGGCCATCACTGCAGATATGAGGCCGAACCGACCGCCAGGTACAACGGGGTCGACATGGGATTCGTCAAATTTTGGTTCAGGAAAAAAAGGGAAATAGAAGATGGCGTTTACGTCGGCTTTTCGCAACCAATGCGGCCGAGAAGAGCTTTCCGGTCGCTCTGGTCGAAAGGCACGCGTCCACGGCCCCGGGCACGAACGGAGGCTGTTCCGTTAGACCGCCGACGGTCGAGGCCGGGAGGGGCCTCGCCTTCAATCGTCTCAACCGTGACACCGTCTTTGGCGGCCAGGTGCACCGAGCTGTGGGCAGGTTGATCCTCAACCTCAGCCTCGTCCTCTTCGTCACTGCGGGAGTCCTCGGCGTTACCGCCGCAGACCACTCCGTAAGCGACGCGGACGATCATGCTGAACCACAAGATAGACAATCCCTCGATGATCAGCAGGAGACCCAGGAACATCCACTTGAGGGTGGGGTTGAAGCAGATGGGATTGTCTAGGCTGAAGTAGGGACCGAGCATGTACGCAAAGGCGTTAGGGGGCTCGGCCGAGATGAACTCGCTGGTGGCGCCGGTGTAGCATCCGTAGGTGAGATTGAGGGGTAGCTGATGATACACTGACCAACACACCACAGGGTAGATCAGGTGGCGGGTCAGGAACCAGGTGCTCATGAACAAGCCAAAGCCGATGTTGCAGGCTGTCTCGTATTTGAGATACTTGAGGATTTTGGCAGTCTAAGAAGCATTATCATTAGTGGGCGCCTGGCACATAGCTGGGACTTGACGAACCGGGAGCAAAACATCCACAATATCCATGAGACACAGGACAACGTTGGAAACGTTGTACATGGCATAGATGTAGGCCGAGCCTAGAAGCGCACTAGTGATGATATGATGAGACAGCATCTGGACGTGGTCTTTGCGGCGTTCTTCCACATGGATCACAAAGATCTGCTGCATCAAAAATGCCAGCTCGACAAGAAGATACCACTTCATCATACCAGACAAAGGACGAGCAGGCCATTGGGACCACATCGCCGCAAAATCCCCCCAGTAGTATGAGGTCTTCCAAAGGTACTGCCAAACCAGTCAGCCATGATCCACAATTTATTTCCCCCAGACTGGCCCACTCACCAATCCAACCACCCAGATGAATCCATAGTACATGGCCATCCAGCCCTGCTCGGCGATGCGGACTGCGTTCTTGCGCTTCAGGCCCGAGGCCCGGGCAATTGGCTGCATCACCCATTCAATTGCAATGGCACGAATACCGGTGAGGGCGACAGCGGCGCTAAAGACAAAGTAGATATCATCCCAGCCTTGGACGTAGGAATCCGTGGATTCATTGTAATAGGACAATTGGAAGAAGGGAGCGGTGTAAGGACGCAGAGACGGGTAGAGGTTATGAAGAGCCAGCAACATAGCCAGGGTGGTCATGGAGATTCCTGTCTCAGCGTTAGCGGATGGCCCCTGCAGCTCCGAGAAGACATACCAATCTGGTTGGCCACAACCCATTCTCGGAAAGTGGTCTCTTTCACTCGTCCGGATGAAAGATAGGCATTGCGCTCTTTGCGCTCGGGGTGTACGTCAGCCATGGTGAAAAAGCGAGAGAAGTTGAGTTGAGAAATTATGCCGAGAGGTGGACCTGCATCTGAACCCCGAAGTGACACTCGTTCGACCAGCAACGAGAATCCAAAGATCAGAGAAGACCCGAGTGAGAGTAAAGGAAATTCGCCTCTTTTGAGGAGAGGAGGGGGGGGGAACGTGGTTGAAGTGGTTTCATCTGTTCAACAACGACGATCACTCTCCACTTCACCGCCTCGTCCAAATGTCGACTGCATGAACTACGTAGGTTAATTCTACTCTTAGTCCCTTTCGTCTGCGTCTTCGTCTACGGATAACTTCGGCTCTCACTATTTACATCCTACTGAATGGAGGCAGTCAACAGAATGCCTGTTCCGGTGGACAAAAAGTCTTGGCGATCAAAATGACACATATAAGAGCTCACTCTACTTGTTACAGACCCTCCGTCACCCCTTGGACAAAGTCATTGGCGTTCACGCCCAGCTGAGCCAAATCAATTCCCCCTTGACCCGCCATGGCCCGCGACATGGCTCGAGCAACTTCTTCCTCCTCCCAGATATTGTTGAGGATCTGGCCTTCCCCGGTCTCGCCGGTGGGGCTCTCCGAGGCCGCCATCGTCCGCCAATACAAATCATCCCGATTTTTCAGCTCCTTGTCCCGCACCACCGCATTGCGCGTCACACTGCTCGCATGCAGTTTCGTAGTGGTATCCTTCAATGACTTCACCACCATATCAATCGCACCATCGATCTGCTCCCCCACAGCCGGCGGCTTGAAGAAGAAGCGGTTAGTTGCGGAGAGCCAAATGATGGCCGCACAGATCACATCACAGACCACGATCGCCAGCGGCCGCAGTAGCGTAATCTGATTGTAGAGACTGGTCGGAGGTTTCTGGCCTGCGCGAACAGACAGGGGCGCGCCGTTGATCGCGTCGTAGGTGGCGATGATGTAGACATCGATAGCGGCGAGAGCGAGGCCTGCCAAGGTGAACTTCATGCGCCAGCGGGCGGCTTCGCGGCCTGCGATAGGGGCGGAGGTTGCGATGCCGAGGAGCATCAAATGCCCCAGATGCGGGAGGAGCACATGGAAGGGCAGGTAGTACATTAAATAGGTGGTGAGGTCGTCATAGGAGCAGAATTGGCACGAGACCAGAGCGTCTGGTCCGAAGGTGAGGTAGACACGTCGCGCGCCGAGGGAAGTCAGCTTGGACTGGAGGAGGTTGTCGGTGTGGGAGAGGAGGTTGTCGGGGCGGAACCGCGCCAGACGGTTGAAGATGACATCGGTGGGCGTGTTCAAGCGAGATCGGGTGAGCGCGAAGATGTTGGGTTCGGGAGCGTGAGGGTTGAATGGGAGACTGAGGAGGAGGAAGAAGACAATGCCTCCGAAGAGGATGTTCAGGGCCCGGCCTGGGGCAGCAGGGAGGGGTCGGGGCGGTGGACGACTTGCGATGGAGACTCGCAGACTTCGATAGGCATTAATAAGGCGTGGGAGGAGGACGGGACCGAAGAATATGAGGAGGGACTTGACACTATTCGGGGTTAGATGGGACAGTGCGGAGGAGTGGGAATACTTACGTCCCCCATGAGATTGCTATAGCCATCTGTGCAGCTCTGGGAGTATCTCTACCTCATTGGATTCAAGAGAATAGAGAAAGGTGAAACATAAAGTTGGTGAGGCCCTGAGGTGGAAGTGTGAAGTGTCCTCGGACGGGTGGGTCCGATTTCATTATTGACTTCGTTCTGCACATGCGAGTTGGGCTTTGTCCTGATGTGTCTGATATATTATAATATTATAATATTAATGTCTGCTAGCAGATATTTATTGTCAAAGATCTTATGGTACGACTAGGTGATATGCAGCGTAGAGGGTCTAGAATCTACACAGAAAGTTGGATATTTTATAGATACAGAGGTCGCATATTGTCTTTACCAAGCAGCTGCACTTAAGTACATCCGATGAAAGAAACCGAAAGCAAAATAATCAATGGGAATCAACCAGCCGAGCGCCATCGCAAGAACGCAAATCATCCTCCCCAGAGGCTCAACCGAGTCCAGCTCAAACATACTGTCCAGTGTACATGGCAGGGTGGTGCGCCAGGTCAGGAGGGCGGATATCGCAAGAATCCCGAGAATACTTGGAGGAAGCCGCATCATTCTCAGCAACCAGAGTCGGGTTCATGGGCTTGGAGATCTTCAACGGGAACCGACCCGTCAAACGCTTGGTGGCACGCTTCACGGGGTTCTGGCGTTCGTAGGTTGGCAAAGTCTCCTCGTGCTTCATACTGAGATGAAGAGTGCGGTGGCTGCTGCTTCTGCTCATTGCCTTTTGAGGGGCAACGGCGCCGTCGACACGGACTTGACGGGCGCTGACGCCGGTTTCAGAGTCGGTGAAGATGAAGCTCTGGAGAGATGTTAGCATGCACTAGACTAGGGTTGGGACAAATCAACTTACTGCCAGGACGTTCAAAATGCTGATCACCATGGCCAGGATCCCTGCCGAGGCGATGATGCGCCAGAAGACCATTCCGAGTTTCTCCTGGGCCATGGCTGGAGTGTTCAAGTTGCCGAGAGTCGAGACACCTAGAATCATCATGATCCCGGCGAGAGAGTAGAAGCCTGATTCTCGACCGAACATGGGCCAATGGCGATCGAAGTAGTTTTGCAAAACGGGGAGCTCGGAGACGATCAGGAAGACTATCTGCTGTGAGTATAGGGTCATGAGGGAAAGGATATCAACTTACTGCTGATCACAGCAACTACGGCATGAGTGACAGCCTCAAAGAAGAAGAAGCTGTTCAGCATATCGATCTTGACCAGCATGACGACACACGCCGCGATGAGATCGAGAAAGGTCACGATGTTGAAAACGCGGATAGCATTCAAAATCACATATCCTGGACCAGCCAGGGATTTGCGCAAGCTAGCAATCATAATGCCGAGTGGAAGAAGTGTACAGATGGAATCTGAGGGGAGGAAGGGATTAAAAGGAAGGAAGCCCACTGCCCAGCAGAAAGCTTGATATCCTCACGAGATCAACTCGAGGCCAGAATGGAACAAAGGAAATGAATGGGATTGATATAATAAGAAAGGAAAGAAAGAGAGAATGAAGAATGAAGAATGAACCTGATGAATGAATAGGACTATGAATAGACTTGAAACCTACAAGGCGAAAGAGCCACAGGGTTTCAGGTCAATAGACCTAAGCGCAGTAGAGATCTAATTAAGCATAGTCTCTATGCAGGTGTAATTCGTATCTCAACTGAGTTCCGAGCTGTCGAAAGCATTGGATGTCAATAGCTCCTGCTGGTCAATCCTGAAACCAGGTCAGGTCCCTGGCGGCTAACGCTCCCTTCCGCCATTAGGGGTTGGGCTATAGTTTGGGCTGTACTTTGGGCCTCATCTTCTGCTGAGACGAGATGAGACGGAACCATCTTGGATTTTCCCTAGCTGGGAATGGCAGGTCATTGTTGCTGAAGGGTACGAGGTGCTCCCTAGATAATGGCCGCGGACTACCTAGGTAGTACCTGATCAAGTGTTGTGATCAGTGTTCAGACATAGCCGCCCTCGATCGAGCTAAATTAGATGCAGAGATAGATCCGAAGAAATGCAGCAAGAAAAGCCGATAGATGCTGGTCGGAAGTGGGAAAAGCGGATGTGGTTTGCCCCCCCGCGCCGGCGACACCCCTCCAACTTTTTTTCCCTCTTCACATTTCTCGTCCAGACAGCACAACATGACTCGGGGTAACCAGCGCGATAATGATCGGGCCAAGGCCTTGAAGAAAGCCGGTAACACGGTATGTCCTTTTTCCTTCTCACGGCCTGCGGATGACTGACCCCCTTTACAGAAGAACAAGAACACTATGACCGGTACCCAATACCAGAAGACCAAGGAGGATGCTGCGGCGATCATGCGTGAGAAGCAGAAGAAAGGTATGTCGCCGTGGTGCCATGCAGTGTATCCCTACTGATCACTTCATGCAGCCGACGAAAAACGAGCCGCAGAAGCAGCCGGAGGGAAAAAATAACCCGTCCGATTCTCCATCCTCGATGTTCCCGAGGTCCCCGCGCTGGCCTACATAATACCGAAGCGCACCTTTTGGGCTGGTCGAGGAACGGCACTTCAGAATGCATTTTGAATATCGAGGGACTCATGCCCTGCAACTACAGAGGCCGAGCGAGGCGTTTTGACACTTGGCGTTCATCATATTTAGCCGCAGCATGTATACCGTTGACCGCAAGATACCTGAGAAATATCACGGAGGTGTTGTTATGGTTGTAATCGTTTGTATGTCGTATATACACATCTCATCTAACGGCCGTTGTGCGCCCAATACGCTCTCGCCAACTCCAGCCATGTCGACCACCGCGAGCCGTCCGGGATGGCTTCATGAATGGTGTCTGTCTTCTCGGGGATCAACATCCTCTCCAAAGAAGCTTCCAAGCCGAACCGTTGAGCAGATTGCGCGATGAAGGTCCAGAGGCTTTCGCCTTCCCACCCAACGCCAAGTGCAAATCGAGCAACCTTCTCAAGCGCCTGCACTTGAGACTGCTGGGTCGAGGAACCTAACACATAGACCGCAAAGCTCCAGCCCGAGATATCGCGAGGGTTAGCAAGACACCAGTCAACAATGCGGTCGATCGTCAAGGAATCCCAATGCGCGCCACTGTCAATGAGAAGAACAGATAACTGTCGCATGTAGCTGAAGGCGTAGTAATTCCTCGGATGCAGTTCTCCCGCTCGAAGAACGCCCTCTAGTTCTGACTTCAGAAGGTCCAACAAATCCTGCGGACTGTGACTGCGCATTTGCAGGAGATGGCCCAGCACCCATAATCTGTGATGCCATAGCGTCGGCGACTTGGTGTGACGATGTAGCGGTGAGCACTGGTAGCTCGTCATGAGCGTGAGCTCTGCCTGAAGCAGATCTTGCGAGAATCCTGGCGCTGCCATCGCTGCATTGAGTCGACGCTTCCGCCAGTTACAGGCTGTCAGATGCTCACAGTCGAAGAGCAGCATTATCTCTGTGATGACGTGTTGGGAAAAGTCCCCCGGCTGTAAGTTGCTGAACAATTGTCGCGCCACCGTGTAGGCTGCGACTAATGTCTTTTTGCTTGTGCCGACTGCGTTGCCATCTTGTAGGAATGACCCTAGGCTGGATGGGATGATTTCAATCTCCAGAACCTGGTTGCCTCTGGATTTGAAGACCTGGGCAAGTTCTTGGTAGGCATCTGGATTTGACATTTGATTTAAATTTGGTCAAATGTCGAGGTCATTGTGTTGACATTGGAAATGAAGAGTCGCGATGTGTACTCTGTAAGGCGAAGGCGGAAAGGCCAAGTCCGCTATTATTTCTCCCACGTCATTTCACCATATTCCACTGGACACTCTCGCCCTGTACTTCCACTCAGATCCAAATCTGAGCTGAGGCCTTTCCTCCAGGCTGTCGCATTCATCTCGGCGCCATGTTGTCTCTCATTCTCACGGTGTTCTTTGTGCATGTCGCAATCTACCTAGTGAACACAATCGGTGCGAGCACCATCGACCAGCTGGTCCGTATCCCAACCCGAGTCTGACCAGCGCGCAGCGCGCGCAGATGGCGACTCATACCCTCATCGCACAAGCTAACCCCAGGCAGTTATGGCTACTCTACCTGCGCCTACCAACGCCGACCTCCCGAACAGCCCGCAAGCAGCAGCAGCTGAAGCGAGCGGTGCTTGAGCAAAAGCGCGAAATGAACAACACCAGCTCCCAAGACGAGTTCGCCAAGTGGGCGAAGGCGCGCAGACGCCACGACAAGACTCTTGAGGAATACGAGGCGTTGAGTACGTTGGCAGTCGATTCTCGCTAGCCACTAGCTATACACCCACAGACAACTAACGTCTCACAGACAAGGACCTCACAGCCCAAAAATCATCCTTCGACTGGACCGTCAAAATCGCCCGCTGGCTCAGCACGAACGGGCTGAAGATCTTCCTTCAATTTTGGTACTCGAAAACACCTGTTTTCCCGCTGCCGGTTGGCTGGTTCCCTTACCCCGTGGAGTGGATTGTGTCGTTCCCTCGCGCGCCATTGGGATCAGTCAGTATCCAGGTTTGGAGCAATGTGTGCGCTGCAGCGATTGCGCTTGCGGCGGAGTTTGTGGGGGCTCTACTGGTGCGGGTTCTGGGACAAGAGACCAAGAAGCCTGTTGAGGCCGAGGGAAAGGCTCAGTGAACGGGATAGATGATCAGGCATCTGTATCATATAAGGAATGCTACGATATAGTCATGAATATTGCATTAAATCATGTTTCCATTGCATCTGATATTGGGTATTGAAAAGAGGACGAAAGGTAAAATAGCTATATAGTGTTCATCAGATAATTTTAAATCGTTTATCGTCAACATCCCTTGGGACTCTGTGCTTGACTCTATGATTGGTATATCATCACGCGAACAATTGAAAAAGTCTGACCCGTTCGACGGGGCATCTGCCGAGCGAACCCGTACCGCTTTCCATAAGCTACAGACTTTGAAAGAATTGAGAACTCCTCGCCTCAAGAATGAGCCCCATTGAGTTACCCGTCCTGAGGACGAGCAATCGCATGACTATCGAACTTGACGAAAGGCAACCCGATCGAACCGAGGTTCTCCCCTTCCGCAACACCGCAGTCGCCCCATTGTTTCCACGAGTGTCGGACGGTGCGGTGCACGGTTGGGATTGGGCGTAGCCGCTATCGAATTGCTTCTATGGCGGCGCGTTTCCGCAATGCCTGACATCTTTTTGCAAAGTGCAGGGTGTCCGGGGACTTTCTCCCAAAGCAAGTGAGAGGCCCGAAGGCCTCTGTGTGTGAGCTTTGAATGCGATTCTTTGAACGAGGAGTTGAAGGAAGAGGAAGCGGCGTTGCTGGGTTTTATTTTTTATGTGGAGTCGGGAGGGTCATGTGACTGCTAGCCTGTCCGGGTTAGTGTGTCCTTCCTAGGGTTAGCGTCTTCTCTTAGTTATGGAGCCATCGACTTATCTACTCGCTACTCCGTACATGTATGTCGTCTATGTTGTACAGTACTCTCGGTTCAACAGATTGAATCAGTACGGAATACAAGGTATACATTCAGTTTTCTGCCCATAATTCAGATCATTCGTGAAATAAGAATGCATTCGATAAGAGGCTAGATGAATGAAATTACAAACAATTTTTACATGATCCCTAGGCCTTGACCTTCTTAGCGGCCTTCTTGGTCGCCTTGCCCTTCTTAGCAGCAGGGGATTTGGCAGCCGGTGACTCCACAACCTCCTTCTCTTCGGTCTTCTTGCCCTTCTTGGTCTTCTTGGGGGTATCATCAGTGGGGGCAGCCTCGAGCTTGGGCTCCTCGACGGCAGGCTCGACGGCCTTGACAGCCTCGGTCTCGCCCTCAATGGCCTTGGGGGCCTCCTGGACAGGGACATCGTCGACGCTCTTCAGCTGAGGAAGATCGATCTCGTAGCCAAGGGCCTTCATCTTCTCGGCCTTGGACAATCGCTTCTTCTGCTCGCTCTCGATACGCTTGGCCCATTGGTCACGGGTCTTGCCCTTCTCGAGACGCTTCTTCTCAATGCGGTTCCAGGGAGTGACCTTGAAACGGCGGTTGGCACCACGCCAGACCTCGGGGTGAAGCTGCTCCTTGGGAACGTACTTGCACTTCACAATGTGGCCGTACATGAGGTAGTTGTCCATGGTCTCGGCGACAATCTTAGCGACAGTGGTCGAAGAGAATTCAATGAAGGCGTAGTGCTTGGAGCGACCGGTTTGACGGTTGCGTGAAAGACGGAGTTGGGTGATGTCGCCGAATTGAGAGAAGTAAGCCTTCATTTGATGCTCATAGAAACCGTGGGGAATACGTCTGGGAATTGAATATTAGATCGGTATGGTCAAGATGTCCGGTAAAACTCACCCAATGTAGACAGTGCCGGGCTCCTCGGGGGGACCGTTCTTCTTCAGCTCCTTCGCCAGAGCCTTAGCGAGCTTGCGCTCGGCCTTCTTGGTATCAGGCGCCTTGGGGATGGGCTGGCCCTCTTTGTAACCTTCGCCGGACTCATCTTCATCGTCACTGCTCTCGAAGCCCTTGATGAGGTCGGCAGTCTGGTCATCCTCGCCCTCAGATTCGCTCTCAACAACAGCAGTGGGGACCTCAATTTCCTCCTCGTCCTCGGACTCGACGGGCTCGGGCTTCTTCTCGGTCTTTTTGCCGGCAGCCTTCTTGGGGGCGGCCTTCTTGGAAGCGGGAGCCGCTTCGGTCTCATCCTTCTTGGACTTCTTAGCAGCAGGCTTCTCGGTGGTCTTCTTCTCGGCCTTCTTGTCAGCCTTTGCAGGAGCAGGCGCTTCGGTCTCCTCATCAGTGAGGAAATCGGCAGCGCGCTTGCGAGGCTTCATCTGACGGGTGGGCTCAGCCTTGGGCTTGGCTGGGGCAGCGGTCTTGTCGGCCTTGGACTTGGCCGCAGTCTCCTTCTTCTTCAAAGTGGACTTAGGAACATCCTCCTTGGATGCTTCGGCCTTGGTCTCGGCCTTCTTGGTTTTTTTGGCGGGAGAGTCGGCGGCGACAGGTGCGGCTGGATTGGCATTAGTTAAATCAAAAGGAATCCCACAAATCAATTGGTCTTTCGCATACCCTTGCGCTTTGAAACTTTCTTATCGGGGGCCATTTTGACGTTCTGTGTCGAAATGAAGTCTGAACGCTGCTCGAGATTATCGGGAAACTTTTTTTTCTTCGCTGATTTGCTTGGAAGGCGGTGAGCCCCACGACCTATCGCAGGCTATCACCTCCAACCTCCTTCTGTCCAGGGCAACGATAGTAGACATGGGGAAGAAAAAGAATGCGTCTATGACACACGAGGAGATCTGGGATGACTCTGCCCTAGTTCAGTCTTGGGACGATGCCGTCGAAGAATACCAGGTCGGTCCAACCCCAATTCACGTGATCGGCATCTAACTCGATGGCAGCTCTATCACAGCATTCACGCCAGGGGTGAGAATGTGGAAGAAGTTTTGAAGGCTGCGGAGTCTGGCTCTGTGGCTGGAGTTGAGGTGGTCGAAGATGTAAATCTTCATGCAGAAAATGGCACCGAGGATCCTGAGAATGAGGATGTCGCCATGACCATTGATGAAGCTGCATCTGAGCATGAGCCTGCGTCTGAGCCTGCGCCTACTACCCAGGTATGTTGTGGACGCGGCACTACATTTCATTTCATCTGTTCATTGACAAGAAACTGACATCCCAGACCGTGACTTCGTCCGCCGCTGAGGCTCCCGCTGCTGCCCTTCCAATGCCTCACCCTGTGATGGCCAATGGTATGTCCCCATTTGCGATTCGTGTGGAACAAAGCCTAACTTGTATAGTCAAAGACGAGGCTTTGAAAAACCTCATGATGTCCTGGTACTATGCGGGGTACTACACCGGACTGCATGAAGGTCAACAGCAAGCCAGCCAGGGCAAGAGCTCATAAACTGCCGTGGCCACCTGCACGGCCCACGATCGATTGCATATTCCAACACTCCAGCGTTCATGTTTCTAATGATAATTCTTTCCCATCCCGCTCTGTTCTAGATTAACGAGCGCATAATTGAATGTTTCAAATCCGATCTTTCATGAAATTGAACAATCATTTTTGCCTATCTATGTGGAACTTGTCAATCTCGCCCAAGACACACTGGGCCAGATTTCCGGGGATATAACATAACATCGAGAAATCATTCTCGATACATGAACTCATCATGGAATTCTCCCATCTTCGTCGATGGGATGCACACTCGCTTACAGACCGACTCCAGATCCGCCGAGGATACCACCAATGATGGGGATCTTGCTCAGCGAGTTGGGCTTGGACTTGGCCTTGTGAGTAGGAGTGGCGGAGGGAGTAACAAAGTTGCCCGACGAGACCTTGTTCTTGTGGGTGGCTGTAGGAGTGGGCTTGGCATCACCATCAGCCTCAGCGATCTTCTTGTTGGCCTTGGCGATCGTCGCCTCGTCATCCTTCTTCTGCTGCTCTTCTTCTTGCTCCTTCTTCTGCTTCTTTTCCTCGGCAGTGAGCTTGGGCTTTCCGTCATCCTTGTCGAGACCGGGGATAAGCTTGGTGGCGCCCTGGGGTGTACTGTTAGCTTTGAATGATGTGTTAACGGTGAATTACCTACCTCCAGAGGGCCTAGGGCACTCTCGAGGCTGAAGGCAGCAGCTTTGCCTTCATCACGCTTCACGGGCACTGACAAGGCCACAGCGGCCAGGACAAACAGGACAGCGAGGAATGAAAGACTGAAACGGGCCATTGTGTATGTTGAAGATATAGATCAAGAGAAAGAATGTATGTTCAAGTTGTTTCTAAACGAGTGGATTTGGAGACCGAGAGGAAGAGAGCGGAGTTGCAAGAAGAAGCTGTGCGAGGAAAGGAGCCTTTGTTTGACAGGGAGTTATGTGGGATTTAAATGAACCCCTTCGTTGAAGTCACGGATACGCGAACCGAAGGGGGAGCTAGGTCTCATGGTCGACACCATCGCGTCGATGGCATTTGCACTCAACAAACAAGCATAGTGGCGCATTTTTCGCCAGTTGACTCTCAATGGCTGCATTAGACGGGAAAGGTCTTCCTGCATGTAGCATGATACGTACTGTATACAATAAACGAAGCTGCGATTGTATACGGACTATGTATGTATTGCGTCGAATCATCTTCGCGAACCAATAAAGGGATAGCATCAGCAACAGGTTCAAGGGTTTGTGGCTGACCTTGTCTAAGTTTACATACAGCACCTTGACAGTCTCGTACATTCCAACCCATTTGGTTCTGTTTATATCGCATGTGCGGCATATTCACACGAATTGCGAGCCTGCTCACATGCGCGGGCATGTCTTAACCTTGGAAGTATGCGGGTTAAACAGCTTTAAACCTATGTAATTGTAATCTTTGGGGTCGTGCGAGTCTGCAAGCAGCAAGACAACCTTGAACCTTGGAACCCAAGACAGCAGTCATGGAAGTACTAATACTATGTACTCCGTAGCACACATATGAATAGAACACTGAAGGGGTCGTTCTTTCGGACATGAGAAATGCAGATCCACACGACATTCCAAGTTCCACAGAACTTGACTGGGCTACTCCAGTGGGCCAGCGAGGGCCAGGTCATCGGACTAGAGCTTTTTACAGGAATGTATCTCCCTACTTTGACACGCACATCTCCATGGAGGGAGTGGACGCAACACGTGGGAGTCTTCAGAAGGACTTGTCCAACTGTAAGGCTTTAGTTTGGGCAACTTTTTGACCTCGAGCATCATCAATATGACAAACAAGACTTCGAAGTTGCCAAAGTCTACGTCTAACTAGGTTAGCATGGCAAGCAATCCCATCTATAGGATACCATCTCGCCCAGAGCAGGAATCTTGGCATTAAAGATTCACCACTGTGATTGGCATCTGATCCAAGCAGGATTCTGCTGGAGGGATGTTGGCTCAAAAGCGAACCCGTTCCCCTCTGGCTGAATGTCAGGGGGCGGGATTAGAACGAGCATTCTTCGGTCTGGGTCCCAAAGCTAAAATATGTAGATGGAGTAGGAATTTTCCATCGACAAGAGTGTGTTGGGGACCGTGAATATGTTTTGAAGTGAAGAAGAAAAGGAAAAGAGATTGTGCCGCGCACGGTTTTATTGCCCCGAGTAGCGGCGTTTATGTCAGCAGTCACGTGTCTACTATATCCTCACCTGGGCACTGACACCTTTCTGTGCTTTTCAAATCTATGAGATAGTTATTGGATTGCAGTCATGTACCTAGTATGAGACGTTTCCAGTATGGTTGTTGGCTTACACTACTCTTATTGAAATACCAGACCGGAGCATGCACAGAGAATGACACCAATCTAGAAAGGAACATCATGTCCAGCCCGCACCGTCAGGGGTGGAATCACCGCGATATCTTATAGTTCGATATATCCCTAGACAGCCTCTGGACCTCTTTCGCTTGCTTTTCTGCCTCGGTATGCTTGGCCGCGATGCGCAAACACAAATAGCGAACCAAAGCCTCTTTATGCCGGAGATGTGCCGAATAATGGGCAAATTCCTCTTCTGGCACAGGGCCGATCACATAAAACAGATCATGTCCGTGGTTCTCGACGAGCCGTCTCTCCAGCCAGGCTGATCTATCAGTAACTTGTCTTGGGGATGGATTTTATCACTTACAGGCCACTTTTCGAAGAAGGAACTCCGATTCCACCGCTCGCCTGAGGTCGTCAATGAAGATATCCGTTGGGCGTTGATTCATTTCCATTTCCATTTTGAAACAAGCGTGTGACGTTTCGCGCTGTAGATCTTGGAGGTACATCCATTCTCGTCGGAGTGTTGCCTCATCCATGCTCGGCTTAAACATCTGCTTCTCGAGGTCTAGAGTAACTTCAGTTGTTTTTGAGACCAAGTCTCGGACTGTATAGAGGATTTAAATATAGTAAGGCAATACATTCAGGCCATTTCAAGGCTGTCAAAGACGGTATTCATTCGAAACTCTTTCAATATATTTTAAAAAAACTCATCGATGCCAAGGTTTACCGGTTTGTCCCTCTGTTCTTTTGGGCCTATATATATGGCACTCTCTTTGTCACACTGAGCCACACTGAACCATATTGAGCAGAAGAGAAAAGTGAAAGAAAAGTGAAACAGGAAAATCTGCGATCGACAAAGATCGGATCGCCGAATAGGGGATATCCACACCTCAGGCAAACATACCGCACGGCTCCGAGCTGCCCGAACGAACCTCCGACGACGCTGAGGTGCAAGACGACAGAATGCCCCGGAAAGTCCAGAGATCACTGATTCAAGTGATCTGTTTCTTGGTCGTCCTATGCGTCATCATCTTTTTGAACCGGCCCCAGGGGACCACCAAGACCTTCTCATGGGCCCGCATTCGCTACAAAACTTCATCCTCTATCATCCCTGAAGCCCGCGGCATCTGCCCAGGTCTAGCAGGATCGACCAAACCAGCTCTGGTCGTATCACATGTTGTAGCAGATGGGGACACATCCTGGCTCGACTCTCTATCCCCTAACTATCATATCTGCATCTACAATGTCGACGCCCCAGCAGACAAATCCTCCAAGGTCCTGCAAGTCCCTGCAAACAGGGGCCACGAGGCAATGGCCTATCTGACCTTCCTCATCGACAACTATGCGGACATCCCCGCCGCGGGAGCGGTTTTCGTTCATGGCAATCGCTTCGCGTGGCATAACGATCACCCCGAGTATGACAATGTCAAGCTCCTGCGGGCGCTGGATGTTAAACGCGCCCTGCAACCAGTCGGGTATCACAATTTACGCTGTGATTGGAGCGCCGGCACGTGTCCTGCGTCGGTTCCCGCGCAGGGTAGTCTCGAGATGAGGCTCTCGTCGACGGTTTCGCCGTGGAGTGCGCGCGCTGCATCGGATCTGGCTCTTCCCAAGGCACTGCGCCATATTTTTGGTGAGGAGGCCGGCGAGGAGGTCGTGCAGCTTGCGCGAAATGATGCGGTGCGCGCGCAGTGCTGTGCCCAGTTTGTCGTTGCGCAGGAGCGCGTGTGGCAGCATTCCAGGGATGAGTACATTGCGCTGCGACAGTGGTTGCTGGATGGGAGTGATGATGGAGTTGCGAGGAATCCTCAGGGTGGTTCGAAGGCTGCGCCTGGTGATGATCGGGTTGCCGGTAGGATTGTCTCTTATCTTTGGCATATTCTATTTGCGCGACTAGGGGAGAACGGGATTGATCTCGATGGCTTGAATCGGGATTCTTGTCCGAGCGCGGAAGACTGCTATTGTCGGTTGTATGGAAAATGTACTTTGACCTGCAGGAAACCGGGCAGCTGTCAAGGGCAGTATGTGGTGCCGAAGTATTTCAAGCTTCCTGAGGATTGGGAGCAGACGCATCCATGATGCAGTGGAATTTGCATATAAAACATACACACAAACACCTAATATTGGGCACATAGATTAGACGGTATAGAAAAAATAAAGAATGGATATCATGTCATTTCAGTTATGTACAATCTACAGAGCGTTGTTGCTCTAGAATCGGGCGAGAACGCGCTCCTCAGTATCAGACAGTGCATATGCAACACTGTGCTTCTTGCTGACGACGGACTTGGCCTGCTCAGCCGTAAAGCCCTTGGCCTCGACAGCAGGGTTATATCCAAGACCATTGATCTTTCCGACGACATCAGAGGGCACGGCGGCAGCGACCTTACCGTCAGCGCGCTTGTAGACAGTGACGACAACGGCACCACCGAGGCCAAGGTTGTGCTGCAATGCCGAAGAGGTACCGTCAACCAGACGGTTGTTGGCCCAACCACGCAAATGCCACACCAATTCAGCACACTGGGCGATGCCTGTGGCACCGAGAGGGTGGCCCTTGGAGATCAGTCCACCCGATGGGTTGATGACCATCTTCCCGCCATAGGTGATATCCCCACGACGGACCATCTCATGAGCCTTGCCAGGCTCACTGAGCTCCAGTGCATCGATGGTAATCATCTCGTTGGCCGAGAAGCAGTCGTGGAGCTCGCACACCTTGATATCCTTCACGTTCACGCCGGCCTCGGCGACAGCGGACCGGCATGCCTGGCGCGACATGCCGAAGCCCATCAGATCGATCGAGCTCTTGCTGTACACGGTGTCTGTATCGGTGGCAAGAGTCTGACCCGCGATGAGAATGGCATGTTCCTTCAAGTGGGGGCGTGCGTCCAAGAAATCCTGTGATACAATGACAGCCGCCGCGCCGCCATCCGAGGTCGGGCAACATTGAAGCTTGGTGAGGGGCTCATGGATCATGGGCGCCTTCATAATCTGCTCGTGGGTGTATTCGGTCTGGAACTGCGAGTATGGGTTACGCTTCGAGTGTTCGTGGTTGACGCGCGCGATTTCGGCGAAGTCCTCGTTCTTGGCTCCGTATCTGAGTCGGGGTTAGCTGAGATCCTCGGACAGGTAGTGCACATAAATACTGCAGAGCACTCACTTCTCCTTGTATTCCACGCCGGCGTTTCCGAACATTTGCGCCGCACCAGGGGCGTTCGTCACACCGCGCGTCTCAGCCATCATCATACCGAACAATCCAGTCGGGTTCTCGCGATCGTTATACATTGACTGCAAGCTACCGGGGTTCATCTTCTCAAAGCCAACGACCAATACACAGTCCGCAGCGCCATGGCCAACCATTGTGCGGGCCATGGCGAGACCAGTGGAACCGGTTGAGCAGTTGTTGTTGACATTGTAGATAGGGATGCTGGTTTGTCCGAATTGGTAGAAGACACGTTGGCCACAGGTGCTGTCGCCGTAGACGTAGCATGCTACGCCCTGGTCGACGTCGTCGTAGTTGATCTTTGCGTCGAGCATAGCTTTAATGCCGGCCTCATAGCCGAGCTCGTGGTAGTCGACCTTGCCGCGTGGCTTGATGAACTTGGTCATGCCCACGCCCAGGACGTATGCGGGACTTGCTTTCTTGCCCATGATGTGTGTGAGTGTGTGTACTAGGTATGTGTAGGTATGTGTTAAGAGGCAAAAGTTGAGAGTATGGGGAAATGGAGGTTCTAATATACGCGTGTGGGGAGTGTGAAATTGCGGGGAGGGGCCGAGGTCCCGACTCCCGAGGAACCCGGCATAATTGTGAGCTTCTTTATCCTGTGCTTATGTACTATGCATACTCTGTTTGTTCTATTCATTCCTATTATTTCTTTTCTGGTCTCCTTTCTGCGGCTACGGTCTACTATTTTTGAACCTACGTGTCCGAAGTCGACCTTAATATATATATGAGGTGTACTACCTAGTAGTTGGTACCTAGTAGAGCCTCGGGATCTTAAGTTCCAAGTTATAGCTTGATTTCAAGATTTGGCTGTGTACATATGTCGACCATCGCAGATCACTCTCCTCATCCGGAGATTCAATTTTGGAAGTGGAACACCCTTTTTATCATTTCCCATCCTGCAATGTCCTTAACTACTCCCACGATTTTATTAGGGAACGGCAGCTGCAAGTCACCCGCATTGACCGCCACAGCCCGTCGATCCGAGACACGACTGGTCTAGCTGCAGCAGATACAGTGGGTATGTGGTCTATTCAAGACTATCTCACAGATACCGCGCGGGGACAGAGCTGATCTGAAGCCTGAATTTTGGATTTCAAAGTCAACATGATTTCATTGGTCTTTCTTTTGGTGGATTCCTGCAGGTCTCCAGGCCTAGAGGCCTATGGCAACTCCTTTCTCCCAGGGAATCTTTTCAGAGGGCATTGACAATATAGCACTACAGCTAGTGTGCTCACTCATCCAGCCTTGACACATGAAGATCATGAAGATAGTGTCTTGGGTGTACCCTGGATCAAAGAACACCAAACCGATCAGCGATTTCGAATCCCAAGATCCAGGCCATTCACCCCCAGGGCTGTGAAACAGACAAACAGGACTGCATACTGGAGGGAAGTGAAGGAGTGAAGAAGTAAGTTGCTGGTTCACGACGTCACCCATTTCCACACTAACCGTTTTTGGATGAAGCTCGGTCCACATGCCATTTTGCTACTTCGCTTCTTCGCTTCTTCACTTCTGTACAGACTTCCTAGGCATGAGCAAAGTCCTATTGCTTGCGTAAGTTCTGATCCCCCACCCTGCACAATCCCCATTTGCTTCTCAACGTGACCAGACAGCCCGAGACAGGACTGACAGTCATGCCGCAGCTCCATTGCTACTAGTGACCCATTGCTGTGGAAGACAGGCTTGGGACAGGGCGAAGCATCATCCGACCGTTGGCAATAGTGGGCATTGGAACCCCATCGCTTGAACCCCTCGAATTGCTCCCTTCCCCACTGAAATACAGGATCCCGCTCGGAAACGCGGGGTTAATCCACTACCGGGGCTCACCTGCTTCGGCCACTAGGATCGATCCGATTTCACCAACGCCAATACGGAATCCAACGTGTTTCTCGATCCCGCAGGTGTCTTCCGGGGCTGTCTTCACCAAGCTGAACGGATAACGGGGTTGGTCGGGCCCGTTTAATGGACAATTGTGGGACGCCGAACGATCTACTCGGGTTCTGAGAGATCGCTTTGCGTTCCATCGGGTTCCCCAGCCTGCCAGTATACTCATTCAACCAGATCTCATCTGGAGGGATTTTGAAAGCCAATCACAGTGTTTGTTCCATCGCAAATGGAGGACACTTCGGCATGACTATTGATAAACATCCTGAACATGCGCCTTTCTCCTCGTCTACTCCAACAAGATCTACCAGTATGCCGGACCGCGCTTGGAACATGGATGATTCCACGCGCAATCGACTCCTGAAGAAGTATAAAACACAGGTGGCTTCGGCGACGTCGACCGTGTGCGCGACGCTCTCCGTGGTAAGCTCTTCTCGTGGACTGCGAGATCCCTCAATGGGTTGCTTGGAGTATACTGACGGCTCTTGTTCTGTGCTTTAGACTCCTTTGGAAAATGTCAAGACTCGAATGCAGACGTAAGCATTCTCTGGGATCCAGCAGAAGAATTACACTAATTGATCCCAAAGACACAACTTCAAGAATGTTTGGCAATGTGTTCGCTATCTCTGGCGGACTGAAGGGCCCCGCGGCTATGTAGCCGGTAAGTCGATCCTTCTGGAGCCAGTGCTGCACAGAATATTGACAATTCAGGCGCACTCCCACCCCTGGCCAGTGTAACGGCTGTTCGAGTTGTCAATTTTACCACATACAACGCTTTCAAAGAAATCATCTCAGACAATGTCGAACGCGCTACTGGGTTCAACCCCCTGGCCGATTATCAGCGGGCTGGAAGCACGCCCACCGTGTCAGGAGTAGTGACTTTCACTGCTGCAGGCATGATCGCGGGCTTGGTCTCCTCACCTCTTGCCTGTGAGTCTACACCTCCACCTCACATTCCACGGCGCTGACATTCAATTAGGCCCATTTGAACTAGCCAAGAACGTGGTTCAGACCTCCGTCTTGGTGTCAAATCGGGCAATGGCTGCCCCCGATGCTGCGCGGGACCATTCTATCCGCCGCAAACCTCGGTTGGGTACCATTGAAGCCATCAATCAGATCGTCAAGCGACACGGGGTCCGGGGGTTGTACACTGGTTTCCGCTTACATGCAATGCGCGACACCCTGGGAACCGGTCTGTATTTTAGCGTTTACGAAACCGCCAAGCAGCTGGCGGCGAAGGAATTAGGTCAAGACAAAAACCCCTTCGGGGCTCCGATGATTGCTGGTGCGATTTGCAGCACCGTTCCTTGGTTCTGCGTAAGTGCGCCCTCCTTGCTTCACACAGATGGGTGACTGACCTTGCCCACAGACCTATCCTCTCGACACCCGCAAGACTCGCGCACAGAGCGTGCTGCTTGGCAAGTCTAGTGAAATCGGACAGGCTTCGCAAGCAGTCGCTAAATCCAGCATGTACAAGGGTTTGTCCATCATCCTCATCCGAACTGGTGTCAACAACATGATCCTGCTGAGCATCTTCGAATACATCAAGATGCGCATTGATGACCTGCCAAATTAACGTATCTCTGAACATCTTGTCCTATCTGGTCACATTTATTATCCATGTACATACGTGTGTGAGCCCGAAGCTCGGCAAATATCAGAATGTATCTTTTTGTACGAAGTAAAGTAGATATTGCTGCCTTAGGCCTCCAAGACGTCATGTCCGTGGGGGAACTTCGTTCAAAACAAACGAAAGTCTTCCGCAACCCCCGCTTCCAGCGACAATGGCGTCGTGAGTATTTCCGGATGAACAAGGTGCTGGGGAATCTGCCAGAGTACAATGCTAACCGGGACTCGGCAGTAATATCCTTCAGCTCCCGTTTCGGCGCTCGCACGCAGTCTCGCTGTCCGATGCCATCACGCAGTATATTTCCTCCAAATATGACCAACGCCCGGATATGTTCGCGGAGGATCTGATGATCATCGATCGTTTACGCTCCGAGGCTGTCAATGTCCAAGAACCGCATTTCAGCGGCGTCACGCGCTTGGTAACCTATGCAGCTCAGCTGAAGTGGCTAGGCGGGAAATTCCCGATCGATGTGCGCGGCCCCTCACTCCCGGGCCTGACTTTTTTCGAGTGATCGCGGCTGATGGAGTGTATCTAGGTTGGTGTGGACTTTTCATGGTATCCTGCGTTCGGATTTAATGCTTCGCGACCGAGTAAGTCGTTTCTCGGAGCGGGATGTGACTGCTTCACGACTCGTACACGACGCTGACATGCATGGTTTTCGCTCATAGTATCCCAGAACAACCTCCGGTTTGAATTAGCGAATGTTATTTTCAACCTCGCCGCTCTTTACTCCCAACTCGCATATGCGGCGAACCGGACAACCACCGATGGACTCAAGCAGGCATGCAACTACCTCTGCTCGGCTGCGGGCGTATTGAGTCACCTCAGGACTGAAATTATTCCGGACCTACGTACTTCACCACCGGAGGATATGGACGAGATGACGCTGCAGAGCTTGGAACTGCTGCTGCTTGGACAGGGACAGGAATGCTTCTGGCAGAAGGCCGTCAAAGATGGGTTGAAAGACGTGTCTATCGCAAAGCTGGCAGCCAAGGTTTCCGACTTCTATGGTGATGCGGGAGACTTGGCTGTGAAGTCGAATGCGATTAGTACCGATTGGATCCATCATATGACCGCAAAGCATCACCACTTTTCAGCCGCAGCTCAGTTCCGACAGTCGCTTGATTGTTTGGAGAAGCGCAAGTATGGAGAGGAGGTTGCGCGACTGCGTGATAGTCTGATCTGCGTCAATGACGGTTTGAGGGAGCAGCGATGGATCAACAGAACTGTGCTTGGCGACTTGAATGGGCTTAAGAGCCGGGTTGCGGAGGATTTGAAGCGTGCCGAGAAAGATAACGACGTTATTTATCTCAGTCCTGTGCCGCCAAAATCCGAACTTAAGACGATCGAACGTGCAAGCATGGTGCTTGCGAAAGCGCCTTCGCAGGTCACTGATGCTGTCACGATGCTGGGGGACAATGGTCCATTGGGCCAGCCACTCTTTTCCAAGCTGGTGCCGTACGCAGTCCACATTGCTGCGAGCATCTACACCGACCGCCGCGACCGCTTGGTCAACGAAACTCTCATTGGAGAATTGGAATCGATGACCGACAAACTAAGAGAGTATGTATTTGAACTTGTTGCTGAGCCAAAACCTTGCTAATTCTCCCACGCAGCTTGCTTTCATCTCTCAACTTGCCAGGATCGCTTCAGGCACTCGAGAAGCCGTTGGGTCTCCCGCCAACCCTCGTCTCACACGCTGAAGAGATGCGGCAGCAGGATGGGCTTAATCGCCTGCACCGGTCTATTGAGGACACCGTCAAAGTCAAGAACAATGATATGGCCGTCTACAACGAGGGTGTAGAGCTTTTAGCAGCCGAAAAGGCTGAAGACATCGCTGCCCGCAATAAATACGGGACAGATCGCTGGACTCGTGAAACATCAGAGTCTGCTGCCCCCAAAATCTACAGGACTCTGAACGAGATCAGTGGATACTTCACCTCTGCCCAGAGCAGTGATGACCTTGTGCAGCGTAAGCTGCGAGACTCACGATCGGTTTTCCTCGTCCTCACGGGCACGAATCATGACTTGGAGGCTTACGTGCCGAGTAGCCGCAGGGCTGCCATTCCAGCTGAGGTCGAACGCGAGTCAAATCGGCTGCGCGGGTGTCTCAGTGAGGTCACTCGGATGGAGAATCGCCGGCGCCGGCGTATCCAGACTTTGAAGGACAAGGCCCGTGGCGATGACATTCGTAAGTCTGGTTCCTCATCTTGCTTTTCGAATACTGACACTGTCTACAGATCCTGCGCTTTTGAGAGAAACTGCCCGACTGGAACGACAGTTCCCCATGCAGCCTATCCAGGCTAGTCAATTTGAAGATCTCTTTGAAGAGGAGCTTCATCTGTATGACACTGACCGTGAAATGCTAGCCCAAGAACGGAGAGACCAGGACCATCTCTCAGATCAGGTCCGAGAAGCGAACCGCGCCTTTACCGGGGCACACAAGGGCGATGCGTCGACAAAGGAACGTGAAACGGCCCTACAAGATCTCGAAAATGGATATCTGAAGTACAAAGAGATTATCTCGAATATCGACGTGGGACGGAAGTTTTACAATGATCTCGCCAAAATTGTCGGCCGCTTCCGTGACGACTCCAAGGCATTTGTTCATCAGCGTCGGATGGAGGCAAGCCAAGTGGAAGCGTACGTACCTAGTACAACGAAGCCAAGTATGTCCCTTTGAAAGATTCTGACCCTTCTATAGAGATATTTCCAACGCCGCAGCAATGGCCTCACTCCATATTTCCCAGCCGCATCTCCGCCAACAGCCCCAACAACAGCCAGCGCGCGCACACCACTCCCCCTCCCCCTACTCTGCTCCCTCGCAGCCGCCGGCCCAGCCACTCCCACCCGTTGCCCGACCGATTGAAACCGCGCCTCTCACTGCACCGCAGCCCGTTCGTGCGCCCGTCGCCCCGCCGCCCGTCTCTTCCGCGGCCATGCCGGGTGGGATGCCTGGAATGTGGAGCCCTGAAATGGGCATCCGGTTCGGCTCTGCCGGCATTCCTCCCGGTGCCACGCCTGCTGCACCTGCACCTGCACCTGCAACTGCACCGAGTCATCCTACTCGACCTCAGCAAACCACATGGGATCCCAGTCAGGGCCTGCGGTTCTCCTGATCTGATGGGCAAAAGTTTTAGATCGTACATATCTGGAGTCTGGATGTGTACTTATCTTGCATGATATACGAGCGCAATAGGTATTGGCAATACCTGAAATGCATATATGATTGCTACGAATCAATACTAGGTACACGACCTCGGGAGGTTTTCATACCAATATGCAGGTCACCTCGACCTTATTATTATTTATATATCCAATATCTTTCGTAGTATGATACACATAGACGTGAGTCTAGAGACAGCTACATCGCGGCTGTCTAGAACCAATACAATCATTCAATCCATGATGGGATGAGTGAAACCAACCCGAAATTATGAAGCTGCCGATATACCGACGGAGCCAGTGCAGCTTGTAGAAGACCACCCAAGACCGGGTTTTTAGCGCGAGCGATTCATCTTGACCGATCGGGCCCTGACATGGCTCTTCGCGTTGCCGTTCAGCTTCTTTGCGTCGCCATTCAGCGACCCATTGCCGTTCGCATGACCATTGAGACCGTTCGCTTTGAGGTGGGCCTGTTCCATCTCAAGTTCCGATTCATCGGGTTCAGAACGGTCGTCCTTCTTCTCACCGGTGACAAGGAACTTGACCGCACTGCGGAGCAAGCAGTAGAGCCAAAACAGATTCAACCCCTGAAGAACTGCCAACAGGGAGAACGTGATGACGTTCGAGATCCAGCATTTGTACTGTTGCGTTTCCCAGTTCAGTTCGTAGGGACCCACGGTGCGGAATTCCGTGAGAATCGAGTACAAAATGCGCAGGTTGAGTACATGCCTCAGGTACACCCAGGATATAATCGAAGCCGCGTAGAACGGAATCATAATATCCGGAGCATAGTAGTGTAAGGATTTCGAAACCTAACCGAGCATCAGCATCAGCATCCATGAACCGACCCGGAAGCGGGAACACCTACAGCAAGGAAGAAATCACTAATATCATGCGTGATATACACGGCAATACCCATATACGCAAAATGGAACCGATAGCTCAGCGCGATCAGCGCCAAAGTGACAATATGATGCGTGACGAGCTCCTTGAAATCCTTCCGGGGCTTCTCCATCCCCAGCAGCATGACAATGGCCTGCTGCGCCCAATACGCCGCCTCGAACAGGTAATAGAACTTGAATTCCGCAGCATGCGTCCGATGCGGGAATGCCTCATACATTCCCCGCGTATTGAAGTACCACACCGGCGTCTGACGCATGACATACAGACCCGCCGGCCCGAGGACGGCGAAATAGATCGCCGTGTAGGCCTGTTCCATGAAGCGGGCCTGTTTCCCTCGTGACTTGATGCGCAGTCGCGCGAGCGGACGCAGGATCTCCTGCATGATGAACTCGCGCGTGAAAGTCAGCACGATCACGTAAAAGGACACGAAGGCAATGTCCCACAGGCCCTTGCCGTATTGACCGTCATCCTGTTTGTAGGAGAGAAAGATGAAGCGGTGAAGGATGTTGGATTCGGAGGGATCGCGTGCGTACAGCGCGAGGATGGCGCCGATGAGAGCGAGGGGGATGGCCCAGGTGTTGTCCACGCGCTTGGGGGCGCTCTTGGGTTGTCCTTGGAGTCTCCGGAGATCCTCCTTGGTCATTGTCCGTGAAGCCATGAGGAGGTGAGACGTGACAATTGGCGAGTTCTGGCTTTTCTGATTTCGGTTAGAGCATCGCGGACTTAGCGGCGTTAGCGTATACTTCTACTTTCTTCGTTCTCTCTACTTTCACTTCTACTTCCTCACTTCTTAACTTGACATCCCAGTCTCTTTGAAATATATCGGACTAAGAGTAGACAGTTACATTATTCTCCATTGCAGGCTCGATTTCAGCTCATTCCAGCCCATTCCACCTCAGCAACCTGATTGGACTTTGCTTTTTCTTCATGCAAGCTGAGAATGTGATCCTTTGAGCTGAATTAGGGAAGTCGAGTACACAGCAGTGAACATGCACATACCAGATGAGTTACGGAATACACGGGGCTGCAAAAGAGAAGAAAACGCATGCATCTCGATAGGTACGCAAGGCTGCTAAGACGATCAATCGGACTGTGTCCGTATTCGCTACATCGCAAATGCAGACTCTGGATGACCTATCTCGACACTTAAGATTGTCTTGGCGTGTGATGGACAGACCGCTGGAGCCCACCGAGAGGAATACTTAAGGCATTCCGGCCTCAAGACTTCCATTCACTACATCTGATACTGCTGCCGTGACCGTGAAAACCGCGAAGATAAAGTAACGATGGGCTCTACAGAAGTCTGCGGTCCGGTTCTCACGCAGCTGCTCGATGAGCAGGCATTCGAAATCCCCGATCAGATATATTGCATTCACCCGGTGTCACAAGATTCGGATCAAGGATGGCATCGGATTACCGTAAAGCAGATGAGTGAGGCGGTTGACCGCTTGTCGTGGTGGATCGACAGCAAGCTCCCTGCAGGAAAGCCGCAGGTGCTAGCATACATCGGCACGAATGATTTGCGTTATGCTGCGTTCATTCTAGCCTGTATGAAGACTGGAAATTCGGTGAGTAGCAAGTGAAATCTGGAGGACTTACCGCCAGACGCCTAACGGTACTAGGCCCTACTCCTTTCCACCCGAAACTCCTTGGCTGCCAACCAGCATTTAGTGCGCAGTGTCAACTGTCCAGTATTGGTTGACGGTACCGAAAGACAGACACTGCGAACCCTAGTCAACGAGCTGGACGCCTCCTGTCCAGAAACGGAGAGATGGCACATCAGTCCCATCTGGGACATCTTCTCATCAGAGTCAGTGAAGCCGTACATCCACGGAGAGAGCTATGATGTGCTGGAAGACCGAACAGCAGTGGTCATCCACAGCTCAGGCACGACTGGCCTCCCGAAGCCAGTTCGCATCACGTATGGATACTTGGCAACGTTGTTTTACATGCAGACTCTGCCGGTGCCAGAAGGTCGTGAGACCACACAGCTGTTCATTCGGATGAAGGGACATCTTCGGATCATGAGCGGACCCTTGTTCCATTTCATTGGTCTGGTATGTATCGCAGAGTGCATCTTCTACCGCACTTCATTCCTGCTCGCGCCAGACCGGCCCTTGACCGCAGATCTGTTCTCGCATATCATGTCATTGGACACACCACCGAAATGGGGACTAATTTCACCTTTTGTTTTGGAAGAGCTCTCCACCTCCGAGAAAGGGAGGCTTGCGCTATCGAAGCTGTCGGCTATGAACTTTGGAGGCTCGCCGCTGTCAAAAACTGCCGGGGATGTCATCATGGACCTAGTCCCGCTGCAGGCTCTATATGGCAGTAGCGAGAGTGCTTACACGGCGACCCTGATGTGTGAAGACCCTGCAGACTGGAACTATCTCGAGTGGAACCCGAATACCGCCACACGAATGGATGATGTGGGCGATGGGCTGTGCGAATTAGTTATCCCACGAGCGGAGTCCCGCCGATGTCAAGGAATCTTCCACACCGATCCTCATCTGATGGAGCATCGAACAGGAGACTTGTTTCGCGAACATCCTTCCAAGCCTGGGCTGTGGAAGTACCAGGGTCGCGGCGACGACATAATCGTTCTCAGCAATGGAGAGAAATTCAATCCTACCGATGCCGAGAAGGTGATCGAGACACACCCCCTGGTCAAACATGCAGCCATTCTCGGCCAGAACAGATTCCAAGCATCGCTGCTCGTTCAACCTAAATGGGACAGCTTACCTGAGCACTGGGATGCTGCATGGCTTCATCGGAATCTTCAGTCGATCATAGACGAAGCCAATGTCAGTTTGCCAGGGCACGGAAAGCTATTCTATAGCCATGTCGCTTTTGCATCCAGAGAAAAGCCATTCGCGCTATCACCCAAAGGCACCCTGCGTCGTCGGGAGATCGTGAAGGCGTATCAGCCTGTGATTGATGCGTTGTATTCCTTCCAGTCTGGGAGGCCACAGACTGTGACTCAACTTCCAGAGCTCCAAGGATCCTGTCTGAAAGAGACAGAGACATGGATCCAAGCCGTCGTATCCCACATTCTTTCCATAAGAAGCATCAATCTTGAAGACGGGATTGTCGCCTTGGGAATGGATTCTCTGCAATTGGTACGACTGGTACAAGTTCTTCAAGACACCACCGATGGAATGAATTCACTGGCACATCCTCGACGCTGGACGAGTGCCTTCTTGTACGAGTGTGAGACATCGCAGAGGATTGCAAAATCCTTCCATCACCAAGTTAATGGAGACATCCCTAAGGTTGACGAGGAACATTCTTTGTCGCGAGGCGATACAATAATGAAATATGCATGGGATCAAGCACGCCATCTCAACGGCGGAGGAGTCCAAGTCATTTTAACCGGGTCGACCGGCGAGCTTGGAAGCTTCCTATTGAATCAGCTCCTCCAGGACCTTACAATTGCCAAAGTCATCTGTCTCAATCGCTCTCCAAATGCTGCCGAGCGACAACTCCAAACATTCCAACAGAAGAAACTATCCAGTTTCTGGCTTACCGACACATCCCGCATTGAGTTCCGACAATGCCAGCTCCACGAGCCGTATTTCGGACTCGACACGGAGATATATGACACACTAAAACGGGACGTGTCAATCATCATCCACAACGCATGGGCAGTGAATTTCAATCAGAGTCTTCCAAGCTTTGCGTCGCATCTGACTGGAGTGCGAAGACTATTGACCTTTGTAGAAAGTTCGGCGCGCAAGCCCGATTTCCATTTCGTGTCTTCCATTTCGACGGTTGCAGGAAGTACGGAAGACATTGTTCGTGAGGAAGCACATGATATCTCGTGTGTTCTTCCGCAAGGGTATGCAGAGTCCAAGCATATTGCAGAGCGGCTTTGCGAGTTCTCTAGCAAACAGAGCGGATCACGGATCGCCATCCATCGTGTTGGACAGCTGGGCGGTCCCTCGAATCTCTCTGGTGGCATGTGGAATACGCGCGACTGGTTCTCATCTCTGGTCAGGTCTTCGTTGACTATGCGACGGGTGCCAGATAGTCTTGGACCGATGCAGGTGGATTGGGTCCCTATTGTGAGTACTCAGGATCTGATGTGATGCACTCAAAAGTACAAAAGAAACTCACAGTGCTTCAGGATACCGCCGCCCAGATTATTTCAGAGATAGTCGAAACTCGAAGAGCACACCAGGACTCACTGATGGTGTACCACATCATCAATCCGAATGCCGTTGGATGGAACGCATTTTCTCCATTGATCGCCAAAGCCTGCGCTGCCGAGATTGTGTCACTGAGTGATTGGATTGAGAGTGTGAAAGAGCGGGCATTTGGATCTGCATCAAGTGGAACAGATCTACATGATCTACCAGCCGCGCAGCTTTTGGACTTCTTTAACTTCTTGCTTCACAGACAGGGACAATTGCAGCCTTGTATTTTGACGAGCAATGCGAGAGAAGATTCGTCGACACTGAATGCTCTGGGGGGATTGGATGCGAGCACTATGAAGACCTGGTTGGAACAGTGGAAAGAGTGGATGCCGGAGTTAGATGTTGCGATATAAGCGCTATAGTGATTGGATCAAGCAGTGATTGAACATACTTCGCGGAGCCACTGTAAGCAGCACAGAATCAGAACGGAAACATGGCAGATGAAGAGATAACCCGAATGTCCGTACGGAGTCCTGAAGTTGAAATAGCCCGAATGTCCGTAGTTCTGAATGTAGGTAGCTCAGTTCGCTTCCACGGTTGGATATCGGAATTCCCGGCCACGCATTGACCCGCTCTGGACCCACTTATGCCATAGTTGGAACTCACCTATATCATCTCACATACTCCGTACTCAGTAAAAGGGAAAACCAAAAGAAGAGAGGAGAAAAGAGGAGAAAGGAGAAAGGAAAGGAAATAAAGTTTAAAAAAGAAAGACCAAGGGAGGAAACGAACAGGGAACCAAAAAAAGGAATTGCTGCCCCCATAGCTGGCAGGCGGCTCGACAGATGTGCACCTCCGGATGCTCGCCCTACCCAGCACAGCCTGAGTGCAAGCTGCCGGTGCTAGCTGAATGCCGCTAGGCCACACGGACGGGTGTTCCAAAAGGTGATCTCTTTCTGTTCCTCTTAACCTCACTGGGAAAGGTACAAGGTACAAGGTACACAGAGAACTTCAATTCTCCCTTGCACATTGGATTTCAAGCCACAACTACTTCCACGTGCTGGACGCACGGTAATTACAATCCAGAGACTCTGCGATTGGATGGCGGACAAGAAGGCAGCCCTCGGAATATCCGACCCTGCGTTTGTGGGGTAAACTGTCAGACCCCCGGACTTTCCCCAGATTCCATCTGCTCCCGAGGTCTGCATTTAAGATGCTCGATCCGTCTGGTGAGACTCGCAGACCAATTCTTTTACATCATGACAGACCTCAAGTCCTCATCCTCTCACGTTGAGTGGGGAGTAGATGAACCCCGTTTTCTTCAATCAGATCAAGAGCTGGGCTTGATCGACACGGTGAAGACCCACTGGAGATCACTGTTGATATGTAAGATCTACTCATTTTTTGCAGACGATTCGAGACTAACTTCGCCTTCAGGTAGTCTATCATTTAGCTCTGGTGCCATGTTCGGCTGTGATACGATCGTCAACAGCGCCTCGATGGCCATGCCGGCTTTCATGATGTACTTTGGCGATACGAATGCCTCCGGCCTGTATCTACCATCTTCATGGACTGCCCTGTGGACCTCAATGTCGGCACTGGCGCAAGCCCTCTCGGCAGCAGGGACAGGTGTCTTGGCCGATCGCATTGGCCGGAAATGGGCAGGCATCTTGGCAGGCTTGATTGCTATAGCTGGAGCTTCCGTGCAATACACTGCTGAGACACGAGGTGCTCTACTCGGAGGCAAGATTGTCGGCGGGCTGGGGATAGGCATGGCGATGGCATCGGGCATGACCTATGCCTCTGAGATCGTGCCCCCCAGTCTGGTCCCCGCTGTGCAGCAGGCTATGGTCGTGTTCATCCTGATCATGCAGGCTGTGGCTATGGGGGTTATCCGAATCTTCGTTCCGGACATGGCTGAAAAGGCGTTCCGGACGGTTTTTGCTATCCAGTGGGCCGTCGGGGGACTTGTCACTATTGCATACGCAATAGCACCAGAGTATGTTTGATGAGCCAAAGTGTATATTCACGCTAATGGAAATAGATCCCCTGTCTACTGCATCATGAACAAGAAGCAGGACAGTGCTAAGAAATTGTTCAACTGGCTCTATCCAGACGAGACTGATCGCCAAGAGCGGTATGGCCATTTGCTCAAGACCATTGAAGAGGAGAATTCGCAGCGCGAGGAAAATCAAGCCAACTACATCGAATGCTTCCAGGGAGTCAATCTCAAGAGAACCTTCACCATGATGTTCCTTTTTGGCCTGGTCAATCTGGGCGGTGCACCTTTCCTGTCCCAGTCAATCTACTTCCTCATCTCCGTGGGCTTGCCCAGCGTGCATGTCTTCGACATCTCAATCGGCGGATTCGGACTCGCAATCGTGCTCATCGTTGCTAGTGGATTCGCCCTCAAGAATGTTCGAAGGAGAAATACCCTCTTCTGGGGCTGCGTGGTCAACTTCCTCTTTAACCTGATTGTGGGAGCTCTATACTACGTCCATGGAACAGGCCCGAAGTGGGGAATCGCCATTCTGATGTGAGATATATTCTCTTCACAGTGAGACATAAGGCTAATAATTGTGATTTTAGGAATGTCCTCATCTCGTTGCAGGCAAGTTTGATGCAGGCGCCTGGCTGGTCCATTGCGGCCGAGATCTCCAGTTACCGGCTGCGTGCGAAATCAATGTCGCTGGGGATGATGGCTCAAACGTTCACCACTTGGTTGATCACGTTCATTGTACCGTATATGTACAATGTCGACTCGGGCAACTTGGGTGCCCGGACTGGTTTGGTGTTCGCGGGTGCCTCGGTGTTACTTATCTGGGGGGCTTGGTCAATTGTCCCAGACACAACTGGATTATCGACAGAGGACATTGACGAGCTCTATGAGGCAAGAGTACCGGCGAGACAATTTGCCAAGCAGAAACGGGCACTTCAGTCCGAGATCAACCCTGTTTAAATTCTTTAGCTTATATCACACAATTCAACATACGATATGCTCGGCAAAGTGCCAAAGACTAGACCGTTAGACGACAGTAGCGACAGCCTACCAGAGCACAGCGAATAACGGCCAACAAGGTCCTCGCTCCACCGCGGCCTCCGCCGTAGCCGCCAAGTCTTGGCGTCGAGATATAACGCCGACTTTTCCTAGTCATGATTGTCCGCTTTAAGGAGGAAATGGGGTCATCCAAGGGAGCGACGGTGGTTCACGCCATTCCTGCAGAGGCATCGGAAGAGGCCGAGCTGTCCTACCAGTTCACCAAGCAGGAACATGCTCTCGGCTGGTGGGATGCGATGCGCCTGCACTACCCCGCCATTGGCTGGGGATTGTTCATGAACATCGTCAGTCAAGCCCGCGCATCGAATTGAATCTCTACTGACTATCGCAGGCAACAATTCTCAAAGGCATTGACGGAGGAATTGTCCGTAGTCTGGTTGGTCTCCCCGTCTTCAAGGAAACCTTTGGCTATTACCACAATGGCAAATACATCATTGCGGCACAGTGGCTCTCAGCATTCGGATATGCCAATCTGCTCGGCGCGATTGTCGGCGCCCTCTGCTCAGGCATGGTTTACGAGCGCCTAGGACCTCGACGAATGACAGGCTGCTGCTGTGTTCTGTCCATTGCATTCATTTTCATCCAATTCTTCAGCCACACACCGGCGCAGCTATTCGTCGGCGAATTGGTCAATGGCTGCGTTATTGCCTTTTACCCGATCTGCGCGTCGGCGTACGTCGGCGAAGTCACGCCTTTGGTGCTGCGTGGATTCGCGGCCACCATGACCAATCTGGCGTTTTCTATTGGTTCGCTCATCGCTTCGGGGATTCTGAAAGGTACGGAGACGATGGATAATCAATGGTCATATAAGATCCCCATCGCGACCCAGTGGGCTTTGCCGTGTATTATGCTCGCCCTGGTGGTCTTCTGCCCGGATCCACCATACTGGCTGTGTCGGAAGGGTCGTCATGAGGAAGCGGCGGCGTCTTTGCGCCGTCTTGCTACACCGGCCGTTGATGTCTCTTTGAAGCTGGCGCACATCAAGGAGACACTGCGTCTGGAGGAGAGCTACCAGGGTGAGGAACCGACGTATCTCGACTGTTTCCGGGGAACGAACTTCCGTCGCCTGATGGTCTGCGTGATGGCATATGATATGCAAGCCTTCGCTGGAAATGTGTTCTTCCTCACATACGCCGTGCATTTCATGGAATTGGCCGGTCTCGATGCGTCCGATGCATTCTCCATGAACATCGGCTTGACAGCACTTGGTCTCTTGGGAACATGCATTTCCTGGTTCCTTCTTTCATACGTCGGCCGACGAACAATGTACCTCTTCGGATGCACGACGCTTGCCATTGTGCAATTCATCATTGGCGCCGTGGACCTGGCTCCACGACAAAGTTCCACGACGTGGGCACAGTGCGGACTCATGTTGGTATGTACATTTGTGTACGACCTCAGTCTCGGTCCGTTCTGTTATGTGCTTCTTGCGGAAGTTTCTTCGGCCAAGCTTCGCGGCCTTACAATTGCGCTGTCGACGGTGACTTGTTTTGTCTGGTCGGTTATCTTTGCGGTTGTCATTCCCTACGCGATGAATGAAGATCAAGGGAACTGGCGTGGTAAGATTGGGTTCTTGTTCTCGGGGCTTGCTGGTCTCTGTGCTATCTATTGCTTCTTCTGTATGCCTGAGACGAAGGGGCGCACTTTTGAAGAGCTGGATATCTTGTTCGAAAAGAAAGTGCCGAGTCGTAAGTTCAAGCATTACAAGGTCAATATTGATGTTGGGGGGAGACAGTTGGAGTGAGATCTAGAAGGGTGAGTTCGTTGTATATACTATTAGACTCTACCTAAATTGGCCAATGTATAGAAAATAAAGGCCGTCATGTGAAGTCCCGTCCGTACTGAGATAGTAACTGACCCGAAGTGGGCGAAATTGCCCGAGGACG
Source organism: Penicillium olsonii (assembly GCA_911174995.1). Classification (NCBI taxonomy): domain Eukaryota; kingdom Fungi; phylum Ascomycota; class Eurotiomycetes; order Eurotiales; family Aspergillaceae; genus Penicillium; species Penicillium olsonii. Next base: position 363,520 of record CAJVNO010000012.1, on the reverse strand, counting down.
AGGCAATAGTGGGGATCGGGGACCGGGGTAAAGTCGGGGTAAAGCCCTCCGTCCGGGATATCCGAGTATCTTCATGAGCTCGCTATATGAACAACATTCAACACCACTTCAGTCTGTGCTACTATACGTACAAGATCACAAAATGGGCTCTGACTGGACCAAATCAGCCCCCTGGATATGGCTACCAACCCACCACGAAGATGAAAGCCAACCAGGTCGGTACTTTCTGTTCCGCAAAAGCTTCCACTGGAAGCGAGACGGACATTATGCATTCCCAGTCCACATCTCAGCCGATAGCCGCTATCGACTCTTCGTCAACGGTCAACGTGTGAGCTTTGGTCCCTGCAAGAGCTATCCCAAGCGTTGGTACTATGAGACTGTGGACATTCTGCCGTTCCTCATCGAGGGGGAGAACACCATTAGTGCGCGTGTGTTGAGATATTCGTGTGTCCATGCTGGTTCGTCCTCTATCATCAGTACCGAGCTCCCTGGGTTTATGATGCATGGCGAGATCGAGGTAGGTGTTGCAATTTGGCCGATAGATCTCGATCTGACCTCTTCTAGGGCTTTTCGCTTTCTACGGATTCTTCATGGAAATGTACACAGGAGACTAGCCGGCGGATTATTCCACATGCAGAATGGAATTACATCCTGGGGCCTCCATTCATGTCTAACAATGAAAGAGTAGCCGAGGACAGATCACTCTCGGGATGGAGATTGTCAGGTTTCGATGACTCCAACTGGGAAAATGCTGTCTCGGCTTTCCGTCCGGCCAAGATGCTGCCAATGCTGAGTCCGTGGAAATTGACCGAGCGAACTATCCCTGTGCTCCCAGAGATCGAGGGAACCTTTGATGGAATTGTGAAATGCCAGGGATCAGTTTCTCACGATCAGTGGACCGACTTGATCAAAAAGGGCACCCCCGTCAACATCCCCGCGGGCGAAAGCGCAATCGTGGACATCGAATGCCTTTCATTGACAACTGCCTTTGTGAATCTCCAATGCGCAGGCGGAGTAGGGTCAACCATCACGATCCTCTATGCCGAATGCTACGAGAAAGATCTCGGCGTCGAGACCGCACCATTCCCCATGCCTCGAACCAAATCTCTTCGATCAGATAGCAGCGGTCGACTATACGGCGTGAAAGACGTATACACAGTGACCGATGGAGAACGCGACCAAACCTTTGAGCCATTCTGGTTCCGCGCATTTCGCTACATCCAATTGCACATCCAAACCACCTCACACCCCTTGACCCTCAACGCATTCACGCTACGAGAAACATACTACCCGCTCGAGATCTCGACCCAAATCCAAGCCGGGCCTGAGCTCGACCAGATCTGGGCCGTCAGTATGCGGACCTTGCAGAACTGCCGGCATGAAACATACGAAGACTGCCCATTCTACGAACAGAACCAATTCGCCTCAGACTCCCGCCTCCAGATGCTGTTCACCTACCAGATCTCGTCAGATGACCGACTCGCGCGCAAGACGCTGGAAGAGTTCCACGCCAGCCGGTGTCCGGATGGACTCATCAAGGCGCAATTTCCCGCCGGGTTCCGGAGTAAGCAGATCCCGCAGTTTTCGCTATCCTTCGTAGCGATGGTGTGGGATCATATGCGATATTTCGGGGACCGCACACTCGTGCGCCGGTATCTGAGCACTATTGACGGGATTCTCGGGCATTTTGACGAACGCATTAACGCCCTCGGACTCGTCGGGCACTTCGATGACGACACCTGGCCGTTCGTCGATTGGGTGCCCGAGTGGACGGTGCCGGGGAATATCTTCCACTCCTGCATGCCGCGGTCCTACCATGCCACCGGGGCTGCGACCATCAACAGCCTCGTCTACATCCTGGGGTTGATGCAGGCGGCGGAGGCGTGCGAGTTCGTGGGGCGCCACGACACCGCGGCCGAATACCGGCGTCGGGCGCAGGAGCTCCGAGATGCCGTGAACACCCACTGCTACGACGGGCTGTACCTGGACGGACCCTCCTCGAAGGAGTATAGTCAGCACAGCCAGGTATTTGCCGTTCTCTCCGAGACGGTGACGGGCCAGCAGGCGCGGGAGGTGGTTGGGCGGCTGGGAGAGACGTCATTGGTGCGGTGCTCCAGCGCGCTACAATTCTACGTCTTCCGGGCAGTGGAGAAGGTGGGTCTGTACGATGGACTGTTTGGGACGCTATTGGATCCCTGGCGCAGGATGCTGGCAGAGCAGTTGACCACATGGGCGGAATTTGAAGATAATCCCCGGAGCGATTGCCATGGGTGGAGTGCGTGTCCAATCAACGAGATCGTCACGCAGATTTATGGCGTCAAGCCTGTGCGACCCGGTCAACGGCTTCGGATCGAGCCTCGGGTGGAACTGCTGGCGCGGGCGGAGGGTACCTTTGCCACTTCTGTTGGCCATGTCCGGGTGCGCTGGGAGCAGGATTTGGAGGTGGAGGTTTCGGAGGATGTCGAGGCAGAAATTGTCTTCCGAGGGTCTGTGTACCCGGTGCATTTCACGGGGGGCAAGGCATTAACGTTCCCATAAGCAATATATGTGTCAAGGATCACGTCTACGCTGTACTTCTGTCCTGCGTAGGGCTACGGTAAGGGGCAGAGGCCAGCCCGCTTTTTTGGATTCTGCCAGTTCCGTTTACATTACGTCTTACGAATTTCAGTTGAGTACGGAGTATAGAGCCATGTATTATATACTGTAGAGTATATACTTAGTTAAAACTTCAGATTTTAGACATTGATTGTTCCAACGTATTACTTAGGCTGAGTATATTTGGATAGGAAGAATTCTTTCAGTATAATGTACTAGTATTCGCCTCCATCAGAGGTATACTGTAATGAAAATATACCGGTATTAATGCCGAAGGCGGTGGGTATTTAGTCTGGCAGATTCTGAAATAGCGGATTGGCATCTTCAGCCTGCTGTCGTCGGGTGAACATGGCGATGTGCAATTTTGACAAATTCGACTCCACTTTTTACGAGATAGACTTCTTTTCTTACTTTTTAGTGCTCAGTTAGTGACTTGGCTTTGTAGTATGAGTATTATGCATGCATAGGTCATTAGGAAGAGAAAAACTCCTAGGAGGCGGTGATCCCGACAACCCTAACTCGCTGGTTTTGCCCCTATCCGTCTGGTTCTTCAAATTTTCTCTTTCCTGTTTTCAGCCTCGGAATGTGTCCGGTTTATTCTCGCGAGGCAAGGCCGTAGGATCTAACGAGCCCTCGGTGTGCGACTGGCCCGGTGGAGCAGCAAATATAAGCTCAGCGAGTGCAGCTCGTTGCATTTACCTAATGGGCTCCATGCGGTTGGAGTCGATTGGAGACTCAGGAAATATGGAGATCGTCCTTTGAGACACGATTCTTCATTTCTGAGGGCCATCCTAGGGAATTTTCTTATTAATGGCCTGACTAGGAGACTCTCCGTTTTACATAAAAAATTTTACGTGGGAAGTATGGACCCGGGGAGTATGGGGTTTATTTAGTCCCAGGTCTTCTCTCTCTTCCAACACACACATAACACATAATAATAATTTTAAACATGGTGCACCACATCCACATTGCCGTCCTGGACGTCGACATTCCAGCCCGTCAACTGTATGAAGCCCGCGGACTATGCAGCGCGCACTTCCGCGCCGTGCTCCGCGAAACCGCCGCACGGCTGAACGAAACCCTCTTCTCCGAGAAGGAGCAGCTCGACGTGAAGATCACCCCCTACGATATCCGCGGCGGCCACTATCCAGACCTGTATAAGCTGCGCGGCCACACCGGCCCGGACCAATACCCCGTGGCCTTCCCCGTGGACGCCGTCCTGATCACCGGCGGCTCGCCGGGCGTGTACGAAATGGACCGATCCCCCTGGATGCAGGAACTCAAGGGCTTCGTGCGCACCGTGTACGCGCAGTACCCGCAGGTGCGCATTCTGGGCACCTGTTTCGGACACCAGTTGATTTCGCACGCCATCGTGCGCAACAAGGAAGACACCGCGCGCGACGTCTGGGTGGAGAAGTGCCCACTTGGCCGCGAGGTCGGAATTCATAATGTGCAATTAAATAAGGGCTTCTTGGATGCCTTCCCGGCTGCGCTGGGCCACTTGCCCGATGGCAAGTTGCGCATTCAGATGTTCCACGGCGACCGTGTCATGGCTGTCGAGAAGGGAACCCCCGTGACGGTGACCGAGTCGCCGCCCGTGTCGCTGCCTGCCCCTTGGATTAATATTGGAAGTACCCAGATCTGTCCGATCCAGGGTCTCTACCACCCCGGCCGGGTCCTGACCGTGCAGGGCCACTACGAGATGGATGCCTTCGGCCTGACCAAGATGTGTCTGGAGGCCGCGCCGGTGATGGGCTGGAAGGAGTCGAAGCTGGCTTTGTTCCTGGAGCAGGTGGGCGATGACCTGAAGGAGGACCAGTGCGACCGCAAGGCCTTTGCGTCGGCTGTAGTGTCCTTCCTGGCTGGCTTCGAGCAATGATTAAATAAAAAGTTGTGCATGTTCTGTCTGTTTATGTTTGGTGTTTGGTGCAAAGCGCATACTCATGGGAGCCTCTATACGTGTTATGATAAAAAGCAAGCATTTTCTCAAATCACACTGCCATTCGAGATTTCAAGTTACAATATTTATATCTCTGGTTCGTTGAAGGTCGGCGATGACACTGATGCATTTGTAGGACAGAGCCTAAATATAGTCGATGGAAAAGCATCGTACTAGTACAGTAATTACAGAGGTGTGGGCTTCAATGGAGCCTGATGGGCCCTCATCCGAGGTCAAGGGGCTGTGGGCTGGATTGGGCCCGAGAACCTTGGAAGCAGAGCTCATAGGCCACTGTGGGCTGGGCTATATGGAATGGACCCAGCATCCACAATACTCTCGGAGGTGTAGGAACACACCTGGACATACTGAACATGTTCCGGTTGTCAGCCAATATACTGAATCTCATTCCAGGCTTTACTCAAATGGCGCCGTCGTTACCGCCACTGCTTTCTAAGTCTCACAAATTCGTTGCATTTTATGCGAAGGTCGAGACACTACGCTGTGACGAGCGCACAGGGGGAGATTGAACTTCCATTATATGTGGCATTGTTGGCAGACTTTACGACAGAGAGAGAGAGAGCGGAAAAGCGCATAGCATTCAAAAAAAGAGGGCTAGATCTATGTAGGGAATCAAAGGGGCAGCATGACCTCAAAGACTCCCAACCGTCTCCCTCACATTCTTCTCCTTCTCGTTCAAACACGCAACTCTGGCGGACTCTTTCAGATCAGTGTCTTCCACCAAATAGCCACGCGTGGAGTCAATCTTGCTTGCAGACTCTCGTGGCGTCGGTTTTCATACAGGCGAGCTCTTCTCGCAATAGCGCCGGGGGACGCTGAGAGGACAGGAGTATAATATGTCCTGCGTTTGCCGCAGGCTCATCTGCATGTGACACATCGTGTGTCCATGTATGCTTTGGCTTGGGCACCCTGTCCACTGACTTCGATCTGCGTGGTTTTCTGAGCACCGTGGATCGTACTGCCTGTCACAGGGAGTACAAAGTGCCATGCGTTCGGGCTCAGATAGCTTGGAGCCACACCATTCCTGAGCCTGCTAGAGGCACCATGATTGATGGTCTACAAGGTCAATGCCTTGCGTCTTCGAACTGTCCCTTCACAATTGGCTGAGAAACATGTAAATATTTGTATGCTCTCATATGGGTTTAAGCCCTGCCATCAGGGGCGAAACTCCATTTTGTTATGCTTCCAAGTCGAACGATTCTGGCATTGGTGAGCTTGAGTTCTGTCCATTCCAGCCTGTCGCTCATGCTGGACCTTGAACACCAAGGTGAGAAACAGTGCTTCTTTTTATGATGATATCTTGACCGATATACCCAAAGTCTACTGGTCATGGGTTCCTACCTCGCCGGGGTATGTAATTTAGTTGGCCTTCCATCGCGGCGAGGGCGATTCGAACCCGTGTCTGTAGTGCATCGGCTGAAGCCAACCATGCGGGTGGCCTCTTCTCCGTTGTGCCACGTCAAAGACCGCAGTGAGCCTGTCGAGAGGCCATGATTGCTGGATTTTAGGAAGTCCAGCTGTGCAGCTCGCCTGGGTGCGTGTCTGCGAAGGCGTCACGCACAGTCAGCGTGTCCACCTATACTGACTCGGTACCGAATGGGCACTGAATACATACCACAAAAATACGGGTACCCTTTAGTCCGCATCTCTTTGTATGTGCCCTGAAGGGCGAATCAAAGCCGAGTAGGAAACCCTAGAGCACAGTTTTCTCTCCACCTCCGATGCACACCAGGAAGTCTCCGACCTTGAGCGGCATGCCATCAAGCATGATACTACACATACGCCCATCTCCGTCGATGGAGGGGTGGATGTTGACGAACACCTGGTGGGAGTCCCCCGCCGGAGAAATGGGATCGAGCGTTCCCTTTCTCATGCACTGGCTCAAGTCATACTTGAGATCTGACATCATTGCCTGGGACCTCCAGGGCTCTGACAAATGCCGCTCCCAGGACGAAGTACTCAATGCCACTTCGGCATCCTCACTGGGAGACTGGTTGTGAGACTTGTCGGAGTCTCGGCCTGAATGCGGAGTATCATGATCTGTCATCCAGACACGGCCAACCCAGCTCAGGGGCGCGAGGAGCTGAAAGCGAGTCTGGCCGTGAGTATCGCCAAATTAGCCAAACACCAACACAAAGGCCACGATGAACTCACACTCTGGTAACTCACACTCTGGCACGGCTTATTCTTCGCGATGCATGTTTTGCAGTTGCTTGATTCTCGTGGGTTCCTTGGGCAGACGATACGGAAATGAGGGCGCCCACCCAACACGCTCCAAGCATCTATCGCGATGCTCAGGTGCTGGCATAATGTATGCAATATTCAGGCTCCCGGGGTACTCAGGAAATGATATAAATGATTCAGGCAAGGGATCATCTTTCATTTGATCGACCTAGATATCCAGCCAGCGGGCTTCGTATCCGTGGCAGGTATGGGGTCTCCCTTTTGCCGTAATCCGGCATATCACCCTGCATCGCTCTGCATCGCTCTGCCTTTGCCCGGCGAGAGGAAGCAGACCCAGTATGAGACATTGAGTCAGGATGTATCCGACAACAATCCAGGGAGCTCCTGTGAGAGGAAGCCAGAGGACTGCCAGGGTGATGCAAAAGAGGGGATGAAATAGGGACAACAACCAAGGAACAAGCTGCGCAGTCATCTGAAGGAAGACCAGTCAGCGGGCTTCAGAGTACTTCGAGGTCACAACCAGTTCTCCTGTTTTGAGATGGTTGGAGTATTCATCGATGACAGTTACAAGGGCTCTCTCCCTTCATATATCCATCCAGCATCCCCCGTCAACACGCATAGTAAGTGGTCAACCACTTACCTCGAGGACTAGTGGGAGACGGCCTCTCCTAGCCTCTGGCTGTATTCCGTAGGCTTGCCTTCCACGAACCTGACGGCATTGCCAAAGCTGAGAATCCAAATCGGAGATTCCCTGTGGAACACAGCAGGGCTGTTTCCAGGGGTTTTCACTAGAGCCACGCTGCCCGTGGCATAGAGCCATACCGCAACGCAGCTCCGGTAAACCGATGGCAAGATTTCGTCAGTGGCAGTTCCTTGGGTGTGGGTGTCTTCCAAACCCGGAAAGTGTGCCTCTAAATGACGAGAGACGCTCTGCTCGAAGTTGAGCATGACCCCAGATCAGGAGTGGATGTTTTTCTCTGAAGCCTTGTCGACCAGACTGCGACAACGCAGCATTTACCCAGTCACTTCCCTAGTATCGAAACATACCGAGCGTATGCTCAGCCCGGGTGTACTGATCATTCAATTGGAAGGAAGCGACGTCCATGGAGTGGCTGTTTCGGCAAATCTGGTGATGGTGATCTTTCCAAGGTCTGTCAAACGTCTTCCTTTGGAGGATTCTTCGAAATTCGTTTTTTAATATGCGGCCACCGTTTGAATCAGACCTGGGCCTTTTGTTGCGCAAACGATTAACCAAATCTTCATCTTGATCTGCTCGGATTGGTCCATAGTGTCCTCTCTCCAAGGGCTTCATCATTGGCTGGTGGATGAGTTTCTTCCCCGTACTGGATAATCTCAGTATCAGATCTCGAAATGTCCGAGAAGTGATTTGAGATTTGAGAAATTCGCTCTGCAGAATATCTCCGGAGACAAGGACGAGCGTTTAATAATCCGGTATTGATCCCGGACGACGGCAGGCCCAGCCGCTCTTCCAAACTTAGTTATCCCATGTGCATAGAGGAGTAAGCAAAAGCTGTTTTGATTGACTCCAAGGTTGGTTGTAGGTCTCAGAAAGATGCCCGGTCTGATTGCTGCGGCTCGTCATTTGGGTGATGAAGCATGATGGATAAATGAGCAGTCGAGGAGGGAAGCGTGAGGTTGAGAAATGGACCTAGCTTTATTAGTACAAGCTCGATTTCTGGGGAAATAGATGAAGATGGATAATTCTATATCACTTACCATGGTGTCCTGAAGTTCATGTTTGCTGTTGGTTTCATCCTGACTTTGTGAAGGTGACCAGGGTAGTCAGATAACATTCACTTTCGTAGTGAGAATTCCAAAAATGGGTACACTCTGAAGTCATTCTCACTCGATGTCGGCACAATCGTGAGCCGAGAACTATAGGCCTCAGTAGACCAAAAATATTCAACTCGGCCATATGTCAAGGAATTGCGGACCCGAGATGATCAGAAGGGCATTGACGTGAAAAGGCCGAAATGTAAAAAGCTGAGGTAACCGTGGAACTATCAGCCTATCGTATCATATTGTCAATGAGTAGTACATACGTACTTGTGAGACCCTCAATGATGACCGGGGACTCGTCACAGGGCCAGGTCTATACTTCATGCTGTACGTATGGCCGAGCTCAGGCAGAGTACCATTTTCTATAGTGTGTCAGTCATGTCGTAGGAGATTAATGGATAACATACTCTGGCGATTCGAGAGGAATATCCATAACAGATGGTTGAATCTAGAGTGCTCTCTCTGCGGGCGGTTTCCCTGGGCTAGCATCCCCAGATGTCGCATGATGAGTTGTTTGATTTTTTCCTGCCATTCACATTTGCGGAACGATATTTTTGTCAAAGCCTCAATTGGCTGCAGCGAGTGTTACAATGGGAAGGTCGTTGACAAATATGAAGAGTAGAGAGGCTGAGCGTGAATACGCCCGCCAAGGCCGAATACGCACTTCCGCGCCCTCTTACGCTGATCTCTCGCGCTAATCAGCTTGGCATTTCCGTTTACCTTACCTATTTCTCACCTTTTGATCACTATCCTGCCGTCGATGGAGTATTTTCAGACTCTGCGTGCAGATGGTCACCGCGTATCCAGATTGACTGCGGCGCATCATGGCTCAGCTCTCTTTCTTTGGCCCCCAATCACTCCCAATTACTTGCCAAGGGATTGAGGCGCAGAACTATATTCTTGAAGATTTGGAATATCTCAGGTTTACTCAGAAGTCTTCTTAGCCGGAGTCAGTCAGATATAAGTCAGAGATATAAAAGGCCTAGCCGTCGGCATCTTTTTGCATCTCATCATCCTCAACCCATCAGCAATCCATTGAGTCTTCTTTTCATTCAACAATATCTTCCTGACAAACCCATCGCCACTATGGTCAGCATCATTCTCAGCGGTCTTGCCATCATCCTTGCTGGTGCCCATTCTGTAAATGCAGCACCCCAGGCGATGAGACGTTCAACCCCCGAGCTCAGCCTGACTGCTCAACTACAACTTGCCGATACGTGAGTTGCAAAGATTACAAAATCAACCCTGGAAGAGACATACTAACCCTATTTTGTAGTGCCGTTGATCGCTACAAGCTCCTGCCAAAGGATGAAGACTTCGTCTTCGACTTCACCAAAAGTGAAGCCCCCTTTGCAAACCGCAAGAACTTCCCTGCTCTAGTTGGCTCCGGTACCTCCTTCAGCATGACTCAATTGCCAGGTTAGTCAACATTCATAATGATCTGCGAATACGCGAGACACCCCATATTCTAACTTCCTATAGCATGCAGCATGGCCTACCTTCATCTCCACCCTCGTGCCACAGAGCTCTTCGTCGTCAACTCTGGACATGTGCTCAGCCAGATGGTACCAGAGGTTGGTGTTCTTGACTCCGAAGGCAAGCAGCGAGTGATCCATGCCGAGCTGGGCCCTGGAATGATGACCATCTTCCCGGCTGGCTCGTTCCACACGCAAGTCAACCCGGACTGTGAGCCGGCTAATTTCACGGCTGCGCTTACGTCTGAGGACTTTGGTATTGGCCTGGTGGCGTCGCAGACCTTTGCGCTTAGCGATGATGTGATTGCTGCTACTTTCGGACAGAGCATTGCCGGTGAGGATATTGATAAAGTTAGAGATGCGATCCCTGGTGATGTGGTCATCAAGGTTGAGGAGTGTTTGGCCAAGTGTGGCAAGCAGAAGCGCCAGGTTTGATTGTGATGCTAGAGTTGTAACAGAGGCCATGTTGTATCTGGGCCCGATGCGCTGCTTTGATGATGTTGTTAATTTATTGAGTGCGTTGAGTCTATAGAAGTTTGACAGCGAGCAATATGATTTCCAATTAAGACCCATACTGTCAAAATGGGCCTTTTGAATGCTTGTCAGGATCGGGTAACATTGCATCTAAATACAGCCAAAATATCAGTATGCACTTCGTGGGAAATGTGCAGGTGCTGTCAGATTCACAATCACAAAGAACATTGGAAAAAGAAGAAAGAAAAAGATACCTAGGTATGGAATAGGTCCCCGGTCTACCCAGTCTCATCAGGCTCGGTTTGAGTCTCTTCGAATCCAAACACTATGGGAAAGTTAGAGGGTAATTTGTATGAAGTAAACAACGCTTTCATGACAGACGTACTAGGTATACTTCCAGAAGGGAAAGTGACTTATATATCATGCAGCACATCGCTAGAAATCCAGCGCACACCATCCTTCTGTACTAAGTACATTGCCCTGGTTCAAGCCTTACACAGTCTTCAGGTAGCCGTATTCCCATTTCGGCGTTCGAATTCTTCACATTCAATGCCCAGGTATGCCACTTTATGCCCGTTTAGGTAATATTGGTCCACGTGATCGCGCGTCCTCAGCCAGACTTCGTCCACCAACGTCCGAACCACTACGCACAACAATGGCGCTTCGAGATGGCAGATTCATCCTCGAAGCTACCTCAAAATGTATCGCTTAAACGGAAACGAAGTGATGAGTCGATCAATGGCCCGATCGACTCCATATCTCCACTCAACGCGTCCACACTAGACCAAGTCGAGCCTGTTTCCGGCCTCAAACCTCCTCAAACCGAGCCAATCGAGCAGAACAAAGGAAAGGGGAAAGGAAAAGGAAGAGGAAAGAAGGCCGCGCCCAAGCCGCCGAAGCGGACCCCATCTGCGCCAGTGCCGGAGGCATTGAAGCGCCTCTCACAAACACACCGAGCCTTGAACCTCATTTATACATTCTGCTGCACGCGCAAACACTTCGCCACAACATTCGATAACATCAAAAAGGCAGTTCAGTCCCAACTTGGCCAAGGACGAGAACTGACCATCGAAGATGTCGCACGCGTCAAGGTTCTGGTTCCCGGGGCCGTCCGATTCGAGTACGTGGACGAAGCCAAACTCGAAGTCATGACCATGGGCGACCAAGAGATGGCACCGTATGGGGCGCGAAAACGCCAAAACCTGGACGACGCGACAGAAACCGACACCGAAGATCAAGGTCTTGACTGCCTAGGTGACACGAAGCATGTCCTTCTATTTGAATTCGTAGACGGCGATCTAAAACGGGAAGTACTGCATCCGAAGACAGGGCAGCCTACGAAACCCGTGCGTCGGATGAAAGATGAAGATCTGAAAATGCCCGTCTACAGTCAAAAGCAGATGCTAGGATTGATCGAGAAGCGGAATTCCAAGTTCTCGGACGCTATGGACGCGTTCCTGGTACAATGTGAAGATAACCAGACAGATCCGGTCGAGTGTCTTGAACAAGCGAAAGACGCCTTCATACCTACTCCCCCTAATAGCGGAGAGAATACTCCTGCTCTGGCAGCAAGAGCGCCGGCAACTATCCCCAAAGAGCGAAAACCCATTGATGAGATTATTGCGGAGATTCGGGATATGGAATGGTACCATGCTCAAATTGTACCTGAAGGCCATCGGGTCTTTGAAGCACAGTCTCCTGCTTTTGGTGACTTGACATTTCAACTGTCGCAGGACCTCGTCAATGCCTTGTACAACACCAAAGGCATTACCCAGCTCTATGCCCACCAAGCAGAGGCAATCAATCACTTGTATGATGGACACAATGTCATAGTGTCAACCTCAACGAGCTCTGGAAAGTCACTCATCTATCAAGTCCCCATGCTTCATGAGCTGGAGAAGGACTCAGAGAGCAGGGGAATGTATATTTTCCCAACTAAAGCTCTGGCACAAGATCAACGCCGCAGTATGATGGATCTTCTGCAATACATGGAAGGGTTGCAGCATACTATGGTCGAGACGTTTGATGGAGATACTCCGATGAGCAGTCGGAACATGATCCGAGATGAAGCACGTATCATCTTCACGAATCCAGACATGCTGCATATCACAATTTTGCCACAAGAAGGTGCCTGGCGGACCTTTTTGAAAAACCTCAAGTTCGTTGTAGTCGACGAATTGCATGTTTATAATGGCCTGTTTGGGTCTCATGTCGCGTTCGTCATGAGAAGGCTTCGCCGAATATGTGCCGCGGTAGGCAACCGCCACGTCAAGTTCATATCTTGCTCTGCTACTGTTGCAAACCCCGAAGATCACATGAAATCTGTCTTCGGGATAGAGGATGTGAAGTTGATTGACTTCGATGGCTCGCCCTCTGGGCGGAAGGAGTTTGTTTGCTGGAATCCCCCATTCAAAGACCCCAAAGATCCTACCTCTGGACGGACTGACACTGTCGCCGAGACGGCCCGACTGTTCAGTCAGCTTATCCTCAGAGGCGTGAGGGTCATAGCTTTCTGTCGGATCAGGCAGCTATGTGAGGTGCTTTTACAGGCTGTGCGAAACGAGTTTGACAGGCTGGAGCGCAGCGAAGTTGGGAAGATGGTGATGGGTTACCGAGGCGGGTACAGTCCTCAGGACCGACGTCAAATTGAAAAAGAGATGTTTGAGGGAAAGTTGATGGGGATTGTTGCGACCAGCGCCCTGGAGCTGGGTGTCGACATTGGCTCCTTGGATGCCGTTGTGACCATGGGTTTCCCCTATTCGATATCCAACCTACGGCAACAAAGCGGCCGTGCTGGACGACGCAACAAGGACTCCCTCTCGGTGCTGATTGGGGACAAATTCCCAACCGATCAGCACTACATGCAAAACCCAGACGAGATCTTCACACGACCAAACTGCGAACTACAGATCGATCTGACCAATGAACTCATCCTCGAGGGCCATGTCCAATGCGCTGCCTTTGAGATGCCCATTCGCCCGGAAGAAGACAGCGTATATTTCGGCCATCAACTTCTCGCCTTAGCCCCGACGCGGCTCACCAAAGACCCTCTCGGGTTCTATCACTGCCACGCCCGATTCCGACCCCAGCCCTGCCGCTGCGTCTCAATCCGCGACACCGAAGACCAACACTTCGCCGTCATAGACACAACCAACAACCGCAACATCGTCCTTGAAGAAGTCGAAGCCTCGCGCGCCTTCTTCACAATCTACGAAGGAGGCATCTTCCTCCACCAAGGCACGAACTACCTAGTGAAAGAACTCAATCCAGAAAAGTTCTTCGCCCGCGTCATCCGCGTCCACGTAGACTGGAGCACCATGCAAAGAGACTACACAGACATCGACCCAATCGAAACCGAAACCATGCGCAGCGTCAGCGCCGACTCGCGCTCCAGCCGAGCATTCTTCGGCACAATCCAAATCCACGCCGTCGTCTACGGCTTCTTCAAGGTCGACAAACGTGGCCGTGTTCTCGACGCCGTCGCCGTCGACAATCCCCCCATAGACCGCCTAACCAGAGGAATGTGGCTGGACGTACCCACTCGCGCCATTGACATCCTCCAATCCCACCGACTCAACGTCGCTGCCGCAATCCACGCAGCCGAACACGCCGTCCTCTCGCTCCTGCCATCATTCGTCGTCTCGTCACCCGGCGACGTCCGCACCGAGTGCAAAATCGCCAAGAAGGAACTCGGCCGTCCGCTGCGTCGGGCGAACGTCCCCGCTGAATTTGAAGATAAGCTCAAACCGCCTTCGCGGCAGCGGCCTGCTCGGCTTACGTTCTACGATGCGAAGGGCGGGTCGTGCGGTTCCGGTATTGCGGGTAAGGCCTTTGAGTTCATTGGGTTGTTGCTTCGGCGGGCGGTTGCGCGGATCGAGGCATGTTCTTGTCTTTCGCCGCAGGGGTGTGTGGAGTGCGTTTGTGATGAGCGGTGTAGGGATATGAATGTTGTTATGAGCAAGGCGGGCGCGGGGGTTGTGTTGCGGTGTTTGTTGGGGTGGGATGTTGACGTTGATGCATTGCCGTGGGGCGAGGATCTTGATGGTGAGGTTGGGGCTGGCAGAGAGCTCGCAGGGGGTTTAGAGACTGTGGTTAGAGCTGAGGATGTTCCGTGGAAGGCTGGGGTTCGGGCTGAAGTCACGAAGTGATGTGTGTTCTATTCCACGGTGATATGGATGTTGAATACTGAATCTTGTATATAAGCACGAAAAGAACGCGCGCTTTCATTTTCAAGGTTGACCGGTTATTGATCTGGTCTGTATAAACTGAGAATGCTTTTGTATAGAAATCGCCAGCAGAGGGGTGCAATGCCCACACGTCAAGGCGAAATGTATCAGTCAATGATCTTATAGAAAGTTGGGTATAATAAATGTACATCAAGTCATGACCGAGAAACATCTTGTTCAAGAGAAGATGAGAAAGGTAGAAAGGGAGAGGTGGGTGTGGGAATGTGTCGGGACACTATGCACAGGTGCGGATGTTGTGTGAAACAACCAGGATAGAAGAGCCCAAATGACATTGAAGGGTCGAATGGAAGCTGCAAGAGCAGACCTAGGCTTGATCATCTCTATTATAAAGGCTTGACCCCAAGGGGACTCAGGTATGTGGGAGAAAATCAATGATGCCCACTGTTGGTGCTGGTGGGACTACTCCCATCTTCCAAGTCATTGACATTAAGTCGCCCGAAGAGAGTTTTCATATCACGGACGTTTTCACGCAGCTCGTCCCGCGGCTGTGCGGAGCGCTCGGCTGTTAATTCACGAATTTCTCGGACGATGTTTGTATATCCTTCGTCGTTGGGAAGCCACCAATGGTTGACTTCGGGTTGGTGCCAGATAGCAGAAAGGGCCATGCGGAACGAAGGTGGGATGATATATCTGCGAAGATGTTAGCCTTGTTCTTGGATGTCATGCCCCAAGCCTCGACACTTCACGGTTCAAACATACCCGTTCTGTTCCATTATAGCCATTTTGCGCCGCGACCACATCTGGTGTTTGTGGTCTTTTGGGAGGAACATGCTCGCCATTCCGATGCTGTTCTTGAACATTATGCAATATCCGTTCTCTTTGTATGGCCAGCGCTCCATGGTTTCAATCAGACGGCACTGTTCCTGGGACAAATCCTGCAATTCTTGAAGCATGGGCTGCTGGAGAACTTGCATGGTTTGGAACTTATACATGGTCTCCGTGGAGAGGATGTCAATCCAGGCGTAGTTGAAATCCCAGAGAGCACCCCGGTGTAACCCACCCGGCATATATGGATCCGTAATATCGTCTTCGGTCAAGGGTTGTTTGTGTGGGAACTCCTGCACTTTGTACTCGTAATCGTCGAAAGCTCTCAGAATGATCTTCGCCTGTTCCAACCACGCGCCCAGCTGTTCGTTCTGAACAGCAAATTGCTCCATCGAGACCATGCCGCGAGACAGTTTCGCATAAAGAGAAGCCATATCCAAGCCAAAGCGACGATTTATGGATCCCACGAGTTCGAGTTGTTTGGATGGGTCGTCGGGGTAGAGGGCGGCTTGTTCTGCATCGTGCTGTTCCTTGGCTAGGTACCAGTCTCGACTGAGGCATGTTTCGGTACCGGCTAGGATGCCCACGACGACATCGAATCGCGCGTACCATAAGAAGATGTTGGTGTGTAACTCATTCAGATTAGATGATTCCGGTGTCAGCAGTTCTCGCATTAGTGCATGGGCCGCTCGATGGTGGTCGATCAAGTTCATCCAGTCGCCGATGTATTCCTACCTCGGTCAATCAAATGGCGGTGCATGGTCTAGAGTGAGACATACCTCGATTGTAGTTAATACCAGAACGGTGCAAAGTGTGGCCTCGGTGTGCGGCTCCCCCGAGCCCAATGACTTCCGGAGGAGGACCAATGCTTTGTTGTAGTATTTCAGGAATGTAGAGAGTTTCCCCTCGGTGTGCAGGCTGTGATGGTAGGCCGAAAAGCCCACCAGGGCGTAGAGGAGAGGCTCATACTGCAAGGCCAGCTCGATCAGGTTATGGTGGATGAAATGGAAACAGCTCTGTCTTAGGAAGAAGTGGGGGGTGGTCATAAATTCTTGGTGGAAGGATAGATAAAAGCGCACATCGTCCGAGAGGCGCGCATTGTTGATCAATTCCGCCGTGGAATGTCCGATGCTGCCCGAGCGCACGCTCATCGACTCCAAGCGGGATGATTCGGTTGACGGTGAGCTACTCTGTTCTTTCACAAAGGCGGTGTCTGTTTGCCAGGAGGATTTCCACAGCGACTGTGTGCTCCGGCTTTTATGGATCTTCGGTCGTGCGCTCGAAATGATGGGCGACGGTCGGGAATCCGATGTGGCATCGGGTTCCTCCTCGTCGAGGATGGGTTCCAAAGGGCTGAGAGCTTCGGCCTCGACCTTCCCCGACGAGTCACTCCCCTGGGAGGGAGGCCGATAACCGCGCGATTTGGCGTTTCTGGCGCTGGCCTTGGAGGATGAGGGCGCGGGTGATGGATAGACACAATCCCGACTGCCCTTCCTACACCGTTCACAGACGGGGCGGTTCTCGTCGCATTTGATTCGGCGGGAGCGGCAGGTGAAGCAGCCGCTGCGAGTGCGCTTATGTTTCTTCTGTTCGGCGAGAGGCACGGCCTGATATGAGGGGGCTACCCTCATGGTCGGGGCGGAGGGGTCGTGCCAGAATGCCACGCTCTCGGGATACTCTGTCGGGCCCAGCAGGGAATATGCGGATGCATTTGGATCCTGCATTGAGTCCAGCAAGCCCGACAGGGCGTGGGACGACTGTGAATTCGTCATGTCGCCCCTCATTAGAAATTAATCTAGAGTCATGGTCAGTCGAGTTGTGAGGTTGAAGTAATAGGATCTCGGGGACGTGCGGAGATTAGAGCAGCTGTCGTTACGGAGTTACGGTATTTCGGTCAGTTACCTTTGTTACCCCCGATGTGCTCTTTATTTTCAGTCGTTTTACTGTATTTGGTATTTTGATCTGCACAAAATATAAATATTATTCCAATACTATTAAAATAGTCTCGGCCTTTAAGGTCATTTAAGTCATAGTTCATTAGTCCAGCGGGGCAGGGTCATGACGCTAACACCCCCTATCACTGTGGACGATCAGGAACATTGATCTTCGCGGATGAACCTCGGGGCCTCTATAAATCATGAAAAGGGGGATCCAAACGGCGATCTGGAAGGCAATTCCGTTCCAAGTTCGGGATATGCATTCTACCTAGGTAGCGCTTAGGGCTCAATGCATATACTACGGAGTATACGGATATTCACTCTACACTCTACTCCGTACAATAATGTAGACTAATTTGCCTTTTATCAGGATACGAGTACGAGTTCTCTACTGCACACCTGGGCACATATAAATCTGTCAGGATCGGCAATCTCGGTCATCTATGAATAATCAGGCCCACTGGGATACTCGGCAAATCTGAAACTTCGACGCCAGCGTGAAAAATGCCGAAAACGTTTGGAGATCCCCAGTGGAGCTAATGTATATAGTGATGATTCACTGTTCACCAAGGTTTTTTTAATTAAATTAACCTTGGCCTTATTTAGCTGCATCTACACAGTACATTCTATATTATTCCATTTCCCATACCTAGGTATATTCCAGGCTGTCGTGCCTGATCGACGACAATGGGTGGAGATAGATCAAAGGGCACTAGCACGGCGAAGCCTTGGTTCAACTGCGTCGGCTCAACATTCTCAATTTAGACAGCTCCGCCTTTCAGACACATGCCAGAATACCATGGACTACGGATTATTAGGTAGTAGCGCTGTAGTAGAAAGAATAGGGGCAAACTCGGTCCAGGTGGCAATCCAATACAAGGTTCCAATGCACTGGCGCATACATACGGAGTAGTGCGAAGTATACAAAATTAATCACCGGGCCGTGCATCTGGATCATTACCTAGGTATACTTGACATCCGGTGGGCCCTAAGGACCGGTACATTACTAGTGAGGCTCCTGATGCTTCTCGTCCAAGATCCGTACTCCAAGCTCCAAGCTCCGTACTGGACTCCGTAGACGCCGAGCTCGACAGAACCTATGTGTTAAACTGGTAAAGGAAACATCTCCGCATCGTGGGAGAGAAGAAGCTAAGGTCCCCACATGCGCTACCATGCCTGATTCGGTGCTTTTTATGAGAACAGAATTCCAGGGGCAATCGGTGGATCATGCCAATGCGATTTGCGGGAGATCACACGAGTCGTACGGAGGACTCCGTGCGGAAATGACTTTGGGGTGGCGGATCGTCTTTCAGCCCTGAGCAATGAGATCCCAGGATGCCGAGGGACGACTTCCACTGGGGACTAGTAACGGTACTAGTAACGGAGTCGGGATTTCAAAGTCTTCTTCATTGGCCATCACGAAGCTAAGAATATCCAGTCTGCTGTTCCGCTTGTCATTGGCCATCAGACCAGGTGAGAATGGAATCTCCAGCAAACGCCAGGAGTGGAGACCAGGATCTTTGAGAGACAGAGCTCAGAACGGTAGTCGGAACTTATTAGCCCGACTGGAGAACTCAATGCACAAACCAGGAATGATCGGCCTACAATTCCCAAGACTAGTCCGGAGATGTGAGTCTGGGTGTTCCGGATATGATCAACCAACAAGGCCACACAGCCCCACCGGGACAGATCCCAGTCTTTGCCTAAACAGGTCACCACATCGGCCGATCCCCAGGTGACGGAAGTCCATTTAATTGAGTTGACGCCGGTGCAGTCGGGGGCCAAAACGAGCCCACTGAACCCACCGAACCCACCGGCAGATAGCCCAGTGGGAGCCCGGGGCAGACGCCTGGTGGACCGGGACCTCTCTGGTTGATCTGTCATGTTGGCACCGGAGGTCCAACGGTCAGGGCAGCGTATCTGCCCTCTCGTATTGGTTGCACTGGACCATTTTCGAATTGGCCTTGACGTCTCCTGTCTCACGGAGCCAGGATAGTGATATCACGTGGTCGGACATGATTGCTCCCAGCGTAGAATCAAGATCTACGTCTGGCATGTGAAAGGGAGCTTCACCGGGGTGTCTTTGTCCTGGACCCATCTGGACCTAGGCGCCCTCATTTTATACCTTTCGGCGCCTCTGATCTTAGGTCTGTGCCCAGCCCCTGGGATTTGCGTGCCTCCTTGGCTGGTCTCACCTCGGTGACCATCTCCGGTCTCAAGATCTCGATGCCAGAAATCACATGCGACTTGTCTCTTTTTCTTTTTGGAATCATACATATATATTTATAGTCATAACTCGTCAACGGTGGTATCCTTCCAAGGGTGAGGAATGCATAGTCCTGGGTCGAATGTCGTTGCGTACTCCGTACTCCGTACGCAGATCGCGAGTTCCTTTCGCCCGGAGCCCGGCTATAGCATCATCCACACAGCAGTTCATGCGCTGGATTGCTGTTTCTGAGCTTGCAGTTCCTTCAGCACCAGGTCCACACCCTCAATGACAACCCCCCACTCTGTCTCGTGGACTCGAGTTTCGAAGGCCTCGACGTTCTCATCCCGGCCCTTCTGGAAGGGAATCTCTCGGACCAAGATCGGTGTCCCCATATCCACCTCGGAAATGACATCGTGCATCATGACACCCGTCTTGTCGATCTGGCCCTCCAGCCACGCGGCGTGAGCGCGTTCAATCGCATTCTAACAAATCAGCAGTGTCCCCCAATCTTGGTACAAAGTTACTCACAACACCATTGAAAGCCCCCGGGAGCGCAGGGTGCAGGTTGATGATCCTCGTCTTAGCGGCCTCCAAGGGCTCCAAGAACTGCGGGGAGAGAATGTGCATGAAGCCGAGGCAAACGACTAGCTCCGGGGTATCGGCAAGGATGAGTCTCGCGAGCTCGGCATCATATTCTTCGCGTGCAAGCTGGACCCCCTCCGGTGTTGCGGGGTGCTGCTTCTTGTACTTGACGAGGTTGTGGTATTGAGTGGGGATGTTGGCTTTGCTTGCGCGCTCCAGGCCGAATGCCGTCTTGCGGTTGGAAATCACGCGGACAATGGAGGCATTGAGCTGACCGGCGGCTATTTTATCAATCACTGCTTGTAGGTTCGAGCCGTTGCCGGAGATGAGAACAGTAATGCGGATTGGGGAGGCCATGACGGATGTGCGTGTTGAGTATGTCCAGGTGGGGTAGTTGGACTCTGCGAGCTTCCAGGGTTTGGTGGGATTGAGATGCAGCTCCGGCCAACGAGGTCGTCAAATTGTACAAGACTAGGATCAATTGCGATGATTCAATGTCCGACAATTGGGTTTCCAAATTTTTGCTGCGCATCCCCCGCCAGCGCTGACTCAGCCGCGGGGCTCCGAGGTCGCCCAAATTAGCTATAGCGACATTTATATAGTTGAAACACTGGATACTACTTGCTACTTGAAGATATGGCGCTTAACCAAAGTGTACAATGTGTACATGGGCTAATATCGAAGCCATGCACGTACCTTGATTTGTAAAGAATCCAATGAATTGAAAATAAAGCACCCAGAAGGCGATGCGCAACACTGATATGCAAAGGGGATATCCATGATAAACAAACAAAAACGTTACAGGCTCAAAGCAGGCGCTTGATGCTAAAACAAAAAGGGGTGCACCCGTGAGAAGGGCACAGCAATGCGGACCAAGGATTCAGACCACCGTCGGGCCTAGATCAGGTACAGCGGGACCTGGAGCAGAGTCGGGCGCTGCGTTTTCGTGGACGCCTTGGCCACGGCACAGAGGACACGAGTTTCGTCCAGTAGTAAGCCACTGAGTGATGATTAGCAAAGGGCAAGAAAAATGGAGACACGAGAAAGGCTCACCTGGTCAATGCACTCCTTGTGGAAGACGTGCTTGCATTTATTGAGCTCTCTCACCTCCTCAGCTACTTCGTAGTCACTGAGGCAGATCAGACAGCGCTCTCCGTCTTGCATTTGGAGAGATCCAAGGCCTTCCACGGCTTCAGCGACCAAGGAACCGCCGTATTCCACAAGACGGAACAGTCCGCCTGCGGAGTTGATGTCAGTCTGGGAGGCAACGGGAGGTTTGGCCGGGCCTAGGAGTGATGACAGGAGGATCATATCCTCATATGTCGGGTTCTGGCTATGGTCAGCGGGAGGTTCGAGGAGCATGATTGTGATTCTTACATCTGTGAAAAGAGATGGGGTGGTTAAGGCGGGGTGGTTCGCAGAGAGGTTAGTCCCAACGACATAGATCAGCCAACTGCGGCCTCCCCCACTGGGTGGAGGCTGATCAGGCTCAACCATGCCATTGCGTCGAAGGGAGCCAGAGCCAAGTGCCCTATGGCGTGCGAATTCAGAATCGCTTCGGCGTCGCTGGTGGACGGGATTGAATGCAGGAGGCTCCCGGGTGGGCTCCACCGTCGGCTGCATGTGGTGGCTATGGAAACCTTCTGGAAGATCATATGGCAATGCTGAAGCAGAGGATGGTCTTTGACTGGGAGTGGAGGTTCCTGAAGACCCGGTGGAGACCGCATGTTCCGCGGGCGTCGATGGTGGCGGGTGGGGTCCCGGGGGGCTTTCGAATAGAGGGGGATGGGGCTCAGACATGCGTCTAGCGGCGACAGGGGGTGGGGGGCGCGCGAAAATCGGAGGACTGGTGGGAGCGCGGGGTGCGGGAAGATCAGATTGACGAGGGATTTGCAATCTGGATTGTCCATCGCCTGGAGGCGCCGGGCCCAAAGGAGCCCCTGGAGGCCGGGGGATGGCGTTGGGCGGCAAAAATGGGAGTCCAAGCAGGGCATCGAGACCAGGCGCAGGACCTGAAGGCTGTTCCCCGTTCCCTCCATTCGCAGACGGCACCGACCGAACTCCAACCACCACTAAAGTAACGGTCCGCTCCTCGCCCTCTCTGGGGTCATCAACGTCCATAGTGTCATTGGAGCGGTCGTCTGCACTTGATGTACTTGATGTACTCTGGCCTGGGATATCTGGGCTAGCAGGCGGCTCCGAATTGGCGAATCGGAACACACGTAAGAAATTGACTGGCTGCGCAGGCGCCTCATTTGAGGTGTTGCTTGATTCATCTCCAGGTGCTGCGGGATTACCCTGACCGGAAGTCGCATGCTGCAGACTCTGTATGAAGTTCTCCAAAGACCCATCTATTCCATCATTTCCCAACGCTTGGATGTTGGGCAACGCTGGCCCAGGAGTGCCAGATAGCTGAGCAGCAATCGCCGCTGCAGCAAGTTGAAGAACTCTGGAAAGGGGGGTCTGCTCCTCTCGTCGCAAAACTCTAGACGACCTTGCTCTGATGATACCAGGGAGACGACGCATCAGATTGGGGTTCGTTGGGCCAGTGCCTAGACTGGGCAGAGAATCCGCAGGATGAATCGCTGGCTCCACGGAATCGAGCTCATGGGGTGGCTCAGTTAAGTCCATGTGGGTGTCCATAGCTCTCTCATCAAATGGAAGCTCCGGGATTGATGCGCTTTCCCGGGGGTGCAAACCCGGATGCGGTTGCCCAAAAATGTGCGAAATGGGCGATGAAATTGAATGACGCATACGATTGAGTCGAACACTGCGGCGCCAGGAAGCTCGCGAGGGCTCAGGTATCTGATCTGCCGGATCACGATATGGGACATTCGTTGGTCCATCTGGGATTCCAGCAGCCTCTCCGCGTGGGAAGTAAGTTGCCTGGGTAGATCGCCGTCTGGTGATTCCTCTAGATCCAAAGGAACTAAATCGACCGGTGGTGTGGGCAGTTTCAGTCCGTGGAGCGGGTCTATTGATTAGCCCATGTCGATGTGCATGCCCTTCGGCGGGAGTTTCTTCTTGACTGTTGAGGAGGCCCCGGATGACTGAATTTGGAAGCAGTCTAGAGCCAAGTCTTGACATGGTTGACTGTCGTCGCGCTGTCATTCGAGCGAAGGCTGCATTGCGCATTTCTCGCGAAGGCATTTCGTACTCGAGGCCGTCCTCGTCGATGCTTCGCATGGGTCGAGCAGATCGCATGTATTGTCGCCACGAGTCTGACCGCTCGGTAGACTGATCCGGCGTCATACCCTCATTGTAATCATGTGCTCTCATTTCGCCCGCAGAATGGCCGCCGTCTCCGTTGTGTTCAACCGCCCGCCTGTGATTCATGTCTTCATACCTCGGGTGCGAGCGACGTTCAATAGGGGGTGTGAGATGTGTCGGGTTTCCGGTGTTAGGTGATTCACGTTGAGTAGAAGAGGACTGTCCCATAATAATTGTGGCAATTGTACTCGATGCGATATGTCAGAGGGCGTTCACTGCCATAGGACCGACCTTATGATTGGCAGCGGCGACCGTATGAAGATGAATGTGAGATAATTCAACCAGTATGTTCCAAAGTTGATGATTTCCCGGTGATTCCGATGGTTTTGTTACGGTTGAAGTCGGCGAGGTTGCGGCAGTCGGGGTCCTCGGGAATGGTTCTAGAGTCCGTGTCCGTTGAAACAAAGGAGGAATTCAGGAAAGAGGTTGAGGGGGGCTTTTTGCAAGATGAAACGCGTCAAGCAACTCCTCTCATGCAAGCAACGGTAGCCAAGAGTCTGAACGGTCTCGAGTTGTCGGATACGTCCAGACACAGCCCACTCCTGGTATAACCGCCGAGAGGCTTGCCGAGAAGCTGAGGTGGCCCGCACTCAGAGAAAGCAAGATGAGCAACAGAAACAAGAGGGATAGAAGCAAGGGTTGGAAAAAGGGGGGGAAAGAAGAAGAGAGATGAAAGAAAGAAGATGTGATATGGCTCTTGATGTGTCTACCTGATAGAAAGATAAGTGGTCCATTGATGCCTGAGGCATTGTCCATTCCGCCATCTTCCAGCCGCAAATTTGAGACTTGTCCCTTTTTGTTCCCAACGGGATGGCGACTACGCCTTCAGCCTCGGTCTTTACTCTGCCATTGCCATCCTGGCTTCAACCGTCAGGATCTCGTGTATCTCAGTATGATCGCAAACGCAAGAGTGTCGAAGATGACGGTCCCGATGACGAAACGACTGATGTCGCGTCGATAGAGACTGAGCCGGGCCCATCCTTGGTACTGACACCAAATGAATCTCATCAATACCGTATTGCCGGCTTTCCATTTCACCAGGAGTTGCCTCAAGGCAAATTCCCTCATGGACCACCCCAGGAAGATGAGCCCAAAAGGGAGACCAATGCACGTTCACTGGAGGCGTTGGCGGATCTGTCCCCTCCACTCTACCCTCCTCAAACAGCCGAACAAAGCAACATTCGCTTTCAGCATCTCGGTGTAATGACCGCGATCTTGCATCGATGTATGCTTCAAGGCGACTATGTTCGAGCAGGACGAGCCTGGGGCTTAATTCTACGAGAGAATTACCGAGGTTCTCCAATGGATGTCCGTAACGAAACAAGGTGGGGCATTGGGGCAGAGATCTTGCTTCGACGAGGTCAGCAACCTACTTCGGCCAGCCTTACTGGCAGCAAATCCCCAAACGCAACCAATAGTACGCTCTCCAGTTTCACCACGGCAGGCTTTGCGCAGGCTAGGGAATACTATGAACGGCTTATCCTCAACCATCCATACACGAAAACTTCGCCGCAATCTATCTCTTCTTTGCATTTTTACCCTGCTATGTTCGGGTTGTGGGTCTATGTGACCCAGGAAGAAAGCAATACAGCAAGAGAGGGTGTTGCTACACGTCTTGAGGATGACGATGACGAGTTCTCTGACGATGAATCAGAGTCCGACCTCGGGCAACATCGACAACAACGAGGCAAGAACGCCATCAGCTCAATCAGAGCTCGAGAATTAGGGCAAGCGCAGCACATTGCTGCTCGTATAGATCAACTTCTGGCATCCCCTCCATACTCTGACTCAGCTGAACTGCTTGAACTCAGGGGAATGATCTCGCTGTGGATTGGCGATTTGTTGATCTCGTCAATAGCATTGCCGGTCGAGTTTGACGACGAATATGATCACGATCCCATGCAACTTGACGAAGCCCCAGGATTTTTGGAAGCCAGGCGCGAGTTGAGACTTGCCACCGACAAGAAATCAGTCGAAGTAAAGAAATCAGCCGAGTTCTTTGAGAAGGCCCAGAAACGCGGAAAGAATCTCGCTCGGAATCTGGAAAGCTTTCACATCAGAGAGTTCAGCTAGGTCGGCGCCACCTAACTAATCTACAAAACCTACGATATCAATTATACCCACAAACATGAAGCTCGAAATTCAAAACTTGGAACCAACCGTGATTACATATATCGATCATCCATGGACGAAACTAGGAATGGTAACCCTTGGCAGTATCTAAGGGCTGGGCCTGGACTATCTGTATTCTATACCCAGTAACAGTACCTAGTACTCTTCAATTCTGAAAGTATCCATGTTACATAGTACCCAATATAAGTGCCTCGTCCTCGCTCGTTTCCAACCTGAAAGGTTGACAGCCAATGCACGTGACCACGCGTACTATCGCGTATGCGCGGCGGTCACGAATCCCACCGCCCAACCTCCGAGGCAGGCACTTCCCCCCGATAATCAGAGATCCGTGACAATGGGGGTGGGGGACTATATTCATTCAAAGGAAGGCGGACCGCCTCGAGCCGCCAAACCCGCGCAGTCACGCCAGCAGCGTGCGGAATTGGCCAGAGTCGAAATGCCCCCAACACAACTGGTCGCCCCAGGAGCTGCAGCTACCAACGGCAGAGGGGGACCATTGGGGTTCCAAATGCCCCAGTTCCCAAATCAGCCCCGTAGCTTCTCTACGCAGCCGTTACAGGGCCCGCAACCTCCGCAGGGGCAGTGGGACCGGGGTGTTTTTGACACGGATGTGGAAGAAATTGATGATTCCACCGTGGCAGGAACAAGCGTCTACGAGGTTGATGACAGCAAATCCCAGGCAGCATTGAGCAAAAATGTGCCTTACGCAAATGCTGATCCACAACCCTTGCACCAACCGAGGCCTGCACGGCAAGCTTATGGATCTCAATGGTACGAACCGATGGGTGACCAGCCCACGAAGAAGACAGCGTTCGATTCAGATGGACTCGAGGATTTCGGCAGTCAAATCACGTCGTCTTTGGGAGGGGATGGCGGAGATGACGAAAAAACCGACGAACCAGCCGGTTGGTCACACAAGCCCCGTATGGCCGAAGAGCCCCTGAGCAAGCGCCTAGAGAAATTTTGGTCTTCAACCAGAAAGCGGACATCTTCACCCCAGCCTGTCATGGCAAGCTCTGACCCGGAGCCTCCAGTTGAGTCGCAGCCCAAGCCCAAGCCACGGAAACTGGGTCAAATGCTTCCTTCGACCGGCCCCAGGAAAGTTGTGCTTCCCCAAAATACTTCATCAACACCTAGGACGCGATTCAGTCCACCCAAACCTTCACTTCTTGAACAGCTTGACAAGAAACTTGAGAAATCACCCACACGCCACCCGCAACCTCTACCTGAACTCGCCCAGTCACCCAGCATCTCGTATTTCCCGGATCACATTGACAGTGACGGCGGAAGCGATGATGGTATGGAACCTACCATCCGCGCAGACGGTAGAAGAGAAGTCAGTCGTTCAACCAATGCCTTTGACATGACTAGCTTAACCGACTTGGATGTCGACGACACCATCCATGATCCCTTTTTTGCGCACGACCTGGACGAGTCTCAAGATCCGCACGAATCACACGAACCACGCGAACCACAAGAAATGCATGAAATGCATGAACCTCACGAACTCCGCGGAGCGCCCGAGTCCTCAACCCGAACTCGCCGCAACACTATCATACACAACAAAAAGCGTCCACTTGAAGCTGACTACCCCCCTGAGGTGCTCTACCAAAAGTCATTCTCAGAGCTGCAAGCCGAACCATTCGACAAGGCTCCTCCTCCACTTCCTGCTAAATCACCACCCTTGCCGCCCAAACCAACTTTCATCCCGGATGATCATGAGCCCAAAAATGCTGTGTCTGACTTGTTGAATTTGACCGCCCAAGAACGCCAGACCTATCTGTCCCAGATGAGCCTGTATGAATGGGAAGACTGCGGGGATCAAGTGATTGACCGATTTACCCATCTTCTCTCAGAAATGAGGAACCTGAGGCGTGCTCGCCGCCAAACAGCTGCTGTGTTTGAAAGCGAAGTGAAACGTCGACACGACCAAGTTGAATCTCAGAACACGGAACTGACGAACAAGTTGACGGAGATGAGAAGTGGCGGTGCAGAGGTCCTCCGTGGGCGTTACCCTTGAACCTTCGGGCCTTTTTGATGATTCTTTGCCTAATTTCTATTGAGAGAGAGCGTATTGCCAACCGGGACTTGATGATTATTGCCGAATACCCCTTTGACGTCTGATTGGATTTGTGGAACTCTTCTAGCGGCCTCGAAGTTTATTTTGATGTAGTGATAATATATTGCTAGAGATGTATGGTATAGACAATGCCAAACAATGCTACCTAGCCCTTGCTCGCCAAAATGAAATGCCGTTTAAGATATCTATAACGCCGATAGTGCAAGCTAAACGCCAAAGTAATCCGAAAATCACCGGGACTCGGTATTTTTAAAGAGGGCTGCAGCCAACCTCTTGTAATCCTCCAGCAGAACAGCTACATCCCCAATGCGGAGGGCCTGCGCATCTTGAGTCTCAAGGAGACGCTGAATGGGAGGATCGATTTTCGCCGCCGCAGGCAGCGGACTGGGCGCCCCACTGTTAGTTTCCACCGAGGCAGGCGATGGCTTGAATCTATCAAGACCAGAAGGGGACACAGAGCGGCCGGTGGGAGTCTCTGGTGTGTTGCGGCCAAAGCCTCTCATCATTCCAGGGATGTGGTTCAAAGGATTAAGGGTGTTGCCAAAGTTCCGCATTGATTCTAGCGGGGTTGGACTAATTGCCGAATTGGATGTGAATTCTTCCCGCAGAGAGGTGGTTATGGACTTCTTACTGCTTCCCTGGGTTCGGGTGCTGTCCACGCTGCGATCACGGGGGGTGGGACCCCCACTGGATGGTTCGGCGAGCCTTGAGCTGCTGCGTGGCGGTGTGCTTTCGTTCACGGAGACAGAGTTGATCGCCGCCAATTCTCCTTGGGTTAGGCTTTGATTGGAGGAGGAGGCAGGCGGTAATGACACTAGACGTCGGGCCTCTGCCAGTGTTTTTGGGAGCAATGGTCCGGTTCCTTCTGTGTTCGGCCCTTGGTTGGTTTGCATTTCTTTCAGACGACCGAATAAGAAGTTGAAACTGCTGTCCAGGGTGGCACCGATGTTTTTCAGGCCTTGATCCGCGGTGGTACGGACGGCGTCATTTGCAGCACCAAGAACTTTGGCAGGAGGTTGGAAAAGGTTGCTCAGACGTCGTTGCTGTGGGGTTGTAGTAAGACGAGGTCTCGGCAATGTTGATGCAGGCTCCTTGGTCTCTGGCTTGGCCAGTTCCGGTGATGCTGAGACAGCTGAAACAGATGAAGTGGTCGTTTCCTTTGATGGCCGGAAAGGATCAACATGTTCCGCAGATGGCGTGGTTGCTTCGGGGGTTTTGAGCGGGCCGTCTTGTAGCTCATCGGCGCGCAGTGTAGAGAGATCGACATTTTCCAAAAAGCTAATAGCAGCTTCAAGATTGGTCAGACAGTAAGCTGTTTCACCGTCAATTTTACTTGAGGACCTGAACCGTTGAATAAAGAGCAAGTTGCTGACAATGTTAATCCCTTCAGGCGGACATGTCACAAGCGAATAGATCAAGGTGGGAAGGATTTCGTCTGCCGAGGAGGACGACGGCAGAATTTTAGTGAGGGCATCAACAATGGCCTTGTGAGCCGCTGCTAGCTGCTGAAGCTTCCCAAGGGGATACTTATAGTCGTCCATCTTTGCGAGGCATTCTCGTGCCTGGGCGAGAAACTCGTTCGCCTCATCCTGCTTCTGCTCTTCGATGGACTCGAGATCTATCTCAATGCCAAGGTCCTTCAGATTAATACCAACCAACAGCAATGCTGCAGTCTTTGAGCGCAGCTTCTCGTCTCGCACATCATCCAGTGTGCTCTTGTGCCTCCAAATTTTATCGTAGACCAATTCGCAGACCCTGCGCTCTGCGGCTTCTTCCAGGGCACTTCGCTTGTTTTCAAGATCCTTGCGAGCTTTGCGCTTTTCAGCCACCTCTGACGCGGTCAGCATTTGACGACCAGAAACCGTTTGTCGGACATCATCCTGAGAGCGCTTGTTTGTCAACTTTG
Organism: Penicillium olsonii; assembly: GCA_911174995.1. Classification (NCBI taxonomy): domain Eukaryota; kingdom Fungi; phylum Ascomycota; class Eurotiomycetes; order Eurotiales; family Aspergillaceae; genus Penicillium; species Penicillium olsonii. Next base: position 333,906 of record CAJVNO010000012.1, on the reverse strand, counting down.
ACAACGCGCTTCCACGTGGAGGGTTTGCGGGGACTTGGGGCGAGAGATCGCGGTTGATGCGAGTTATGAGGGCGGATATGTGGGTGGCTATGTGGGTTTCGGCGCGGCTGTAGAAGACCTGGAAGAGCTCGGAGATCTTGTCGATCGTCGGAGGCGAGCTGTGTACTTTGGCGCTCAAAGAATTTACGAATCTGGAGACCGTTAGATAAAGACTGCTCCTGGTGGGCACGCAAAAGGACCTACCGATCTGCTAGGCTGATTAATTCAATCGGAAGCTCCTCTGAGGGGTCCTGCAGACTGCGTGACAGGACAAAGCCTTCATCCGCCTGTCCATCGCCAGCCATATTCGAGTCTGCCGAACCGCGTCTTTCGAACACGTCGGGCCCGGTTGTCTGCCCCTCTTTGCCTGAGGCGACAGGAGTCGAGTCTCCAGACTTCAGATCTGAGCTTTCCATCCTGGTAAATGACTGTGTGGGATGTAAATGGGGTCGAATGCCATTTTCAGAGCCAGACATTTCAAGGCCAGGGGCGAGATGGGGTCTATCAGGCACTAATTGCGTGTCTCCGCTTCCAGATGCCGCTGATAGGCCTATGTCGATCACTGCCCGAGCTCCGCCGTTTTGGCCGTCGGTAGGTAGTTTCAGCAGACGAAGATCAGCTAGACAGCTGATCGAGAGCCACAGCAAGAACAAGAATGTAAGGCGCAGCAGACCAGAAGATCCGAAGATCAGGAATGGGATTACCGTATCGCGTCACGGTACTCGAATCACGTGCAGATCCTGTTCTCCGCACTGCGTCACTTGATAAGTGACAGCCCTGGAGTCGATAACGATAGTTCTTCTCCTTGATTCCCCCCATCATCATGTCCCGCAAACGTTTACGCTTTGGGCTGAGTGCCTGCCTATTACTATCGACTCTACTACCGGTCTCTGCCTCGGACTATCAGCAGTATCCCATACTCCCGCCACAGGTACCCTTGGACGGGCCGGGGCCTACAGCGGAGGCCCATGAGTTTGTAAGATGACCAACTTACGATATGTCGTGTGAACTAGCAACTGACCATCACACTTAAGTCTCTTAGACACATCTTCCACCGGGTCACACACGATGAAACCGAGTTACATGCGAGGCTTGACGTCACGCCCGAGACCCGCTTGCGAGCCGTGTCTGAAGATGGCGAGGAAACAGAATACCTCGCATCGGAATCACCACTTCTGGCGACATCCAGCCCCTTGAAAATACATCGACTGGCCGACCGACGAATCTCCGTGGTCGAGGGACACTTAGCAGCTGCCCAGTCTTCGGGCTCTGCGTCGGCTCTCTCTCCACAAGAATGGGTCATGGACACTCTGCCCGGGCCCAACATTACGGACAAACAGACAGTCCTGAGTTTTGCAGAAATGACTGCAAACGACTATATTCAAGAACCGGGAACGGGCGAGTGGCATACCATCCATGGTCAATTTAACTACTCAGGGAGTTTTGGATGGCAGAAGGACGGGCTTAGAGGGCATATCTACTCCGACAAGTCTAACAGCACCATCGTCATTTCCCTGAAGGGGACTTCGCCCGCTTTGTTCGATGGCGCTGGTACCACTACCAACGATAAAGTTAACGACAATCTATTCTTCAGTTGTTGTTGTGGCCAAGGAGGCTCTTATCTATGGAGGCAGTCGTGCGACTGCCAGACCAAAACATATACTGCAAATTTGACTTGCATCGTCGAATCTATGAATGACGAAAACCACTACTACAAGCAGGCCTTGGATCTTTATTCTAACGTCACCGAGATCTACCCGGACGCGAATGTTTGGATGACCGGCCACTCCTTGGGTGGCGCGATGACCAGCCTGGTCGGGTTGACATACGGATTGCCCGTAGTGACTTTCGAGGCCGTGCCGGAAGCCTTGCCTGCAGCTCGACTTGGGATTCCTAGCCCACCAGGCTATGACTCGCGACTTCCGCAGGCGCGACAATTCACTGGAGCTTACCATTTCGGGCATACCGCAGACCCAGTTTACATGGGAACTTGTAATGGAATCAACTCGATCTGCACATGGGGTGGTTACGCAATGGAGTCAGCTTGTCACACTGGTCAGGTGTGCGCCTATGACACGGTCGGGGATAAGGGCTGGCGTGTGGGCCTTGGCACCCACAAGATTGAGAATGTGATCTCCGACGTGATTAAGAAATACGATACAGTTCCAGCATGCGTTGCGGAGGAAGAGTGCTACGACTGTGAGTTGTGGAAATTTTTTAAAAGCAATGGGTCCGAGATTACGACTACCACCTCTACGACAACGGCCACCTCTTTCACAAGAACCTCTACATGCAAGACCCCTGGGTGGTGGGGATGTTTGGATTCAAGTACCACTGGCGCCACTACGACCGCCCCAACTACTACCGCTACCACTACGACATGCAAGACCCCTGGTTGGTTCGGCTGCAATGACCCTACCACTACTACAGCTGCCCCCATATCCACATTTACGACTACTCTGCCTACCATGACTTCGAGTACCACTTGCCACAGTCCAGGGTGGTTTGGTTGCAATGACCCTACTACTACAACTGCCGCACCCGTGTCCACAGTAACCACCACTTTCCCGGCAGCGACTCCGAGCACCAGTTGCCACACCCCAGGGTGGTTTTGGTGCCGTGATCCTACCAGCACATTGTCAAACACAGCCGCTGGCTTGGTAGCAACACCAACCTCTCGCTGAAGTATATGGATCTTCCACATAACCGGACCGTACTTACGCGCTCGTTCAATCGAGCTGCCCTCTTGGCCCCAGGCCCCGCTAACTATACCCATTTACTTTCCATGCTTCTTTTGATTTTGGTTGACTTTGGCCCTTGCACTATAAACTATACGATTGCCATGTGAGCGAGCATTTTGTTTCTTTTTTGGCTTGAACAAACCCATTGCCCCAAGGATATCTGTCCACGACCGGCCAAAGGCAATGTCACTAGTGCTTTCTCAATGGCTGCCCACAAGCAACCGGGGAATTTGAATTTGAAACTTTTTATTAGGATTTCGGTTAGACGCATGAATACATTTTCGCCAAATTGGACATTACAAACAGTTCTCTTGAACTTGGCAAGTTAGTATCCAATACTTCGACCAGCACGACTGGGCCAGTCCGGGACCTGATCCCAAGGAGAATGACAAGACTCATTGAACTCCATGCTCAGGACTTGCCGGGATGAAACAATCCCGAAAAGATCGCGAAACGCAGTGGATATCAAATCCCGAGGTCTTCGACAACCAATGAATGGTAGAAGATTCCACATCAGTGGGCCCGTGTCTCTATTGTTTTTTTCTTATTGCCGTTTGGCTTTTGATATATGGAATTCCCTGTTTTTGAATATTATCAGAAACATCAATTCGCAACATGAGCAACACGCCGAGTGAGTATAGATCCACAGAGCCGAAGCACCTACTGATTCTCCCTCCAGAGACCTACCGTTATAACGAGGCGCCGGTATATACAGCCTCCAATGGCTGTCCAGTACGATAGGTTCTCTCTTTAGGCTCGAACAGCAATGTCTTACATACGATTAGGTCATGGACCCCCAGGCTGCGCAGCGCATTGGTCCTAATGGCCCTCTGCTACTGCAGGATTTCCATTTGATCGACCTGCTAGCACACTTCGATCGCGAGCGTATTCCCGAGCGCGTGGTGCATGCCAAGGGTGCTGGCGCCTACGGTGAATTCGAGGTCACCGATGATATCAGCGACATTGTACGTGGGAGACATGCATCTACTGACATTGTGAGACTAACCCATCCCAGACCACCATCGACATGCTCAAGGGTGTTGGCAAAAAGACCAAGATGCTCACTCGGTTTTCGACCGTTGGAGGTGAGAAGGGATCGCCTGACAGTGCCCGGGATCCCCGGGGCTTTGCCATGAAGTTCTACACTGAGGAGGGTAACTGGGATTGGGTCTTCAACAACACCCCGATCTTCTTTCTGCGCGACCCTGCCAAGTTCCCTATCTTCATCCACACTCAGAAGCGCAACCCGCAGACCAACTTGAAGGATGCTACCATGTTCTGGGACTATCTGTCCACCCATCACGAATCCGTCCACCAGCTGATGCACCTGTTCAGTGACCGTGGTACTCCTTATTCATACCGCCACATGAACGGCTACTCCGGTCACACTTACAAGTGGATCAAACCCGACGGGACCTTCAACTACGTCCAGATTCATTGCAAGACCGATCAGGGCAACAAGACCCTCAACAACGACGAGGCTGCTAAGTTATCCGCCGAGAACCCAGACTGGCACACCCAGGATCTCTTCAACGCCATTCAGCGCGGCGAGAATCCCTCCTGGACCTGCTATGTGCAAACCCTCAGCCCCGAACAAGCCGAGAAGTTTCGCTGGAACGTCTTCGACCTAACCAAGGTCTGGCCCCAGAAGGACGTTCCCCTCCGTCGCTTCGGGCGCTTCACGCTGAACGAGAACCCGCAAAACTACTTCGCGGAGATCGAGCAAGCCGCCTTCTCCCCCTCCCACATGGTCCCTGGCGCCGAGCCCTCCGCCGACCCCGTCCTCCAGAGCCGCCTCTTCTCCTACCCGGACACCCACCGCCACCGTCTGGTCGGCAACTACGAGCAGATCCCCGTCAACTGCCCCCTGAAGGCCTTCAATCCCACCCACCGTGATGGTGCCATGAACGTCAACGGAAACTACGGCGCCAACCCCAATTATCCCTCCACCTTCCGCCCGCTCGCGTACCAGCCCGTCCCGGCTAGCCAGAAGCACGAGCAGTGGACCGGCGCCGTTCTCGCCGAGCAGTACCCCGTTACCTCGGAGGACTACGTCCAAGCCAATGATCTCTGGCAGGTCCTTGGCCGGACTCCCGACCAGCAGGAGAATTTTGTCGGTAATCTCTCCGGCCACCTCTGTGGGGCGGAGGAGCGTGTCCGCAAGGCCACCTACGAGATGTTCCGTCGCGTCAATGCTGACCTAGGTGCCCGTATCCAGTCCGCCACTGAGGCGAATGTATCTGGTGCGCCGTCGGCACGACTATAGAGTATATATCCTATTTGATTGAGTGCATGCAGCCCGTATAGCCATGCCTGAGTTAATGCGGTGCTTCCTCCCCGAGAGCACCAAGTTACATGCAAATAAATTTACCATCATGGTGCACTCAGAAGCCGGCAGTATGATTCGAACAGGTTTTATTGACCTTCATTGATTCAAGTGGCCAAATTGATGTGGTCGAAGGTGAAAAACGGGAAGTATACGGGGTTTACGGGGAAGTATGGGAATAGAGTCACAAGCAAGGGGTATGTGGGGTAATCCAAACCAGCAAGAGATCAGCGAGAAACATGCAGACAGAGTAGTATAGTCCAAAGTGTCGTATCAGAGGCAACGAGTAAGAAAGAAGAGAAAAGGCCGAGAACAGATCAATGCGAAGGCCCCATTCGCCCCATCCGGCCTCGCCAAGCTTCTCATCCCGCAAAATTTTACTTCGGCCGTCGAGACCTAACCTTAGCAGGCTGAATTTCTCCGATTTCCCCCATTGGACTTCGACTCTTTGACCCTTTGACCCTTTGACCCTTGTCCCTTGTCACTTGGGCCTCAAAACCGGCTCGCGTGCGATGTTGGCACTGTGGGTACTTTGATTTTTTTCCGTCTCCCCTGACTTCCGAACCCACCGAACCCTCGACTTCACACTGTGAGCTCGAGTGTCCCTTTTTACTGCTCCGTTTTCACCATGGCCGATCCCAAGGCGCCAGACACCATCACGCCGGTGGGCCCCGCCTACGATGAGGGGCGAACCTCGGACTCCACGACCAAAGTGATTGAAAATGCAAAGGCGGCGACGGAGAAGGAACGCTCCATGACCTTGCTGCAGGGCATTCGATTGTACCCCAAGGCGGTGATGTGGAGTGTGATTATCTCGACCTGTATTGCAATGGAGGGGTACGATATCAGTTTGGTGAACAACTTCTATGCATTCCCCCAATTCAACCGGAAATATGGCCAGATGACGGCCGATGGCTCCTACCAGGTATCTGCGGCGGTAAGTACATTGGAAGCAGTCAATTCCAGTCCGGCCATGGACTGGTCGAAGTCGATACAATACTGATTCCATCCAGTGGCAAGCGGGTCTCAGCAACGGCGCCTACTGCGGTGAAATCATCGGCCTCTTCATCAACGGCTGGGCCTCGGAACGATTCGGTTACCGGTATACGATCATGGCCTGCCTCATTCTTGTTAGTGCGTGGACGTCGATCTTTTTCACGGCGCAGAACGTGCAATCCCTCTTGGCGGCGGAGATCCTGTGTGGAATTCCCTGGGGTGTGTTCCAGACTCTGACCATCACATACGCATCCGAAGTGTGTCCCGTGGCGCTGCGTGGATACCTCACGACATATGTCAACTTCTGCTGGGGACTGGGCCAACTGATCGGCATCGGCGTGATCAAGGGAATGTTGAGCCGCAATGACGAGTGGGCGTACCGGATTCCCTATGGATTGCAATGGATGTGGCCATTGCCACTCTTCATTGGAATCTGGCTGGCGCCTGAGTCGCCCTGGTGGCTGGTCCGAAAAGGTCGGACCGAAGATGCGAAGCGGGCATTGGTCCGCTTGACCACCAAGGACAAGGATGAAGAATTTGATCCCGACGAGACGGTCGCGATGATGGTTCACACCACCGCGCTTGAGGCCAAGATTACCAACGGAGCCAGTTATCTCGACTGTTTCCGGGGTACCGATTTGCGCCGCACGGAGATTGTGTGCATGGTCTGGGCGATTCAGAATCTGAGCGGCAACTCCTTCTCGAATTACTCCACCTATTTCCTGGAGCAGGCTGGATTGAGTTCCAGCAACTCCTACGCGTTTGCCATGGGTCAGTATGGCATTAACATGGTGGGAGTCTTTGGTGCCTGGTTTTTGATGACCCTGGGGATCGGTCGGCGGACGTTGTGCCTATACGGTCTCTGTGGGTTGTGCGCCATGCTGCTGATCATGGGCTTCCTGGGCCTAGTGCCCGAGGCGCACCAAGACCAGGCATCCCTGGCGACCGGATCCATGATGTTGATCTGGGCCCTGTTCTACCAACTCACCGTCGGCACAGTCTGCTACTCCCTAGTGGCTGAGCTTTCCACCCGTCGCCTGCAAATAAAAACGGTCGTTCTCGGCCGAAACCTGTACAACATTGTCGCCATTGTCTGTGGCGTGCTCACCCCTTACATGCTGAACCCGAGTGCCTGGGATTGGGGCAACTATGCCGGGTTCTTCTGGGGTGGTATCTGCTTCCTGTGCATCATCTATACCTATTTCCGGGTTCCTGAACCACGCGGACGGACCTTTGCAGAATTGGATCTGCTGTTCGAGCGCGGTGTCAGCGCTCGCAAGTTCGCGCAGACGGAAGTGGACGTGTTCGATGAGACGATCGAAGGCCATGTCATCGATAACTACCGGGCTGAAACACACGCGGATCCCAACCAATTGGAGAAAAACCGGATATGATGTGTGATATGTGTGACGACTAGCATTTATTTCCCCTGTACATAGTACATATTGTATATAGATCCAATAATCTTGTAATAACCCTACTAGCCCTGAGTGTGGACTCTCCCGTTCCGCTGTCAGAACCCCTCCGTGGCATTTTTCTTCTTCTCCACTCTCTCGATGCTTCTTGTTTTCTTCAGGTTCCACTCTTCTGCAGTGCAATGGACACCACCTTCATAACAATTCATGGTGAGTCTTGCTGCTTCTGACTGGTGCGATCGCACCGATCGAGGGGACCCCCCGATCGGGGGTCCTCGATCGAGCCTAAGCCTGTCACTTCCCTGTTCTGGTGAACGGACACTAACCGAGATCAGATCTGACACGCGATGCTTCAATTCGCTATGCTTCGGACAGTATATCGGTGGTTCTGGGCTACAAGCCTATAGAGGTCCTGGATCGGTCATGTTGGGACTACTTCCATCCTCAGGAACTGCCCTTTGCCCGGTCAATTCATGGCCGTGGTGTGCGTCTGGATAAAGCGGCCGTGTTGAACTATTGTTCGATTCGTCATAAGAATGGATCCTGGGTTGGCTGCGAGTGTGTTTTCACCGTGGTCTACGATGTTCTGATCGCGAGTACCACTGTTTACGGTGGAGGGCAGGGTAGCCAAAGTAAGTGACACTATCTACTTGCAATTGCCATTGACGACTTTCGTAAGACTGTTTCGCTGACTCGTTGGCCGCGTGTAGAACGTGCTGTCGATGCCCCCATTGTCCGCCAGCTGTTCACCTCTTCACCCAATGACCCCCGCTACCACATGTTGACATGGATTTCGAACAAATTCTCCCAGCGATTGGTCGAGCCTATCCATGAGCCTCGCGCAGCCATGTTCGTCAATCGCTTCACGCGCACAGCGACAATCATGTATGCCACCAATGGCGTCTCGGAGATCCTAGGCATGCACCCGAATGCGCTGATCTCGCAGAGCTTCTACTATTGCATACAAGAAGAGTGCCTGCGGGACGCAATCCGATGCCTGGAGGGTGCGAAAGCAAACGACTCGATCGCATATCTGCGATTCTGGTTCCGAAACCCGCTGCCAAACGCGCAAACCGAGAGGCCCATCGAGCTGGAAGCCGTCGTGTCATGTACCTCTGACGGTCTAGTTGTGATTCTTCGTCGCGCCCGTGCCCCCATTCCCACTGCCACTCCTTCAATTACCGCTGCGCCAGCTCAGACCAGTGGCATATTTGCGGCACCGTGGGCCCCGTCACCGGTTTACTCCTACGGCGGACCGCCCCAGCCTCCGATCCAGGCATCGGTCCCTGTGGCGCGGCAGCCGGAGCATCGGAGCACGCTGTGCCGCGAAAGTCTGGCATCTGGCTCGACAGGGTCTCAAGCTTACCCAGAAGTCAAGACCACGCTGTGTCGTGAAGGCATGAAATCCAGCTCTGGAGATGCTTCGGATTCCGGGTATGTCTCTGGCAAATCCTCTGAGGCCCATGGTGGTCCGGGAGAGACTGGACCACACTCCTCTCGCCTCATGGATACCATTCGCGAAGTCGCAGTCTTTGCGTGGGGTATTGTCGGTATCAATCGTGGCTTGGAGCAATACAAATGCGGAACACCTACCGGCAATGCTCATCCGGGCGATCAGATGGACGTGGATCCGATCAAAAAGGAAGAGGAAGAGGAGTGGTAATGAGATCCATGTTGTGATGTGTATATAATGAATCCTCTATTTTTACAGCAGCACCATGAATGACCCATGAATGATACACAGGCGAAGACAAGAGCCAGCTTCTTCACTCAAAACAGGATTCACGTTGATTACGTCTCTATTCATGAGACCATTCGGGCTTCTTCTTCTCGGCGAAGGCGGTCATACCTAAAGCAGAATCGTTAACCACATCCCAGCAAGATATCCGAGCAAAACTCACCAATCTTCTGATCCTTGCTCCCAAACAGAGCATGGAACAACCGTCTCTCATACTCAATGCCCTCCTTCAGAGACAGTTCCTGACTCTTGTTCACCACCTCCTTACCCGCCAGGACCGAAACCCGACTATAAGAAGCAATGGTCTCAGCCGTCTTGAACGCGTGCTCAAGCAGCTCTTCCAAACCACCATCGACAACCTTAGCCGCAACTCCCCACTCGGCAGCTTCCTTCCCGCTAAAGTTCTTGCCAGTCAGGATCAACTCCATAGCCTTACTCTTGCCAACTGCACGAGTCAAACGCTGCGATCCACCCGCACCCGGGATAGTCCCGAGCTTGATTTCAGGCTGTCCAAAGACGGCCTTCTCATTGCAATACAAGATGTCGCACATGAGGGCCAGTTCGCAGCCTCCGCCGAGTGCGTACCCCGACACCGCTGCGATGACTGGGGTGCGGATCGAGTTGGCGAGGTGAGACCATGGCGCAATGAAGTTCTCACTGTATGCGGCCGAGAAGCTAAGGGGAGCCATTTCTTTGATGTCGGCGCCGGCTGCATTTGGTTAGATTGGGTATTTCCGGTCGATTGGGGAGTGCATACCGGCGAATGCCTTTTCGCTTCCGGTGATGACAATGGCTCCGATGCTCTTGTCGTTGTCGTAGGTGCTCAATGCTTCGTTGAGCTCTGTCATGAGTGGTGTGCATAGTGCATTGAGTGCCTTGGGCCGGTTCAGGGTGACTAGATGGTGAATTAGATTGGGATTTTGGACATTATTGTGTAACTCTTGAGGTCCTTACTGAGTCCGACGCCGGGCTTGGGAGTCGAGGTGAGGATGTGCTCATAGCTGCCAGCGGCTGACGAGTAACCCCGGACTCGGGCGAGATACGATGTCAAAGGGACGGAAGTCCGAGAGTTGACAAGACGAGTACATTGGCGAGCAAACATTGTGTATGTGTGAAGAATAGTATTGGTTGGGAGGTCTTCAACTGTTATGAAGACAGAGTAACTGCGTCGACATCATACTCCGTTTCCCCGCGACCGACGCAACGCCGAAGTTAACCGTCCCGAGGTCCTGGCGGCATCACGTGAAATTATGTCAGCATCCGAAACAGGACTAGCGCCACGTCAACGGAAAGTGCACCGCCACAGAGACACGTGACTTGGACAGGGTGGCTGGGGAGTCATCCCGAGTCTCATTGGCTGACGCGCAGTGGACACTTTTCGCTCCTGAAGTGCCTGTCCTGGAATGTCTGGTTTCAGCTTATCTTAGTCGCCCTTCGTACTTCTCTTCTCTCGGTGGTCTAGCCCTGCGCTCTCCATCTCTCCGTCACTTTCACCATGGATGTCCCCGAGCCCGAACAGTCGCCTTTTACGGCCGTGTCTGTCCACACGTCCAAGATCACCCGGGTGAGTACTCCAGCGGACTCATCTTCATTGCGCATTGCGCAATGTCCTGGGAATCCCGGAACCAGCAATCGAACAGCTCGCTAACGCAGCGCCATCACAGCAATACCAAGCCTACCTTGATGCCTCAACCCCGTACACAACCTACCGGTGGGTGGGATCCGGCGCGCTCTTGTTCCTGTTCTTCCTGCGCATCATCTTCGCGCAGGGCTGGTATATCGGTATGTGACTCCAGGATCCGGGGAAAAGATGAGATCGGACGCGGAATCCGCGCTATACAGCCGACATCACAAGACGAGAAAGACTTCCGGTAAACAAATGGCTAACTCTGGCCTTTCGCAGTTGCCTACACACTCGGCATTTACTTGCTGAACCTGTTCCTTGCGTTCTTGACTCCCAAATTCGACCCCTCTCTCACGCAGGATGAGGGTCTGGAAGACGGTGATGCGGGGTCCCCCAGCCTCCCCACCAAGAAGGACGAGGAATTCCGACCCTTCATCCGTCGTCTCCCAGAGTTCAAGTTCTGGCACTCCGCCACCCGCGCCATTGCTATCGGATTCGTCTGCTCTTGGCTCTCTGTCTTTGATATTCCCGTTTTCTGGCCCGTCCTGGTGGTCTACTGGATCATCTTGTTTGTGTTGACGAGTAAGTTCTACAACCTGCGGACCTACATGAAGCCGCCATGATACTCTGGGTTCAATGACCAGCTGCTAACTCGTGTTTAGTGCGACGACAAATCCAGCACATGATCAAGTACCGTTACGTACCCTTCTCGTTCGGAAAGACGAGATACGGCCGGTCATAGTGTTTTCTCAAATCCTTTTCTCCCTCTGTCTCTATACACGATCCGGACATGTGTGCCGTTGGTATGCAGTGGCTTGGAATGATACGATAGGTGACAGCGTTGGGCTCATGGCGACTATTTATGAATTCCTCCGAATCTTTTAATCACTAGAGGGCCGCGTCGGCGTGTCCCAGTCTTTTCCCTTGTGAAATATGATTAGACCCGAACTCGATGAAACTCCTGCAATATATGATGTTGAAAAGCGTTCCTGCAAGAATTTGCCTTGTACATTAGTATCCGAATGTGGTTCTGAATCATTTACCAGGCCTCTATGAGCCTCTTAGAACTTTGTATTATGCGGAAGTCCCTCAGCCTGGTCAGCTCTCTGTAGTTCTCCATTAGCGATGGCTGCTTCGGACCCGTGGACATATACAGGGTCCATGGGACCCAGGTTCTTACCAGCAAATCCCCAAACGCCTCCACAAGATTGATTTATGATTATGAAGGGCCAACTCTTCGGGCCCAGCCTCGTCGAAAGTCATAGCAATATCGAAATCAATCCAAACTAGCCTATCAGGCTCCCCACGGATCAACATCATGTTCCTAGCGTAGATGTCTTCATGAACAACGCCCGCCTTATGAATCCCCTTCATGCCCTCAATTGCCTGAGGATAGATCATATTGCAATTATTCACACAATCCAAACTCTCCGAGTTCGGAAAACACTCAATCACGAACATGACTCGCAGGTAGTACCAGTGAGATAGGACCTCGGATGGAGTTGCTCTGACATGTCCCTAAATTTTTTCTCTTCACTTTCCATGATAGAAAACGTCCCCATAACAAGTGTTGGTGTAGGCGTGTGTAGCGACAGATAAATACATGACTTCCATACAAATGTCTTATTATTTCATCAGGTATTCTCGCTTATCCCTAGGTAGTCAAATTAGGAACATGGAATTTGCATACGCGCCAGGTAACCCCAAGCTCCAAGCACCGGTCCCAAAACACTCTAAACTCCGAATCATAGGTATCATCACCGGGTAAAAACTACATAGTGTAGGTTCAGTATCTAAGAGCCGACGACCTCAAATCTGCAGATCTTCGACACTGCCTGCCCTTTTGGCCGTGGGAATGGCACTATCAGGCAGAGCGAGGGTCGACATCTTGCGATCAACGTTGCTTTGGAAGATCTCTTTGGTTTTCGTGCAGATCCACGTGGAGGCATACATATTGACACTGTAGGAGTTTAGTCTCGTTCGAGGCCTAGGGTTGCTGGATACTCACCGATCAATACATGTGCCGGGGAATCGGGCTCCGACGCGACTAGCAGTGAAGCCGTTCTCCTCAAAGTGCTTGATGTACCAGGGGTCGATGCTAGCAGAGCGGAGGAGGATGCGACCACCCTTCTTCAGGGCGTGGTTGAAGGTTCGGGCTTGAGCGGGCGCTGAGTCTTCTTCAGGATCGAACCAGTCCATTGAGTCCATAACCTTCATCGAGTTAGCCTGATATACTCGTGGAATTCTTGAGCTCTACTTACCACGGCGATCGTGAGGGTACCGGGGGTGATGCGGTTGATGACTTCGTTGATCTCATCGGTATGGATACGAAGACCATCGAATGCACCTGGAGTCGAGAGCTTGACATGAGCCTGTGGTGAGAGATAAGATGGGTGGCATCTAATTATGGTTAGTAGGGGATATTTCCAAGCAGAATGCTCGACTTACCTCCTGGAGAATTTCCCTTGAACACAAAGGTAGTAGAAATAGTTGTCGTTGCTGATCATGGTATCTTTGATAACCGGATCCAGAGTGTTGACAACATATTCCCAGATCGACTGGCCACTGACATCCTTACCCGCTTTCATTCCCTCAGTCAGCCCGTTGCGACGGAAATAGTCGTCGACAATCATGTTTCGCTGATTGCGCGGCACACCGGCAGCCTTCCAGGCAAACCACTCAGTGCTCACAATAGCCCAGTTCAGGGGCCGACTTAACAAGACGCGACGAATACGAGGCCAGATCTCACGCTGTTCGGCCAAACTCTGCGCTTCGCACAACTTGCGGACCTCACCCTGGAGCCCGAAGATGTTGAAAAGCCAGCGAACCATACGGATGGCATGGCGGGAGCCGCCGGTCTCGTAGAGCCCGTGACCGGAAGTCGATGTGAAGGTTTGGGTGTGCTCTAGCCAGTACTGGAAAGCCTGACTTGACAAGTGAGGGCTGAGCTTGGAGATGAGCAGTTCACGGAACTGGGCGTGCTTTCCATCGCCGAAGATCTTCCACATGTCACGGTGGCCCAGGGCGGAGTAGCATGCGACCTTGAGCTCGAGGAGATGGTTCTGGTTGGGGTTCAGGTCGACGGCATGGACTCGACGGGGGTTCTTTTGGAGATAGTCCAGAATATTGTCACCAGCACTGGTGATAGCTAAAATCACATCGTCTTTATTGATGTTCAGCAGCTGGTGGTCCACCCTGGGATCCTCCCAGGTGAAAGCATAGATGTATTCGTTTTGGAACTGGGTGTGCTTGGGCAGCATGTCGTTGTAATGAATGCGATAGTGGTGGTTCTGGTAGAATGACGAGGGGAGTGGAAGGTTAGCACTCAGATTGACGACTGCTGATTCATACGCCTTCGATCGGATCTCCTGGGAGCTCTTCACAACTGCGTTGTCCATCTCTTGCATATGGTTGGCGGGCAACAGGTATGGAGACTCGGTGAAGGACGCATCCAACTTCTCGATGGATTGGCTGGAGGGCGTTGAGCCAACTTCCTTGGGACATCCAACGAAAATGTAGTAAGGAATGCCACCTAGAAGGTAGTTTCGCTCACTGGCTGAGATGACAGTTCCAAATTTGTACTCCAAGTAGTCCCGGCGGGCTGCCTCCAAGCTGACCCGATCGAAGTCGAACCAGGCTCTCCAGAACATGCGTCCGAGCCAGTTCACATGACGGTTGAAAGCACCACCGGTGTAGTTGCGGCATGACACGTCGACAATGCTTTGTACTGTATTCGAGTCAGCATCTGTTGGTGGCTGAAGGAATTGGGACTCACCATAGAAATCACATACACCCAGCAGTCCAGTCGACTTCAGGCGAGAGGTCAGTGAGTCCACAACGCTGTAGTAGTCTAGAGCCGTTAGCCTCCTCCTGACCATTCAATCAAATCCCACCTACCTGGAATCATCGATAAGCTGTAGCTCATGGTGATCAGGTCCACGCCGCCATTGACTAGACTTGTAGACCGAGGATCCATGCTCTCTGGGAGCGTAAAGGAACGTGCATCTTGGCAAAGGACTGTGACATTCTTCCATCCCAATCGTTCAAAGCGGTTCCGGGCCACTTCGCAAAGGGAGGGCGACAGATCGACCAGGTACACGTGCTTGAAGAACTTATCGACGGGAAGGAAAGCGGCCATTGCCTCAATGTTGTATCTTCACCAAGTTAGTCCCCTGATTCTCAGCCCAGGGCAATCAACATACCCTGTACCACCCCCGACCTGAAAACCCGTTAGCATTTAATCGCCAGTCGCGATACAGCAGCACCACTCACATCCACCCAGACAGCCTTGCCGGCCTTGATCTGCTTGTTCTCGATCTTGTGTTTCAGCTGCGCGCCCACGAGTCCCAGCATATCCTCTCGACCACAGAGCAATCGACGACGGGTCGCATCGTAAACCGCAGCCTGTCCTGGTCAGCTCCATCTCCACCTTTCGTGTTTGCACCGCGCACCTGTGTCTTGTAGAAGCTCTCCAACGCATCCTGCTGTCCCCCAGCTTGCTTGTCATGCGGCTTGATGAAATTGGCCCAAATAAACTTCAAATAAGGCCCCGCACGAGTATTCGCGATCTTGACTTGCTGCGACCCGATCAGGAGTACCAGGCCCACGAGGGCGAAGACCAGCACGGCCGTGCCGGCAATGTATGTATGCGTCCAGTCCATGTTGAGTAAGAATGATGCGAGAAGCAAGGAGGATCAGGAGGGGTCAAATAATGATACGAAGACCACGCGCCCATGTGCAGGGAGGGTACACTGGGAGGTGCAGCGTTCCCCCTCGTCCTATCAGTGAACCACATGGAGATCAACGGACTGGGGAAGGTACCCTTGACCTGCCCGGCGTGGGTGTTTCATCGTCCACGAGGGGTCACTAGTACTGATCGTCGAGAACCTTCAACTTTAAGCGCATTTGGGTTCGAATGCAGCGATGCGCTCGACTGTCCACTCACCGTCACTTCCGCCCCCATGTGGCCCGCCCTGGTGGTCCGTGGGCGTCTTTGGCCACTCCCATTGGTCCGGTGCTGCCCACTCTCCCGCACCAATCAGGGGCCTCTGTATCCGCACGAGATACTGTTCTCATGTTTGCTGTTGGTGGCATACTATATAAAGGTGTGATTTACAGTGATTTACATATGGAAATGCACTTGGTAGTTTCTTCCTGCATCCATGGATATCTACTCCTGAATCTGTAGACTTGTCCAATCTGCGTTTTCGGATATATATTTTCGCCGAGCTTACCCGGACATCATACATATCGCTGAGAGAATGGCCTTCCACTGATAGACCGTCTCCGTATCATACCTACTAGGTAAGCGTATACCATATTCCGGGTCTTCTCCATCCCCTTACCTACTTAGCCCCCACTCGGAGGTCTTTGCATACCTCTCCCGACCTTACATTCCTTCTCCAATGACCAACCTGGGAGTCCTCATCCCCTTCTCACTCTATCTTCAAACTTTTTCGATAGGAAATAATTGCCTTCAATCAATCTCAAACCCCTTCTAAGTGCCGTTATTGTCACGAGGAATTTTCCAAGTCTCTTTCTCTTCTAATCTTCAGCATCCCTTCCCATATGTCCAAGGCTACTCTCCCTACGCCTCGGGCTATACTCCTATACTTTCCTCAAGCCCCCTCGCTATGACATCCATGGGCATCGTGCTTACCCCGGAAACGCCATTCTCTTGGTCTCATTTCCTTCCAAGCCCTCTCCACTCGGGCATATATCTACAATCGGCAACAGACAACTCGACTTCACCAGAGACAGTGATATCACCCCCGGAAAACCCCCCGCCGGTGGTACTCCTTTAGTACTTGAGGTCAAATGGTGGTGCGTTTTCAGTGAAGTTATGCATGGTCTTCTTTGCAGGTTCTAGGAAACGATCGAAAGAGATGACGAAGAAATGGACCGACTCGGTCAAATAATGAACTGAAGTTGCGAACCTTGAAACACAGGGTGGTGATGTTTACTATCAGATGGAGCACCTGCGCAGCCTGTCGCGAGCCGATTACCGTCAACATTGACAGGACTCATACAGTCATTCTTATGATCAAAGACAACTACACCCAAGCTGCGAAATGCAATGATGCGCGATACCCGTTGCACGAGGTGCAAATTGTGGGATCGTCGACTAGTACAGCATGATCGACGACCGTGAAATTCTTACCTTTCTATCTCACCTCCGCAGTCACAAATAAGCATCTAAATTAATTCTAGCCGAGATCTAGCTCTATCGAGCCAGCGAAAAACGCCTTGACTGCCGATCTTAGTAAAATTGGGGGGCTGGGGGCCAAATGGTCAGGGTCCACTACGCTAAACGAGCTTGTCTGCAATCCCCAGTCCCTTCATCTGTGTATGTTTTTGTTTCTTTTGGTCTTTTCTCTGATATTGCAAACTTTGCAAAAGGCTCCAGAAGAGTCATTCAGACCAGAGTGAGATATCTTTCTCCTGTACAACCTTGAAATGTACGGAATACAGTACTGTACAATGTACACTATAGTGCGTACAGATGGAGTGTTTCATCACGGCCCCCGCATAGCCCCAGCTGCACGCCAAGACGGGATTCAGGGCCACTGCGCCTCGCAAAACTCTTATATACTGGACTGCCGCCGTGGTTGTCCTTGGATATTCACACCAGGCCACAATGCCGGACGCGACATACTCCCCCGTCTCGCCGGCGCCTTCACATGAAGATTCCCGTCGGCCAAGCCCGGAGCCTCATCCGGAGCCTCATCCGGCGCCAACAGAGGAGCCAGCAGAGGAGCCAGCAGAGGACCCAAGCAAAGAAACCGAAACACCAGAGGGGAATGTCAAGCCTTCACTATGGAAATTCATCTCTGACCTATTCATCTGGGAGATTTTGGCCATGTTCATCTCATCGGGGCTTTTGATTGCGATCATTGTGATTCTGGACAAATATAACAACCAGCCTCAGCCAACCTGGAAATATGTATCTCTTAACTCGGTTGTGTCATGGTTGAGTACTCTGTCGAAAGGCTGTGTATTGTTCACTCTGAGTGAAGGCATTGGGCAGCTGAAATGGGTCTGGTTTACCCAGAAGACCCAGCCTTTGGTGGATCTGGGCACCTTTGACGGGGCTAGCCGTGGGATATGGGGATGTGCAGGCCTCATTTGGAGACTACGAGCAAAGTAGGTATTCTACTGGAGTCTCCTTCAACTGCTAACCTAAAACAGGCATTTTGCAGCCTTGGGCAGCTTGGCTGTCATTCTTGGTCTTGCATTTGATCCATTCATCCAGAACTTGATTCACTACTACCCGAAGCTCATCATTGATCCTTCGGGAACTGCAGATGTATCCAGCAACTCCATCTACTCGGCCATGGGGCCACCATTGGGAATTGGTGAGGGTCAAGCATACCAACTGCCTTTTCAACCACTGATCATATTCGGTAGGGGACTTCTATCTCCATGCAGAGATGAAGGCAAATATCTACAACGCCCTCTTTAACAGTGACGAGTCCAAGCCATGGTCTATCCCCAGATATACATGCAGCTCTGGAAACTGCACCTGGGATCCAATCGCTACGCTGGAAATGCAGGCGAGCTGCACCAACATCACCGACAAACTGAAATACGAAATATACAATGGTACAAATGGCTCCCGCAACCCCAACACAACAGAACAGAGCCAGTCAATCACTCTTCAGAGTGGAACCAAAAACCTCACTGCCGATGTCGTCGTGAAAAGTGTCTGGGGAACACCCGTGGCGCTGGGGTCTATTTCACCAATCATCTACAATGACACTATCATACCTCCCATCCAACTCATTGCCCCAGACGGCCTGCTGGGCAATGCGATATGGGGATCATCAAAGGATGGGGAACTTATGCACCTCACATGGCAAGCGATAGAATGCAGCATCTCCCCAATCGTACGCAGCATCCGTCCCCGAGTCTCACGCGGAAAATACTACGAGGACGTTCTCGACACTTGGAAAAACGGCACCTTCGAAAGCTATCCACTGGGAAGCCCCTACAACCTGAAGCCCAATTGGGGCCCAGACAAAGGTCTGAAGAAAGGCAAGAGCTTCACGATAGCCAAGCAATCCCTGACATCGATCCGATACTTCTTCACCAACTTCTTCTCTGGCCGAATGGCACTCACCCCATTTGATCTCAGCTTTGTTTCAGATACCTCCACCTCGACGGGGATGGGAAGCCAAATGACGTCGACGTCGAATTACGCTAGTGGGGATCTGATGCAGCTGATGACCGTTTCGAACATAACTGATTGCAACCTTTCCACTGCTGAGAAGCTTCGGTGTGCGATGGAGCATGTCGCCCAGGCTATGACGAAGGCTATTCGGGATCAATCGTCGTCTTTGCCTGCGAATTTGACTAGTTCTTCTGGAGATGCGATGACGAGCGCCACTCATATCGCCATTCATTGGCAGTGGATTGTGCTTCCTGCGTTGGTTTGGCTGCTTGGTCTTGTTACGTTGGTGGGGACTATGTGGAAGACTCGACGGGCGATGATTCCTGCGTGGAAGAATGAGACGATGCCTATCATTGATTTGTGCAGGAACAGTCAGAATGAGAAGCCGCAGACGGATGAAGGGTTGCCGACTGAGAGGGCTAGGTTATATGAAAGTGATGGGAGGATGGTGATGTGTGGATAGCCATCATTCAGCATTCACTTTATGATTCAATGAATACCTTTTCTCATTCGATTGAAGACTATAACTGCACACCAATGAGACCTTACCTGAGTAATAAGAATACTTGCACCAGGTGATCAAAATTGAAACACCTTGTCAATGGCTCTAGTCATTCCATTCCTTCAGTTTACCGATTTTGAGACGAAGGATTGTTTTTCAAATTGGTTGAGGAAAATAGAAACTGAAAGCCAGCTGAGCAAAACTATCTAGGTTGTAGGGAGAAGAGCCGCTTTCATCCTTGCTTGCCAGAAAACTCGAGACGGCGAGATTCTGCGGCAATGAAGGCATCGTACAGTGCTTCAAGGTTCCGTAGACCTGTCTTGGCTGGATCCATGTTGTAGGTGAACACCGAAGCGACCTGAGCACGTGTGACCGCCGACATGAACATGATGCAGCACACACTTGGACTGATGTGCTCATTCGACTTGATCATTGATTCAAAATTCTCCTTCTTCAGCTTCCAGTTGCAAACAAATTCAGTTGGTTTGGTGCCTCGGTAGGCCCATTGGACCCATGCCTCAAAAGCCTCAATTTTGTCCTGCTGGCTGAATACCTCACAGGTCTGCTTCAATTTGGCATACAACTCGGCCGCAGATTCGGTTTCGTTGGCGTAAATCTTCATGTGAGGTGCGAGTTTTGTGTAGATCCAGTAAAAGCACTGATCATTGACTCGGGACCAGTCACTCTGTTCCTCTTTCCGCAGGAACCTGACGCCTTGGAAATCGATTTTCATTGCAGCAGTAGTAGCTGGTCGGGTGGTGGGCCCAGAACGGACAGCACGCAGCAGCATAGCCCGCTGAGCGCTCAGTTGGATCTCAGCAGTGTATTCCGAGACAAGTGCTTTGGCCTCATCATCGGTGAGATCCTCTGGCTTCTCCCAGGTGCCCGTGATCAAATACCAGTAATGTCGCGATTTTCCAATGACAAACGCTTTCATTTCACGATCCCACTTTCTCCAGTTTTTCGATCCAGTAAGAGGTGGAATCTCTTCATGTGGCATCACTGCATCGGAGACGAAGTGGACGGTGTCGAAGAGTAGCGACATGGTTGGGTGCGCGTGGTAGGATCGGGGGTTTTCTGTTGAATCGGGGTATCTCCTTTGATTAAAGCTTCAAATGTCAGAGAAAGCAGGTCACGGAGTTAGCTGCAGAATGCGGGGGTCATCACCTCTTCGATCTGTTGATTTGAAGATGAGGGGTTGTTTTTTTTCAAGTTGGGCGAGGAAGAAAGAAATGAGAAGGTATCTTGTAGGGAGATTCCAGACACAAGTATTTCTACAGTGGCACTTTTGGGAGCATACTGGCTACTACGATTCTCACACAATCTTCAATGGAACACGGTTTGCTCTGAATTTTGCTTGCTTTGCGGTTTGTAGGTAGATGTTAACCTTGATATGAATAGCCTGAGTACTACCTGGTAGTACTTGATGAGTCCCCCCGAATACTCGATGTTGAGTCGTCCGTGTCATCTTGCCATCGTAGCATCATGAGTCGCCCGTTGGTCGTGGATCGCCGCAATCGAACATCGTTTTTCTCCGCGTTCTTCTCCATGGCACTGGAGGCCCGGTACTCATTTTCATCATCATCCTCAACCTCAAGGCCGTGGTAATAGGGCACTAAAGCGGATGATTTCCAAAGAGGAGCTCGGCTCTTGCTGCTGACAGCGATGGTGATCACCAAGAAGATGGATCCAAAAACAATTAAACACCCAGGCAGAATCAACCATGGCCATCGAACGTGTACGAAGACCTTTGTAACTTGCACGGTTCCATTGGCACTCTGGTTCATCCCTTCGAGACCGAATTTAGTCAGGGCAGCAGCCATATTTTCGATGCTCTTTTCGAAACCGTTGCGATTCAGCTGATCTTGTTGAAACGCATAATTCGAGTTAATCTCCCTGGAAAGGTTATATGACCCAATTTCTTCGTCGAGGTCACTGTAATACCAAGTGTATGATCTGCTTTGGTCTTGTGGGAAGTACTTTAGAACATTCACCAACTCGCTCATTCTAGGCTCGCAAAAGGTGAAATTCTTTCCCTCTTGAAAGCCCAAACTGTCAGGTGGGCCAGGCGTCCAGCACAGCCCGCCAGGAATGGTGTCTTCGTATATTGTACCGAAATCGATGTTCTTGGTTTTGACAGACGGCGTTCCGTTGTCAACAATCACCTCATAGTCGCGTAGACATGTCGAGAGGCTGCACGCAGTGGCATTCCTAATTAAAGCATGTCTGTAACGGACGTATTCCGTTGAATGGATGGAATGAAACTGTTCTTGAGCCCAATTTCGATATATATTGCCGCGACCTGGGGGTCCTTCACACCAACCAGTGTGGCATTGGGGAACTCGGGGAGCTGACGGTCCACCGCACCAGACGCAACCTGCAGGATCCATGATGCGTTGTAGGAAAATGGCTGCCAAACGACTGGACTCGGGAAGGTCACATCGTGAGACGTCAACATCGACATTGTGTCTTTGTTAGTATCGATTGCCATACTGTGGGTTTGGTTGTGAACGACTTTGAAATCATAAATGAAACCCCCCGGAAACGTGATACTGCAAGCTTTACGTATGGCGGCTGTCGACGCCGATTTGCAGCTCACTTTGGCGGTTGTGGACATATTGGTGCAACGGCTGCAAATGCCGACCGATGAGAATTGATCCCAGGTGCAATTGCCAGAAGAACAGATAGGAGGAACACTGAAGTCCTGGCTTTGGGAATAATACCCTTCAGTATAAGCAGTGCCTATATCACGCGTGTCATCGCCCGTGGTGATCCATTGACGGAGCTGCGGAGCAGTTGCTCTGGATGTTGCACTTGCATCATCAGTTGAGCCAACCGGATATTTCAAAACTAGTTGCACGAATGGATCAAAAGCCAACAAGAGAACAATCACAGCGGCGCCGAGTGAGACAAGAGAACAAGACCGATGGTGCACAAGGATCATGAGCGAGCCAATAGGGCCCCGACTTGCCGCATCGAATCTCTGTATGCTGACCAGAGGGCTTTGGCCTTTTGTGGGATCTTGAAACCATAGCCATTTCAACTGTCCGATTGCTTCTCCAACTGCAAAGACCAAGGCTGACTTGGACCCCGTCGCAAGTATCGAGACGATTGTGTTCAGGTTGATATCGTGGCCAATCTCTGGTCGCAGTTTACCATCGAATACATATAAGACGACAGCGATGGCGATGAAACAGCCCGCGCTGAACCCCACTGCTATCGACTCGAGAAGCCACGAGTCTAACAGAATTGCTCTTTTCGGCCGTTTGACAACATCCGTGGGCTTTTCTTTGCTGCTTTCCTCGGACGGTGGTCTCAGGGGAGTGGATTCTTGATCGTTGTTTTGGCTATGGTCATGGCCGTTGAGAGGAGAAGCTTCATCCATGACTGAGAAGGGGAGACGAGTATCAGGATGCCAGATTGAATGAATGCATATGTAGTTCAGTTCGACGGGAGGCAGGAGCCTGCGTGTACCGGTCTATTATCTAGTCAATATCGTGGAATCGATGTCTTTCCAGGAGAGGGAAGTGCAGGACTCTCATGAGCCGGTGCATGATCCAACTTGGGTTTAACGACCGGCATTAGCCGATACTGGCTGACACGCATGAACACCCAGGTGCAAGGCGCATACAAGTACTTCCCAAAGCAGCCGGGGCGGGGCTTGGTAGAAAGTATCTTTTGCAAGGAAAGATCATAATCTGTATGTCCAAGCACACGGTATACTCTATATGACATCCTATGAGCCTGTGAAAAGGAATTCGTCACGCTTTTCAGTCGAATAGATGTAACCCTCGCAGTCCAATGTGTCCCAGCGATGCGAAGAAAATGTGCGGAGTAGAGATACAAGGATCAAGAAAAAAGAAAGCAATGGTCAGCCCTGAGTGGCCAGAAAACCAAGCCAATGACAGGGGTACTTCGGATCTGCTCCATACAAACGGTTAGTTTCAGTTCACTTGACAATCAAATACGAGTAGCTAGACCTGCCAAGTCCGCCACACAATTTTGCCAAGGAATTTCCCCAGAGCTCTTAAGGTGTCGCTGAATTTTAGTGTTTGAAATCTTACTCTACGGTCGAATGCAAAAATATGCACGGAGTATAGTAAGGACTCCGTAGGGATTGGTGTTATATTGGAGTTTGTTGGTCATCAACGACTTTACGGATACAGCTGACCATCGCGCCTGGGTGCAGATGCCAAGATGATAGTTGGTGTAGAACCAAAGCTGCGATCCAATAACAATCAACTGCGGCTCTAACGGAGGAGTCAGGGTTGAGCGGGTGATTTACATTGAGCTTTTTACGCCGTGTACTCCGCAGACTCTACAACGTATTCAATCTTCACCCATAATCCAGGGCATAATATACAGCGAATTAATATTCAGTGGTACTCGTCGTGGGGTGGCTGTGATTTCCACCTGGAACGGGACATTTCACAATTCTCTAGAAATAAGATCTTTACTTCGCGTGCTGGGCATACCAATAGTGGAAACGTGTGTGCTGTCTACGGGTGTCTTGGTGAATTGCTGGTAGTAGTTCAGCCCCCGTTTACTCCAACCATTAGCGCCTTGGTGGGCGCCAGCCCCCGGGTGATCGACGCCTTGGCCTATCAGAGCGGAAGTCGGGCCGGTGCGAAGGCCGAGGTATAACAAACAGCACCCATGCGTCTCAACGCATACAGCGCTTTATACCTCATTAGATAGGGATCCTTATGTAGGCCTGTATTGAGCCGGATGAAAAACCTCAATTTAGAGGTGCTTTGTTTCTCTATCGGAACAGGCAGTTCCCAAAGTGATCGCAATTGGTTATAACATTTTAAACAATTTTTGAGATTGACATTCCGGAGATTGTTTGGGGGCCAGGATCCAACTATGCCACCTTCCTATGAAACTAGTAGTTCAAGAGCCCCGAGGCCGGCTCGATTATACAATTATTTGAATTTTATTCCGTATGATCTGATGTTCTTTCCTGGCCCCGGGGCAAAGGGTGATGCGATACAGGAAAAATGTACTCCGTATGCAGGGCGTACCTCCGTGTATGGTTACCACAGTCTAGATGGCAAACCGCTTCCCAAAACGCGGTTGCATGGCGAAAAACCCATGGAGACCACACTTGAATTTCCATCCGACCTAAAGGATCGCAAACCTTGTGGATGTTCCCATTACTAGGGAGATCTGGCAGGATTGGATTCAACCTTGGAAAGATACTAGGGCTATATGTACCATCACCCAATTGGACAAGAGGTACATTTTCCCACATGACGGTGCCACATTCCTGATAAAAGTCCTTTGCCAGGCGACCTAGAGGTTGTAATCGATCCTTTCCCCAAACTTATACATAGAGCCGCATGTAATTTGATTTGGCCTCATTGTTGTTACAGGTTGGTTCTTCCAAAGTAATAGAAGTCTAGGAAAAACCACAGATATTGCTTTCTATTTACGGGGATGTCTCAACAATGCATATGCTAGCAGTAATCCCAGACTTGATTCCACTGCTTGCACCTGGGCAGCGCGGGGTTAACAAGGGTATACTTAGCCCCCGCATCCACACGCAGCGAGGTAAGTACAGAGAACTCGAAAATCACAGAAAAAAACGCAAACTGAGGCTCTGCGGTGATGTCACGGCTCGCCCAGGTGAAACTAGAAGCGTGGCTCGATGCATTGTCTGCGTTGGGGTCTATTCTGAAGGGAGGTGAGTCGAATATGCCCTTTTGGGGAAGTGAAAACTGAAACAAAAAGCAACACCAATATCAATTGATATTCCCTCAAATACCTATATTCTGACACCAAGACTTACAGATCCGGCGAACATTTTCGAGATGGGAGTAGTTTTGTTCATTTTTGACCGGTATACATCACTCGACATCAACGGAAGAAAGTCACAGCCATGCAAACCCGAGATTTGTATTGTATTTATAATTCGATGTCCCAAGGCATGAGAGTTGTTACTATTGTTTAACGAGGAGAAGATACGCAGTCTACCGTTTTTATGGAAGAAGAAGAAACATTAAGAGCATCATGGCAAATTAGAAAAGAAGAATAGGATCATATGATAAGTTTCTTGAGCCCGAGAGGACCTTTGTGCAGAAAGCTGGGCCTCGCCCTAGAAATCACCAAGAAGATGGAGCTCAATTTGCTCCTCAGATTGACCGCAGACGAGAAAAATAGTAGTTTCAAGTAAGTATTTTGCTGCTGATACTTGAGAATCAGACAAGACCCAGGTGCCAAATCAAAGATCTATGCGTTAGGGGTAATCTACCATCCTCTTCTTCCAGGTTTGATCATCTACGACAGCTTTTCAGGCGTCCAATGATGACGCCAATGTTTGACTTGTAGAGCTGCGTTCGTGGAATGACGGTATGGCACAGGATCAAAACAAGGCTATGCTCTGTGCCCTTCTAGGCGACTGCATGTTTGCTTCTTGGGAGACAGAGGCTACGATGATACTAGGGCTGATTCAGTGACCAGGGAGCGAAGTCGCTGTCATGCGTCAAAAATGATAGAGGGAGAGAGAGGACTGAGAGGGGTGTTCACCTCTGACATCCCCCGACGCCAAGCTGTTGCGTGTACGTTCGATAGCAAAACGTGCGTGCCAAGATAAAGGTTCCTTTTCTAAAACCTTTGGCAAACCTTCCGCACATTCACTGAGCCCCAGCAGATCTCATCGCCGTAACTGAACATTGCCCGGGACGTGATTGAAGTGTGTGGTTTAACATTGCCCGAGGGCGAGGGCGAGAGGCAACTCAGCACTTGGACTGGCAACGCTCTGAAGACATTCCTACTTGGATGCTGCTATAGGATGGAATTCCCAATGTACTATCATTCAATTCAAATGTCCACGGGTCATGATCATCAAAGGTCATCACATGTCCCGTAGGCCTAGCGCCACATCTTTTTCGTCTTGCATGAATATCTGCTTACACGCATCCTGAATCCTCTCGAGCTGAACCCCCCCCCCCTGGTCGGGGCTATACATGTATCCTTCGATATGTTCGTATTCAGCAACATCAAAAGAATACCCCTGGCACTGTCTGTCTATAAATTACAGACGATGCTCCCACACACCTGAGCATCAACAACATTGTCGCCAGCAAGCCTCAATCTCTTGAATATGAAGCCTACTCAGCTTGCAATCCTCATCACCGGTGTCTTTGGTGCCGCCGCCATGGCCAACCCCGTTGCCGACACTGAGCCTAGTTCGATTGAGGTGGCTCCCCGTGCGAGGTACACCATCAAGTGCAGCGGGGGTCAGCGCCCCGATGCTCGTTGCACCAACGGACAGAAGAAAAACGGCTGTCGATGCGACAGCCGTGGAACCTATCTTTGTGACCCTTCATCTCTGGCCAAGAGCGGAGGTCAGTGTGCTAAGTGTGGCTGCCAAAAGCAGTGGTGAGTATCATTCTTGTGTAGAATAGTACACACATTAGAGCTTGAGATCAAAATTCTAACCTGGTCTGTTTAGAAACACGGCAGCATGCAATGTCACCATCCGGCGGAAATGACATGGGGAACGCACCAAGTTACCAATGTCTACTCGACAAACACAAGCAGATAGCACAGTCGTTTCAATACATCCTGTTTGATCTCGTCTTACGTTCCAGAGTGTGTCCCTACAGCCAGTGGAAATACATGTAGCCAAACGATAGAGAAACCTCCACGTAGAAGCTAATCCATGCTTAGGAACCGCCAAGGATATGGCTTTGTTTTATAGATGCAGGGATGTTTTCTCATCGACCAATCATTGCCGGTGGCGTCAACTGGTGGTTTGCCAGCTCGAACCCTCACGACTGGGCTCAAGCCTGTGTATGATGCTGCCTACTTTACGTAGTAGGTACCTCCAGGGATCTCGAATTGTATCACCTGATCCCCCGCATTCGACTGGATATAAAAGCAAGTCGCTCCTCTTCCCTTTTCCATCGCATTCACTACCTCCGGGCCAAAACAATAAACAAAACCTACAAATTCCATCCCACTCCACCTCGACCATGTCCACCAGCCATCCCCTGTCCTTCCACGCCCCTGGCTGGCACGACGAGGGAAAAACACCAGTCGTGGATGGCAAGTACTGTGATCGTGCCACCGGTGAAATCAAAATTGCAGCCGACGGCGATCATCAAGAGTACATGGGTCCACCGGCAGTCGACATCCGGATTCAGAGTGTGCACATTGACACCGCCGAGTGCAGTTTCCGTGCATCACGATCTTTCCCCATGGAGGCAATCCTATGCTACATCATGAAGGTGGTCGAAAAGAAGAAATTGGAGCTGGATTCAGTCCTGGCGACCACATATTCGATTCGAGTCACCCTGTCACACGAGCTGACGCCTGACCAGTTCAATGACATTGCATTCGACATGGCGAATGGGATCTGGGACGAGGTCGAGTGAGACATCGGGCAATACCAGCCTGATACTGTCTCGGAACTTGCTGCCGACCAAATTCGGAATACGTTGAATGCAAGTCACTGACGCTATGCACGATTGACTGGATATGTGAGGAAAAAGTCTTTATCCTTCAATCGCAGCCTTTTGACGGAATCGGGTATGACTTGATCTCTAGAAACATTATCAATATTTCGTCGGACTTTGACATCGTAAATGGGTAGGGATAGCTTCAACCTTGGCGACAGTGGGGCGTAAAAAGGGCTTGGGAGTATCCCAATGTTGGGTGTAGTCGGGCGGCCGCCCGGCAAAAGTCAGGGTTTAGCCTCGCTATCTCCACCTGGCATGGATGTATGTACAACCCAGCTGGCACGTCGAAGAAGTGAAACTTAGAAACACAGAGGCGATCTACATGATACTGCGGGATACTAGGGCTGGAATTGGAAAGATACAGTGTATTTCTAGAAAAACGCTCATTTCATGTCATTGATAGTAAGTACCATGGATATTTTCATGGACCCAAGGAGTCCAGAGGGGAATCATAAGAAAAAAGGATAACAAAGGCGCCTCGAGGCGGACAGAAATCTACCACCGGAGAACCTTGGTGGGGAAGTACTCGTTGATGAGCTCCATGTAGTAAGGCTTGAGCTCAGTGATGCTAGGAATGCCATCACTCTTGCTGTACAGGTCGTAGGGGTTGAAAGCCTTGACAGCACGGAGCATATCGCGATCATGCTCGTTCATGAACTCGTGGTAGGCACCCTGGTTGTGCCACGGGTAGAAGGAGTGGTAGCGGATCATAGCGAGAGCTTCATCGGGGAGAGTCGACTGCTCCTTGGCGATGTGGTAGAGGTACTCATCGTGACCCCAGGAGAGCATAACCTTATCAAGACCACAGCCAGGGCTGTAGATACCGTACTTGGTATCGTAGATCTTGTGGCCGTAGTCCTCGTTGTCGACGAAAGATTCGCGTCCGTAGATAATCTTCTCGTCAAAGCCGCAGCCCACGGGGAAAGTGTCACCCACAACATCCCACTGACCCTCGGCATCGAAGAAGAAGAGCAGCTTGCCGAGATCGTGGATCAGACCGGTCAGTTGCATCCAGCGGGGCTTGCCGTCACGGCGGATAGCCTCGGCGGACTGGAGGAGGTGCTCGATCTGGGAGAGGCTGGTGTCTGGGTCGGACTCGTCGATCAGAGTGTTGAGCTTCTCCATGGCTTCCCAGACGGTCATCTCGGCGCGGGTCTTGCTGTGGAAGTCGTGGCGTGCCTTGAGGTTGTATGCAACTGTTTGCTTGGTGTGCTGCTCCTTGTAGAAGTTCTTCACGCGGTCGCAGGCATCTTCGTATTGGCGGAAGTTGGTCTTGTCCTTCTCCTTGTCGAACTCGGACTCGTCGTAGAGACCCTTGTCTTCGGCGAGCTTCTCGGCTTCGCGCTTCTTCATGTCCTTGAGGACGTTGACCTCGTCAATGGCATCGGAGAGGTCCTCGAGTGCCTGACCATCCCGCTTGTTGAAGACGGGGGTGGCTTGTGGGGAGACGGCGACTGGGGCCATTGTGAAGGGATGTGGAAGTGTGCTTTTGTTTCAAGTATCTTTGATTTTGAGTTTTCCAGTCTCGTCAAATGAGATTGTTTGCTTATCAAAGGAAGGCTTGAGAAGTAATCGACCAGATCACAGGATGGAAGCGTATATATAGGCTCTGGGGTGCCGAAAGAGCATGTAAGAGCAAATCGCGTCTAGATTTCCGATCTCAGACAGTTGTGCGCCGAGGATTACCCCAGGAATTACCATGATTTGCCCCGAGTTGCCCTGATTCCACCCCATTATGCGGGATGGGAATCATCACTGTGCAACATCACGGATTCTGGCTTCCGTACTGGACGAAGGTTTGGTCTGCGCTACCCAGGAGCCTCGCTGATTGGCAGCCGCTGCAGCCCTCATTCAGAGTGGAGAGTCGCTGATGTCAAGTGGAGTCGAGGGGCAGTCGAACGGCGAGTTCTGGAAGACGGTTTCCGCTGCTGACTCATGCCCTCTGCCTGGAACCTGGTTTGCGGGGACGCCCTGTTGATCTCCAAATGCGCGATGGAAAGAGGACACGGATAAACGTAAATCAGCTGCGACAGGCACAGAAGAGGGCAGAAAGAAGGAAATGGTGATTGATGGAAAATTACCCGACTTGCCGACGCGGGGGAACCCCGCGTGGGGGACCTCGGGGTCCTTTACTACGAGACGCTTTCTTCTTATTGTTTCCCTTTTGCTTCTGTAAATAATCTTTTCCTGTTCGACATCTTCAAAATGGCTGCCTGTGATACTCGTTTCAAGCTCAACACTGGTGCGGAGATCCCTGCTCTGGGCCTGGGAACCTGGCAATCCCAGCCCGGCGAGGTGGCCCGCGCTGTTGCCCACGCCATCAAGGTGGGCTATCGTCACATTGACGCTGCTCTGTGCTACGGCAACGAGAATGAGGTCGGTCAGGGTATCAAGGAGGCCATTGACGCTGGCATCGTCAAGCGTGAGGACCTCTTCGTGACCACCAAGCTGTGGTCCTCCTACCACGACCGTGTCGAGGAAGGCCTGCAGCAGAGTCTGACTGACCTTGGTCTCGATTATGTCGACCTCTACCTCATGCACTGGCCCCTTGCCATGAACTCCAAGGGTGAGTAGTGTTCTTTGAATATAATTGCCAAGCGCTGACCCGTTCCAGGTAACCACAACCTCTTCCCCAAGCTGGCCGATGGCTCTCGCGACATTATCCACAGCCACTCCCATGTCACCACCTGGAAGAGCATGGAGAAGCTCGTTGGCACCAAGAAGGTCCGCGCCATCGGTGTCTCCAACTACAGTGTCAAGTACCTCGAGGAGTTGCTGCCTCAGGCCACCATCATCCCGGCCGCCAACCAGATCGAGAACCACCCTTCCCTGCCTCAGCAGGAGATCGTCGACCTCTGCAACAAGGTCGGCATTCACATCACCGCCTACAGCCCTCTGGGCAGCACCGGTAGCCCCATGTTCACCGCCGAGCCCATCGTCTCGATTGCCGAGAAGCGCGGCGTCACTCCCGCCGCTGTCCTCCTCAGCTACCACAGTAAGTTCCCATTCTCCATTTTGAAGAAATCATGAACTAACTGGTCTTTCAGTCGCCCGTGGATCTTCAGTCCTCGCCAAGTCTGTCACCCCAGCCCGTATCGAGGCCAACCGTGCCGACTTGATCCACTTGGACGCCGAGGACATGGCCACTCTGCGCAAGTACAGTGACGGTCTTCAGGCCGAGGGCAAGCTTCAGCGCTTTGTCTACCCTCCCTTCGGGGTGAACTTCGGTTTCCCCGACAAGCAGTAAATAGCCTGTATATTTGAATGTTGGATAGACGCGGCTTATGTATAGAGAGTCGACTGCGTTGAGTTAGATACCAAGTGAAAATATGATGATGATGACCAATATATTTTGTTCAATGGAAGACGGGGAGTGACTCCACCCGTGGATATGACCCCTAGCCTACCTAGGTATGTACGTAGCGCAGAGCTAGGCAAGACATTACCTCCCGCTACGCGCTGCTTCTTCGCGCAACGTCTGATGGCATGTCTCCGTTCCTGGTTTTGCGCTCGCCACGCTTTGGCTCTTGTTAGACTTCTGTTCAGCCGTTGTTTGTCGCATCCCAATAGCAAGCCTCGTTTGGGTCATAGACGCTAGTGCCTGCTGCTTGATGGGGCCTTGGATAGACATGCCAGTATGACATTGTCTATATGATCCATGACTGTTGCCCGGTACCTAGATTGGTTCACAGGTGAGCTTTCGCAAGAGTTTGCGGCTTGCTCGTTAACATTCGCCTAGCTGATCAGTCGTGTTGGTGCGACCTCCTGTTGTCACATGCGCCTCTTTTAGCGCAAGCTACCTAGTTAATGAAACATCATCTTTCCACACACTGAGTTCCAACTGCTCAACCTGTAGCCAGGTTGTGCGCTCCATGCAGTTGTTTAGAAGTCTTTGAGCTTAGCACTCAACCTAGCCCTGGATTTGCGGGGAATTGATCTCCAGCTCCCTGTTTCTGCGACTCGAGCTTCAAGCGCCGGATTTTGTTGAGGCCTTGCTCCTTTTTGCCTTGCCCATTTCAGCCTTTGGTGCTGTCTTTTGAGACTCCGGAGCTCTCTTGGCTCTCGCAGTGGCTGCAATGAGAGAATGAGGCAATGAGTTGAAACGGATCAATGAAAATGCCTAGTGGGCCCCAGCATGAGCTCGAAGTAAAGCAAAAGTGGAGGTGTATTAACGTTTGACATACTCTTCGATGTCATGAATTAGATGGCGAAGGTCTACATGTCCATCTTGGCGACTGTGAAAGGTCCGGATCATCATTGGGTTCTCAGAATCCCCGAATGCATACAGATCGCCCGGGTCCAGTCCGGTTCGAGGCCCTTCTTTGACCCGTGATTGCTGTGCATATCTCTGGAAGTTGTAAGGGTTTCTCCATATTGACCTCTGATTCCAGGGGTTGAACCGAAAAAGCCATGTGATAGGTGTCGTTTGATCATGGCATCTCCACACTTTCGACTGCTGAGGCAGGGGCCATGTCGGAGGTTGACTCGCGGTTAAACTGGCGATCGTATCGGCCGTCTGACACAGAGGCCTCCCGCAGCAATCCAATAGATTGAATCGCCTGGTATTCTCGCTCATTGATGAAGGTCAGGGGTGGCCCGACATCTGGTCATCTTTGGCCAGTACAGAGTCATCTTCTTCTTCGGCCAAGAGGTGATCGATGGTAGCGTTAGTGAAATCCACCATGACACGGTGAAATCCATTCAAGGCTGCTTGGATCACATTTTATTTCTGGGCCACACTGCGCTCATCAGCCGCCAGTTTCAATCCGATAACATTTGGGTCAGTAGCCGCCTTTGCCTGGGTAGACACGCTTGGTCCGCGCCGTTTTGCCTTAGCCAGGCCGCTTCCATTACGGAAGTCTTTTCTTGGCTGGTAGCCAGCTGTTTTCTGATGGCTGACTCCTGACTCAAGTTCTTGATCTGGATCTGTATGGTTTCGGTCCTCTTGGTGCCTCGGCGTGGTGGGATAGAGGGAAGGAACGTCTAAAGAATAAGGTGATGTCAAGCTAACATCCGATCTTTTTTCGTGCGGAAACCCTAACGTGACCCTTTACCCAAGGAGAGGCCTGGGTGTTAAGGATGAGATGTAGCAAGTGAGTAAGGAAAGAAGTGAAAGCTCCCATGATGGCTCACTTTAGTTGTAGCTGGAAGAAAGAAATTCAGAGAAGTCCAGTGAGGGAACAGTTTGACCAGCCAAACTGAGAATGCATTGAAAAGCCCCAGACACGTCTGGCAGGAAACTGGTCCCGTCATTTCTTAACTCTTGCTTTTGTTTTCGGCGTGATAATGCTGGCGGATCTCAAACTTGAGCTTTCCAATGCGCATCACTGGGCATGTATCACTTCACCGGGGTTCCGATATGGCCCAAGGGTATTTCATTCCATCCATGCCCAACATGTCCTACTCCGAGTCGCATTGCGTTTGTATCGCGATAGTAACTGAGAACGCGATGAAGATCATCCCTATCCCTTATGACCCATTACCCGAGTTGAAGTTGTTCTGGATGTGCAGGGAAGAACAAGCCTTGAGAAGTAAGTGTTGACAAAACTCCATTCCATCGTTGGCGTGTCTCTAACGATTCGAAGCTCCCAGCTCTTATAGAACGACACCATTTTGAACTTCTGATGTTACTTCATTGGGTCGCTCGATATTGGTTAACCAAGGCACTATCGATCCTACGTTCACACAAATTGTCATGCCCCTGGCGAGAAACCATTTCGACTGGTGATGTGACAGCTGTACGAATTAAAGTCATCCACTGCGGAAATAAGGAATGTCAGAACCAACTGAGAGGCGGGCGAGAACCCTGTTTACAACACACCATGGAGTCATGAGCACGACAGCTGGGGCTGGCGCGTTCGATACTGACCAGCTTGAGCTATCCGTATACTGGATCAATTTGATGATGATGATGACAATCGACGATGGGAACCGCATTCCAACTTGGAAGAATCCTACAACCGTCACAAAAGTACTTCGCCCACACTTACTTCGTATTGGCGGATGACAGCAGCGATAGTCATTCCCTTGCTTGCTTGCTTCTGCCTCACTTTAATATCCGCCTCGACAGGGCGTGTCATGACGCTACTGGACGAAGACCACCTCACCAAGTTCCTGCCGGGATACAAATCGATATATACCTCATTAATTATAACAGTGTCACGAAGTGTGAATTTCGGGTATGGTATATATGTCTATTGTGTATCATGTCTATGCCTTCTCTTCGGCTGTTTTCAGATAACCCAACACTCTCCCCACAAGCCACTGCCGAGCCTCGGCCTGGTCATCATTGCTCAACGCGTGGGACGCATTAGGAATGACACCACTGTGCTTATCATCCCAGATCTCATATTTACCCGCGTGGTCGGTAGCATTCTTCCACCTGGCCAGCATCTTCTCCTTATCAACCCAGTCAGGGATAGACTGATCCTTCCCAGAGATAAGCACCATCAGCTTGTGCTTCAGCAGGCCATACTTCTGGATTTCACCAAAAGTGGTACCAAAGTGCTCATCACTCAGATCCGAACTGAATAAGTCATCCTCCTGCGGCGCCTGAGGACTCTCCGGGCTAACCAGACTTAAGAACCGACGACAGCTGATCGGGGTATTGGCGGGGTAGATCATGGAAGTCAAAGAGAGAGGCAGTATAGTATCATGAGGCTTGCCTTCAGCCACAGCCTCCCTAGCCAATCTCTCCATCTCATCATATGTCGCGCGCGCCTTCTCAGGCGTCGTATCACCAATACCCCACTTCAGCACCCAAAAGATAGCCTCGCGATCAGAGACGGGGGCCTGCATGATCGCGCCATCGAGAGCAGGTCGCTTAATGTGCTCGATCCCGGAGTCGAAGGCAGGGATGTTTGTGTGCGGGTTCGCCTGGGAGAGATAGTGCAGCACACACTGACTACCGGTTGAGTGGCCCATCATGGCGAGTTTGCCTCCGCCGAACTTGTCGCCCTTGTAGCTTTTAATGTATTCGAGGCACTGGGCGATCTCGTTGGTGTCGCGATCCAAGTGTCCCAGTCCCCAGGACTGGTATGAGGATGTGAGGTTCAGAGTGAAGAGGGACCATTCGGAATTTTGCAATGCGCGCGCAAGGTCGGCCATGTAGGAGGTTGTCGCGAGCCCGTCGCCGAGACCTCCGACGAAGAGGAGACTGTGTGGTTGGCGGACGGTGGATGAGGCATATTCGAACGCGACGAGGGTTTCGGTCTGGAGCTTGTCAGTTGCAGATTCTGAGTTTGGATTGAGCTCTGGGACTTACGTAGTGGTGCAGAATACCGGGAAGACCTCCCTTGGGCCAGAACTTCGACATGATGTGCGTAGGTGTGTGTGTGTGTGAGTGTGAGTGTGTGTACAGTGAATGCAGGTGTCGAGGGGAAAAGAGATCGAACGATTTGCCGGGATCGGCTATGTGTCTTTCCGTGACGACAGTGTGGGCATTCGCGGCAAGTCGCAACCGAGTCCAACCCACTTCCAGGGTTGTTTCATGTCATCTTATCAATCAGATTACCGTACCGGGAACATTATGTAATGGGTAATGAAAAGTGTTTTCTAGCCGTTTTTCACGTATTCCGTTTTCTCAAGGGATATATTCGTTTTACCAATACTGTAAAAATGAAATAACCAATACACATGCCCTTGCTCCCTTGTTTTTGCCTAGTACAAGCGTAACACAACGCTAAGTTCTTCCAGGATCACCATTGGCCAGCCACACTCCACTTCCCAGACTAAGTGCTTGGTACGTATGCAGGCGTGGTCACACCAACCGCAGATGGCAAGATCAACGGATCAGATTAGATTGATTGGTCGACCGCAGGGGAATCTGATTAGATAGCCCCGCCGGAAAATTCTAGCTCGGTAAGACTCGAATCCTTCCACAAGATTTCTGATGAACAGTCTTGGTAATGCTTGTCAGCTAAGGCTGAATGCAAGATGATCCTTACCGAGAGAGGTTGCAGGTACGCAAAGTCAGGGTCTTGAAGTGAACATCAACTCCAATAAGCTACTGCAGGCGATGTTGCAATGCCCGTTAGGCCACGAAGTTAATATACCCGAGTGGACACAAAGTGGCACTCAAGGCCGGGACCAACGAAAACCGACAATGGCTTTCTACAAGCGAGCCAAGAGCTCGAGAACGTGCGCGGGGCTTTCCCCCGTTTTTTTGCTTTTTCTTCGCTAATTGCAGTGGCTTGGATTAATGCACGCTTATTGCGGCCCATGCGGTTCTCCTTACTGCATTGAACTACAGTAAAAACTGGGAGCGTTGGAGCTAGGGGCAAAACCGCGCGATCGTCCAGATGGGTCTCGGAATGACAGATCTGGATTTACACATCGGTTTATTCCGACTGAGACGCAGGATCATCGCTCGAGTCTGAAACCTCGGTGCTGGATTCCTATTCCGTACCCTTGTTCTCGCGAGCTTAGTCCAGGCTGCAGGAAATGCTCGGACCCAAGGCTAGTACACCTGGGCAAAGTACGACATCTGTACGGAGTACTAGCATTCTCGACGGCGCACCGAGCGCGGTTTTGCTACTGTGTACAGTATAGTAGAGAATAATTAATTTTATTTCCCATGGCATATTCAATTTTCAAGTTCCATTTTTCTCCGAGGTTGTGGGCCGGGTGGAGACTCGTATTGAATTTCGCATTCCCTAGGGCCTAACTGCAATTGCACCCCGCAACAGCCGGTCTCGGTGACGATGTGAAATATTCGCAGTATACATACACAGTGGGTAATTCAAACCGTGGATATCTGGCTATATAGGTCCATACCACTCCCGAGACCTCCGCCAAGTTTCAACTCTTCACATCAGAGCAGCGGTGCTGGTCAGAATGGGCTTCATATCTCAAGATGCGCTCCTGGAGCCCACAAATGGAGTCAAGCACAATGACGACTTCAGCTCATTCAATATTGAAGAACTGACCAGTGAAACGACACCGACAGGCATGAAAGAAGAGATTGTTCTATTGTCGTGGCTCATGGTTCTACTACGGAGCCGCGAAGATAGTCAAGTATCTTACGACTGGTCGTACACTGGCGATAATGACCAACGCATTAATAAATTGTCCATGAACGAAGTTATGAAAGGGCTCGAGAGTAATGTCGGGGAAGTGGCGGCCGCGATTGTGCGAACTCTCCCGGGTTCGTCAAGTTCGGGCTCCATCATTCTGAGCACAAGTTCGCTTGTGCGAACCGCAGAAACAATTAAAGACGAAGTATGTGTGCGAGATACCGAGTTGATGCAGTGCTAATATCAATAAGGGCGCAATTCACCTCGAAGTCCGCATGAACAAGGGGAATGTCGAAATCCGCCCGGTATGGCAGACTGAAAACATGCTGCCCTACACAGTGAATCACCATGTAGAGGCTCTGGCAGATACGATCAGAGTCTGCATCAGGAACTTCGATGCAACCATCGCACAATGCTTGAAACCAACTGCAAGCGATCTGAACGACATCTGGAGCTGGAACCATGAATTGCCACCCACATACAGCTTCTGCATGCAAGAAATGGTCGCTGACCGAGCTCGCGAGCACCCAGACAAGATTGCCATCGATTCATGGGATGGCAGTCTAACTTACGGTCAAATCGACCAGTGGTCCACCTCCGTCGCATGCTCGCTGAAGGAAATGGGCGTCGAGCTGCACGATGTTCTCCCAGTCTGCTTTGAGAAATCCAGATGGACCATTGTGGCCGTACTCGGAGTGATGAAAGCAGGTGCAACACTTGCACTTATGGACCCGACACTTCCGTTGGCTCGCCTGCAGAACATGGCCGTGCAGGTCGGTGCGAAGGCGATGGTCGCGTCCCGGAAGCAGTATGAGCTGTCTCTGACCATCATGCCGGAAGGCAAGCATTTCGTTGTCGAAGAAGATGCGTTCAAGGCCTCGTCATCTGTCGACACCCTCCCTGCGGTACCACCATCCACGCTTATGTATATCATCTTCACCTCCGGCAGTACCGGTACGCCCAAGGGAGTGAAGATTTCCCACGAAACCTATACCAGCAGTGCCATCCCTCGAGCAAAGGCAGTTGGGTACACACCAGAGTCCAGAGTTCTCGACTTTGCTTCCTACGCTTTCGATGTCAGTATCGATAGCATGCTTCTCACACTCGGAAACGGTGGATGTTTATGCATTCCCTCAGACGAGGACCGACTCAACGACATCAACGAGGTGATCAGAAAGATGAGAATTAATTATGCCGGTCTTACTCCCTCAGTAGGCCGCATCTTGGATAGCGATGTCATTGCATCCCTGAGTGGTCTCGGTCTAGGAGGCGAGGCTGTCTCCGCAAGGGATGCCAACCACTGGGGCCAGGAAACCAGAATCATCATTGGTTATGGTCCTTGTGAGTGCACCATTGGATGCACAGTTAACAGCAGCGCCGCCACAGGCCGGGACTACCTTTCGATCGGCCCCGGTAATGGAGCAGCTATGTGGATTGCCAACCCCAATGACCACAACGAGCTCGTTCCCGTCGGCGGCGTTGGTGAGCTTCTTGTCGAAGGCCCAATCGTCGGCCAGGGATACCTGAACGATCCTGAGAAGACTGCCGCTTCATTCATCAACGACCCCCCTTGGTTGGTCGCAGGCCACAAGCAATACACTGGTCGTCGGGGTCGTTTGTATAAGACAGGAGATCTTGGAAGATACGACCCAGACGGACTGGGAGGCATTGTCTTCGTCGGACGCAAAGATACCCAGGTCAAGCTACGCGGTCAGCGTGTCGAGCTTGGCGAAATTGAGAGTCAACACACAGCTGTGCTGCCTGCGGAGGCTAACATCATCGCCGAGGTTATCACGCCCAAGGATTATGGCGGTCAACCCATGCTGGTGGCTTTCGTTGCTTTCCAGCCTAAGGGACATGGCCAAACCGAGCTTGCTCTCGATGAGCTTTCCAGCGAGTTGAGCGAAATTCTTTCCAATGCCCAGAAGGAAGTATCAAAGACTTTGCCACGGTACATGGTGCCAACGACCTACATCCCCGTCAACTTGATTCCAGTGTTGATTTCCGGAAAGACCGACCGCAAGCAACTCCGAGCCTTTGGTGCGGCGGTCGATCTGCGCCAACTTGACCAAGAGGCAGCCAGCACGGCTTCCCGAGAGCTGACCGAGCTCGAACAGCGGCTCCGCCAGAGCTGGGGTGAGGTCCTCAAGCTCGACGTTGAGAGTATCCGTCCTGGCGATAACTTTTTCGCTCTGGGCGGTGACTCTTTGGCAGCGATGAGACTCGTGTCTGCCTGCAGATCCCAGGATCTCGATCTCT
The DNA here is from genome assembly GCA_911174995.1 of Penicillium olsonii. NCBI lineage: Eukaryota > Fungi > Ascomycota > Eurotiomycetes > Eurotiales > Aspergillaceae > Penicillium > Penicillium olsonii. Next base: position 294,617 of record CAJVNO010000012.1, on the reverse strand, counting down.
CTGTTACCAGCACATTTGCGAACCCTACCCTGGCAGCTATGGCCGGTGTGGTCCAACCGTGTGTTTCTCAGGAGACTGTGGAGATCCCACCCTTCTCATTGATTTCTCAATCGAAGGAAAGTGCCCTTCTTGAAGCAGCAGAAGCCTGTGGAGTTCCTCAGGCTGACGTCGAAGACATCTATCTCTGCACCCCCACTCAGGAGTCCCTTTTCACCTTCTCGCTCAAGTCAACAAAGGCCTACATTGCCCAACGAGTGGCATGCATCCCATCCGATATTGACACCGAAGCCTGGAAGAAGGCATGGGAAGCGGTCGTTGCAGCAAGCCCCATCTTGCGCTCTCGCCTGGCACCGCTCCAGGACCCCGGTCTTCAGCAGATTGTCCTAAAGGAAGGCATCTCATGGAGATACGCCAGCGATCTCGAACAATACCTGAAAGACGACCGAACTGAGCGCATGGACCTTGGCGGAAGCTTAGCTCGTTACGGCATTGTCACCAGTGAAGCTGATAGCAAGCGGTACATGATCTGGACTGTGCACCACGTCCTTTACGACGGATGGTCCGAGCCCATTGTGCTGAAGCAGGTGAGCGATGCCTTGCAGGGAGAATCTGTCGAGATTCAGACCCAAATGCGAAACTTCGTCAAATACGTCCGCGAGACAGACGAGACTGCCATGCATGAATTCTGGAGACGGGAACTGAAGGGCGCCGTCGGTCCCCAGTTCCCCCGTCTGCCATCCAGAGACTTCGTGCCCACCCCCACAGGTCTGATTGAGCATCAAATCGACCTCGAGACCGGTGCTGGATCACCCTTCACGATGGCGACTTTGATCCGCGGTGCCTGGGCTCTGGTCGCATCGCAGTACACTGGCAGTGATGATGTCGTGTTTGGCGAGACACTGACTGGTCGTGACATTTCCTTGCCAGGTGTTGAGAGCATTGTTGGACCTCTCATCGCGACCATTCCGATCCGAATTCACGTCCGCCGTTCCAGCTCGGTTGAAGACTACCTGCAGACTGTTCAACAGGCTATCTTGGCTCGCACACCCTACCAACATATGGGTATGCAGAACATCAGAAAGGTCAGCCAAGATGCCCAATATGCATGTGAGGCAGGTACAGGTCTGGTCATCCAGCCCGATCCCGAATACGTGGGCAGTGAGCTTGGATTCGAGCTTGGCGATGTTGTTCGCGAAGCCCTCCACTTCAACCCGTACCCGCTCATGGTGGCGTTTGGAATCCGCAAGGGAGGACTCAGAGTCTGTGCAAGCTTTGACAGCACTCTGATCGAAGGCTCGCAGATGCAGCGCGTCCTCGCTCAACTTGAGACTGCCTGCGTGCAGCTGTCCCGGGGTCTTGATAAGAGAATCGATGAGATCTCCTGCTTGCCTGAAGCGGAGATCGATCAGATCTGGCAATGGAACCAAGTCCCTCCTTTGTCGGTCGACGAGTCAACTGGCAACCTTCGGGCAAATGTCACTGCCAAGCAAGGATCGGTTTATCCTCGCGCAGTGATTCCTTGGGTCTGTGACGCTCGCAACCCTGCTCTACTGGCTCCCATTGGCAGTGCTGGTGAGCTCTGGCTCGAGGGCGCTTGCCTTTCTGGAGAGACAACCGAGTCCCCTGCCTGGCTCACGGCTGGTAGCTCCGGCAGTGCTGGTCGATCTGGGAAATTGCAACCCACGGGCGACATTGTGCAGCTCCAAGACGATGGCAGCCTCATTTTCGTTGGCCGAAAGGAGAATGTTGTGCCACTCCAGGGTCATGCAGTGGATATTGTTGACCTTGAAAGCCACTTTGCAAAGCATCTTCCAACGGGGACCCGAGCTGCTGCGTCGGTGTTCCAGCCTTTGAGGGAGGGCTCGCAGAAGGTGACGGAGCAAGAACTGGTTGTCTTCGTTGAGAACATCTCGTCGCAAGAGGAGACTGTTAAGGTTCTGGCAGAGCAGTACCAGATCATTGGCAGTGATGCCATCATCTGCGATACCATCCCTGTCACGCTTGCCGTGTCTCTCAAGAAGCTTGATAAGTATATCCGCGACTCATTGCCTTCTTACATGGCCCCCTCGGCATACGTCGTGGTCAACAAGTTGCCCGCTGAGCTGGAGCAGCTCGACCACAACCTGCTTAATCAATTGGCCGCAAAGATCCCTCAGAGCATGCTCGATCAGGCCCGCGAGGGCTTGAAGGACGCATGGACTAAGGGTATTGCCCAGGCAAAGCTTTCACCTACAGAGAAGATTCTGCAGGCCGCTTGGGCAAAGATCCTCCGACTCAGCTCTGAGAAGATTGATGTCGATGACAACTTCTTCCGTCTTGGCGGTGACTCCGTCTTGGCGATGAAGTTGGTTTCCAGCCTCAGAACCGACGGACACAGTCTTTCAGTCGGTGACATCTTCCAACACATGCGTCTTGGTGATGCTGCCAAGGTGTTGCGAGTGGACCAGGCAACCGCCAACGTACAACCTTACAAGCCTTTCGCTGCTCTCAGCAACTTGGACGTCAAGATGTTCCTGGCCTCAACTGTCCGACCCAAGCTTGCGAACCCGGGATGGCCAGTCCAAGATGTCTCTCCCGTTACAGACTCACAGGCCCTCGACATCAGAGGAACTGTTGGTGCACCACGCACCTCCTACCAGTACACCATGCTGTACTTTGACCAGAGCATTGACACCGATCGGTTGTTGCGCGCATGCGATGATTTGGTGCAGACTCATGACATTCTCCGCACAGTCTTCGTCGAGCACGAATCAAGCTTCCTTCAGGTCGTCCTTGAAAAGGCCTCTGTTCATGTTGCCATGCACAAGACAGACCAAGAACTCGAGAAGTACGTCAGTGATGTCTGCAAATCCGACATCGAGTCCAACTTCGAACTCGGGACACCATTCTTCAAGATTTTCCATGTCGCAGGCGAGAATGGAAAGCAGTGTCTTGTGCTCGGTCTCTCACACGCCCAATACGACGGTGTCTCACTGCCTCGACTCCTGCAGGACCTGGAGACCCTGTACAAGGGAAGCAAGGTCGTCGACTTCGAACCATTCGCGTCATACGTCGCTCGTATCTCCGATGGACGCCTTCAAACACAAGCCGTCAACTATTGGACCAACCTACTCAAGGACTCATCCTTGTCCGTCCTCGACGGACCCACCGTCCACCCAACCGACAAGGCCATCTTCCACGAAAAGCCAGTCGAGAACTTCCAACCCGTGGAAGAGATCACAACCGCCACAGTCCTGACCGCAGCCTGGGCCCTCGTCCTCGCCCGCCGTCTCAGCAAACCAGACGTAACATTCGGCACCGTAACCTCCGGCCGAACCATCGACCTCGCAAACGTCGAAAACGTCATGGGCCCCTGCTACCAACTGACCCCCGTGCGAGTCAAATTCAACTCCGACTGGACAGCAATGGACCTCCTCCGCTTCGTGCAGAAGCAAAGCGCCGAATCCGCGGCCCACGATTTCCTCGGATTCGACAAGGTCTCCAAGCAGTGCGCGCAGTGGTCGTCTGAGATGCGATCCTTCGACTCGATCGTCCATCACCAGGACTGGGAGGATTTCGATGATATGCCTTTTGCTGGATCTTCTGCCAAGGTTGATATCTCGAACCCGCATGGTGATGCTGCTTATCCTCTTAAGGCTGTTTCTTTTGTTAAGGGGGGTAAGATGCATGTTGGTTTCGTTGGAAGTGAGAGGGATGCTGCGTTTGTGGATGCCACTCTTGATGAATTGGCTGCCGCTGTTCAAGAGTTGTCGGCGTGTCAGGCTGGGCCTTTGGTCCTCAGTGTTTGAGTGGTATAGACCTTAATTTTTCATAGCCAATAGATTTTGATAGTCATTTATTCGTTTCCTCTTTATCTGATCCAACACATGTTTTGTTCATTTCAGTGCAGGTTTGTAATTTCTGTCACTCAAATATTCCAAACGATTGTGATGAACTTTGGACAGGTCTGAGGCTTCCTCGCCTTCAACCCATTGCTTGAAATATTTGCCAAAGACCTCAGGAGAAGATATAGCCAACTCAGGAATTACGATAATTTATTGAGGGCTACGCGGACAGTGGAGTTTGTGAAAATAAAAAGTAATATGATTAAACGAGTCAGGGGAATATACAAAGAATCTAAATTTTAAGTGGCCACAGTCTGGTGCATGACATTAGCCCTGTAGCTGTCCGAGCGCTCCAGGAGCTCATCATGCGATCCAGAGTCAGTGCAGACACCACCATCGATCAAGAAGATAACATCTGCCTTCCGAATAGTGTGGAGACGATGAGCAATGGCAATAACCGTGATTCCACGAGCAGCCTTCTCCAAACCATCCTGCAAGAGCTTCTCAGACTCCGCATCCAAGGCACTGGTAGACTCATCCAGGATCAAAAGCTTAGGCTTGCGAACAAGCGCACGCGCAATGGAAAGTCGCTGCTTCTGGCCTCCGGAGAACTGGTTACCGCTAGGACCGCAAAGAGTCTGGTAGCCATCCGGCAGGGCCATGATGACATCGTGGATGTTGGCAAGCTTGCAGGCATCTTGGATTTCTTCGATGGTGACGTCGTGTCCGGGTCGGGCACCGAGGCCGACGTTGAACTCGATGCTGCCTTCGAAGAGGACACTTTCTTGTGGCACGAGGGAGACCCAGTCGCGGAAGGACACGTCTGTGGTCTTTGTCACGTCGACGCCATCGATGATGATGGATCCGGACTCAGGGGTGTAGAGACGCTCCACGAGGGAGATGATAGTCGACTTTCCAGCACCGCTGGGACCGACCAGAGCACAGAACTTGCCGGGCTTGATGTCGACGTTCAATCCCTTCAAGACCTTCATGTCTGGGCGGGCAGGGTAGCAGAAGTGGACATCACGGAGCTGAACGCTCGAGGCCTTGTTGCCGGAGTCGTATGTGGGCTTCTCTTCGATTGCCTCGACGTCCTTGCCCTTGATGGCCTTGACTTTGCCGTTCATCTTGTCCTTACCGATCTCGATAAGGCCAAGAATTCTGGCGGCTGCTGATCGTGCAGCAGAAAGCTCGGGCGCCAGAGCAAACATCTGACTCCAAAGCAAGGCACTGACCAGCAGGGAGAAAACGACAATAAGGAACTGTGTTTGGGTGTAGTTTCCGTTGATGATCTGCTTGGAACCCCACCAGTAGGCAAGGGCATTGACCATGTTACCCAAGAAGTAGGTCATGGCTTGCCACAAACTCGCCTGCAAAGTGACCTTGAGGGTCTCCTTGCGAGGTCCCTTGAGAGAGCGGCGGTAGGTCTGGAGAGTGTTCTCCTCGAGGGAGAGCGAGGCAATTGTTTTGATGGAAGTGACTGCTTCCACGCCGATGTCGACCGACTTAGTGTAGGCGTTCTCGTGGCGGTCCTCAAATTTGCCAAGGACCATCAGCTCCATGAGACCCGCTCCGAGCAGAAGAGGAACCAGGGCGAGACAGACCAGCGCGATTCTCCACGCAATGATATGAGTCAGGATGATGGCGGCGATCAAGTTGACAGTGATGGAGAACAGGGTACCGACGACAGAGCCACTCAGGCCAGCGAGGGCATTACCATCGCGAGTAATGTAAGACAGGAGGAGAGCGGGAGAACGGCCCGCAGATTGATGCCACTGCAGATCCTGCTCGAACAAGGAGCGGAAAGACAAGACACGGACTTTGTAGACGATCTTCTCAGCGACGAAGCCGAAACCTCCCCAGCTGACGATGTTGGCGAAGAACTCGATGATTGCAAGCACAAAGAACATCAGACCATAGAAGTTACCCCGGTTCATGATTTCAGCTGCACCGTGGCAGGGGTTCAAGCTTCCGACGGTGTTTCCGAAAATGACGGCCTCGCCGGAGAAGGCACCACCAACCATGCTGGCACCGAAAAGCGCAGCGAAGATGACAAGCAGGTAAGGTCTGAGAGCCGGCGCGTACCCCTTGCACAGGGCCCAAAGGGTCTTGGGTGGGGTCTCGGGCTCTTCTTCCTCTTCCTCGGCGGAATCACCGGCAGGAGCCTCGGTGGTGGAAACACCGGCTTCTTTGGTGGGCTCAGCATCGTTTGACACGCTGCCCTTCTCGTTGTCGACATCGGTGATAGATGTAGCATCAGACTTGCTGACACTCTCGATGCTCACAGTGGTATCGTTCTTAGCAGAGCCAGACGCAGCTCCCAGAGTCTGCAGCTTGACGAGGTCGGAGTAAGGTCCATTCTGGGCCATCAGTTCGGAGTGTGTTCCCTCTTCTAAAATGTCACCCTTGTGCATGCAAACAATCTTGTCCGCGTTGGTAATGGTAGACAGACGGTGAGCAATAGTAATAACAGTTCGGCCGGTGGAGATGTTGTTGATAGCTCGCTGGATGCGCTGCTCACTGCGTGAATCCAAAGCAGCAGTAGCTTCATCCAGAATCAAAACAGCGGGGTCCTTAACAAGAGCTCGGGCAAGAGAGACACGCTGCTTTTGACCACCACTGATCAAACGACCGCTCGAGCCAACCATGGTAGCATATCCGTATTGCAGGGCCTCGATGAAGCCGTCAGCATCAGCGAGACCGGCAGCCTTGCGGACCAGTTCGACAATTTCGACGACCTCGGCACCGCGCTTCTCTGCGGCGGCATTGAGATCTTGACCCTCCCTCACCTCGGTGGCGAGGTCATCGAGAGAAGTACCAAGGAGAATGGGCTTGAGGTGGGCATGAGCCGGGTTGCTTGAGTTCATCAAACCGTGGGCGATGTTTTCCAAAAGAGATCGGTCAAGAAGAGAAGGTTCTTGCTGCACAAGACTCAAGAAACCTCTCAGGTCACGGGTGTTCAACTCGGTGAGCTTCTGTCCATCGAAGGTAATTTCACCCTCGGTGGCATCATAGAGACGGGTAACGAGACCGGCGATGGTGGACTTTCCACTTCCAGAGAGACCGACGATAGCAGTGTGCTTCTTCGGGGCGATGGAAAGGTTGATACCATTGAGGACGGTGATCTCGGGGCGGGAAGGGTAGATGAAAGAGACATCTCGGAATTCGAATCCGCCCTCTGCCTGAGAAAGGCGGATACCCTCGGTGGAGGATCCATCGATCAACGATGGGCGATCAATATCATCGCGCAGCTTGTGGTAAGAAGCAACAGCCTGTGTGAACAGGTGGATGAAGGGTGCGACTTGACTCAGAAGCAGAGTGGCTGTAGGTTGTGTTAGTGAAGTTTCCATGAAGAAGAATACCAGAACATACCCTCAACCAAAACGAAGATGACAGTGAAGGTAGATCCAACAGTAGCTCCGGCAGTACCGGAACGCACAGCATCTGCGATACGTCTACTTCCCTGCCAGAACGCGAGACCGTTGGCACCGTACGCGATGAAGTACAAGACACCAGCTTGGATACCGGTAGCGGTGGCCTTCTTCAGGCCCTCGGTTTCAGAGTCCTTCAAGGCCTTGGAAAACTTCTCTTCCAAGCGACTGTTTGCGCCGAAGGCCTGTACAACAACAATGTTGTTGAGCGCCTCGGAGGCGATAGATGCGGCGGAGGCCGCAAAGTCAGACATGCGCCCGGTGTATTTCTCAATATAATGACTTCCGACGAACGACATCAAGAAGTACGCAGGAATGAGCGAAATCAACATCGCAGCCAGAATATAATCCTTGATAAACGCGACAATGTATGCAGTGACGAAGAAGGAGAAACTGGAAATACAGATTCCGACCTTCTCGGCAGTACCAGAGCGAATGGTCTGAATATCGGTATTCAAACGAGAGGCAACCTCACCCGCGGGCAAATTGTCAAAGAACGATGGTTCTTGACGAAGCAAGTTCTTGAGATACTTTTCGCGCAGGCGCTGCGCGAGACGGGCGCCCGTCATAGTCCAGCACAGCAAGTGAATGTAGATCAGGACGAATTGGGCAATTCCCAGATACACAATCAGGAGAATCTTGCTGTTAATGCCACCTTGTTCGTCGGAGTCGGAGCCCCCGCCAGAGGACTCGCTACATGTGACGGAGTTGAAGTCATCGAGCAATTGACCGAAGATAATACCGATGATGGGGAAGGGGACACCGGAAGCAATTGAGGATGCCAGACCAACAAAAAGCGTCCCCAGCTCCAGGCGCGACGGATCAGCGGCCACGAGCAGCCTGGGGTAGCTACCTAGCTTGGCGAATCCCATGGTGACTCGATGAAGGCGTATCCCACGCCTTTCGTATTGTTCGAGTGTGGAAGAAGGGAGATTGGCGACGGAGTTCGATTTATCGCTTGGCTAGCTCGACAGTGGCGTCACCAGAGAAAAACAGCATCCACCCCTTAGCGTGATTCCATTCGGTGGAGCGGTTCTGGCGGCTATAACCCGTGTAGGTCCAGGAGGTCGAGAATCGAGAAGGTTTGAGGATGCAAAAGGGATTTGAGGATGGTTTTCATGTCGATCTGATTTTTTGGCGAAAAATCAGCCGACATCGGTTTTGACAGTTGAGATCTCCGACAAGTGCCCACTGAAGAATTTCCTTTTCGTCCGGAGTTATCTGATCGAAGTGGGGCAGCCCGTGGTCCTCGTAACGCGCTAGTTTTAATACACCCACGGTCCGTATGTGACTGTATTCGAAACCGGAAACGCAATCTATACCTGACCGTACACAACACCGAGCTTCGCATTACCAGTGGGGTTTGGGGGAAATTGGTAATTTATCGAAGTGAGAGCATCATTGTAGTACAGTCGGGTATTGACATTTAATTCTTACAGATACTACTGTATATTGTTGATCACTGCCAGCCTGAGGTGGACCCTGGATAGGTGGGTTACACTTGGGCATAGTCGGATACATAGTATCTCAACCTTGGAAGTACCACAGCAACCTTGTTTTACATATGCGACATGGTTCTTGCGGTGAGCGCGACACCGTGAAAATTTCGAGTCTTCAACTTATCTGATTGGAACTGAGTGGATATAAGTCGTATTAGGAGAAATGGAGTCCGAGGACCCCACATGTCTTGAATGTGGAGATTATCGGCAAGGAATCCAAAGACGTGATATTGCGTACACTTTTTCGTACAATGAGGGCTAAACAATTCTATGTCAAACGCTAGAAATCTACAGCTTGGCGTTCCACGCCGCGCGGTCGGCGGATTCCAAAGGCCGCTCGCGTCCGTCCCAGAAGAGAGGACACAGCTGGAACCACTTTTCGCGACTGCAGATGGAATGCACCGAGCGCTTATGTCCGAGGTCGACGTATTTGCCGATAGTCAAGCCCTGGGCGTTCTCGTAGGAGAGAATAGTAGCACCGGTGGCCTTGGGCTCGCCCACCGCATTGGCGGTCCGTGGGTCGTCCAGGAACACGTAGTGAATGCAGCTGGAGTACCAGGCATTCACGCGGTGAGCGCCTCGGAAGCTCGAGTCACCGACGAGCGAGTGACGACCGCGATCGTAGTCGCCGGCATCGTAGTGCGCTCCGTAGTGGTCCTCCTGAGAGAATCATTAGCTCTGGGTCTATAAATCAAATCAACGAAAAACATACCTTGGACCAGTAAAGCTCGTAGTAGGAGAAGCGGGTATCGTTGAAGCGGCCAAACAGGCACAGCACATGGGGATCGAAATGCAATTTGCGCAGATACTCAGTGTGCTCTGCGATGGTTCCAGTCTCGTTCCAGCCGGCGGCAACTCGGGGGTCATTCTGCCATTTGTTGAAGAGTTGAACGTGCTCGGCGCTCTCCCAGTCCACCACCTCAAGTGAGAAGTGCTCATTGATCTCGGGGATGTAGCGACTGTACGCAATGGACCCGGGGTGTGGCTTGGGGCGACGGGTAGGGTGACGCGTATACACGGGCTCTTCGGGGAACTTGTTTGTGATCTGGTAGTTCTCCGGCATGACGGGGAACTGCGAGAGCGGCTCGCGCAGAGGACCGTCTGTGCCGTCTCCCACGACCCAAATGGGACGCGGACCCATTGGGGAGGCAGCGCCTTGCCAGAAGGCGCTGCGGAGGACCAGCAGCTCATCGAATTGCAGAGCCTTGTTTTCGCGGTCCCGGAGGTTCCTGGGGTGTTTGATTGCCAGCCCTGTGTTCAGGAGCTCTTCTTGAATAACTTCGTTTCCTGTTCCTGACAAGGTCAATCGGAAATATTCAATTGTTGGGTGGCCGAGATAGATTGCGTGGACGACATTCCAAATTTGCGCCAGAGATGGCGCAGAGCTTCCCGTCCATTGGAAAACGGTCTGCGCACTGCGACGGGCGCGGCCCCAGGGCGTGTTATCTGAGATAGGCGGTTGTTCGGTCTTGGGGATGAACGTCAAGTCGAGCCAGGACAGCGCATCTGAATGCAATGATTTGGGCAACGATCGGCCATTGGTGGGTTGTTCATCGAGTGTCAGGGTGCGCTTAGCGGGTGTCGATCCCCCGACAGTGTTGACACGATATGAGGTCAAGTATGGATGTGGCAGCTTGACCAGCGGATATTGGTGTGCATTGGAGGCCATTTTGGGGTATAGTTAATGACAGAAATGCCAACGGGACAGCTTCGAATATAAGAAAAACACAAAGTGAGACACTGTTCCCCGCGCGAGGCAGACGCAATATATGCAGACCTTAGACCCTGAAAAAAAGGACGATCCTTGCAGAAATGGAGTAACCGAGGCCGAGAATTCCAGCAGCCAGCTCCTGAAGGACTCTGTGTTTCGCGGAATTTAGCGAACGGCATATGGGCATTTACCTGGACGGGCCCCAGTCCGACCCGCCAAGGTCCGAGGTCCCGATTGATACGACACGACTTAGTACAATAACGCCCTATACCCCAAGAGAAATATCCCAATTAATCCCATTTCTGCACTTCACGATGTCGTTACGATCAGGACCCTTGAACCATGAGAATTTCTATATCTCCTTTCCACATGAGCGCGTTGTCCAGGTAACCATCAACCGACCTGACAAGTTGAACTGCATCGACAAGGCTACGAGTCACGAGATTGCCAAAATCTGGGAGCAATTTGACGCAGATGAAAGCTTATGGGTGGCCATCATCACCGGTGTTGGGCGGGCATTCTGCACAGGAGCTGATCTCGGAGGTGAGTCCGCCATGCGAAAAAGAAAAAAAGAAAAACAGAAAAACAGAAAAACAGAAAAACAGAAAAAAGTCCCAAACGAGTGAAAATATACGAAGCTGACCGCGGAAATAGAATGGAACGCTATGAATAAGGCTGGTGTCGTGAATGATATGTCTGCCCCGGGTCTGGCCGGATTGCCTCGCCGAACGGGCAAGAAGCCGATCATCGCCGCCGTGAACGGCATCTGCATGGGTGGAGGGTTTGAGATGGTGGCGAACTGCGATCTGATTGTGGCCTCTGCTTCCGCTGTCTTTGCGCTCCCGGAAGTCAAGCGAGGCATCGTGCCAGTTGCCGGATGTCTGCCGCGACTGACTCGTACCATTGGTCTCCAGCGGACGATGGACCTCGTGCTTACCGGCAGGAACGTGAACGCCACCACCCTTCAGGAATGGGGCCTCATTAGTCGAGTGGTGGATGCAGCCGATGTCGTCCGCGCTGCGGTGGAGATCGCGGAAACCATGTGCAAGAATAGCCCCGATGCGCTGATTGTCGGTCGCCTCGGAGTTCGGATGAGTTGGGAAGCTGGCAGTGTGGAAGACACGGTATCAGATCTAGCGGATCAGTGGTATCCTCGTCTGGTGGGTGGTCCTAACTTCGCCGAGGGCATCCAGGCGTTTGTGGAGAAGCGGTCTCCGTCGTGGAAAAACTCGAAGTTGTAATTTATTGTTCGTTCCATGGGTCCTGGACGCAGTACCTTGGAACCAAAGCTTGAAGAATTATCAGATTGTAATGAAATATATTACGTGTATTGTGGTATCTGGTATTTGAGTATCATATTTGGTATCCATGGGATCTTTCGGTCCTTCTCCTTTCAGTCTCTTGACCTTCACAACAACATTGAGAGGTCAGCACTTTAACACACATGGCACATCAAGATCGTCCAGCACAGTCCTTTAATGACCGTGTTTCAGCATATCTCTAACGACTACGACTAGTGCGTGCCCATGGAGGCTCCTCGGGTGAAACCGCACTGCTCCTGACCAAGAAGCTCTTAGCCCTGGCCCCCACGACCCAATATGGGCCTATCCGATCTCATTCTTGGTCGTGTGTTATTTTCCGGCTCTTGTCGCGGCGAATGGAATGTGCCAAGAGCTTGGCATGCCGTGCCAAGGCACGCTTGTCGTGGTAATTTCCTGTCCAGGAAGCTTCCACGACTACGCCCAAAGCTTGAAGCGGACCCATCCCCGGTTGGCCCTGCCAACACTGCATCCTTACTCGTGCATGAGGAAAAGTTATTATAACATCTGATTAGATTCAGTCCTCGGACCCCCCGAGCCTGGCCATGGGCTGGAGTGGGCTGATAACGCCCCTCTACCTGGCCCCCAGAGCCACACCGAGGGCGGAGGAGGACTCGCTTGTCGGACTGGCGAATGGCAAGTTGAGACATCGCCAAGACTCAGGCTTGTTGGGTTTATTTTCCACCGCGTGGCGTGCATTAGTTTTCCAAGATTGTACCAAGCTGCCGAGCTCGGTGATTTTTTATTAAGCGCCGCATCGGAAGCGCTAGTAGAGAGCCATCTCTGACTTTTATAAGGGCAGACGTTCTCCTGATCGGTGGCTTTTCTTTTGAGTTCATCCAACCTATTCCTTTTCATCCTGATCATCATGGGTGTTTCAAGGCTTCGATCTGCCTTCCGGCGATCCTCAACTCAGGAGAGTGTGGTGCCAGTCGCCGTGACTGCAAATGGCGAAAAGAACCAGGACATCCCCCAGGATGCTGAGTCCGCCATGCCCGCGACCGCGGAGAACCCGGCGGTTCCCACTGAGGATACCCAGCAGGGTGTCAAGGACCTCGAGGCCGTCACTCTCAGCTGGTCTAAGACTACACTGATTCTGGTCTTTGCAAAGTAAGCTTTTTTTCCCGCTCGATTCCGCCGGCTGATCGACTGGTGGGATCATATTCGGATACTAACAAACGTGTTCAACAGCATTTGGTTCCTGTATTTCGTCAATGCCATGCAACAATCCATCAACTACAGTTTGCTCGGCTTTGTTACTAGTGACTTTGAGAGCCACTCGCTACTGAACGTTATCTATATTGTTGCAGACGCCATGACAGCCGCAGTCTATATCCCCACTGCTAAGGTCATGGATGTCTGGGGCCGTGCTGAAGGTTTCCTGGTCATGACCATTTTCGCGACCCTCGGTCTTGTCCTCATGGCTGCTTGCCACAATCTTCCCACTTTCTGCGCGGCCTACGTGTTCTACAGCATTGGTTTCGGAGGTATGACCTACTGTGTGGATGTCATTACAGCCGATGTTTCCAAGTTGAAGAACCGAGGTCTTGCTTACGCTTTCACCTCCTCGCCCTACATTATCACCGCTTTCGCCGGCCCCAAGGCCGCAGAGGGCTTCTACGAAGACATCAGCTGGCGATGGGCCTTCGGTGCTTTCTCTATCATCTTCCCCATCGTGGCTTCCCCTCTCTATGTCATCCTGAAGGTCAACCTCAACAAGGCTAAGACCAATGGACTTTACCAGAAGGAGTCCAGTGGCCGCAACATGCTCGAGAGTATTTGGCACTATACCAAGGAGTTCGATCTCCTTGGTGTCGTGATTTTCTCGATCGGTCTTGTTGTCTTCTTCCTCCCATTCAGCATTGCCTCCTCTGCCCCCAACGGCTGGGGTTCCGGTTATATCATTGCCATGATTGTCGTCGGTTTTGTCATGCTCGGCATCTTTTTGGTTTGGGAGCTCCGCTTTGCCCCTACACCTTTGTTCGACTTCAGCATCTTGTCAGACCGCACTGTCATTGGCGCGTGTTTGCTTGACGCCACATACCAGATCTCGTACTACTGCTGGAACCACTACTACACTTCCTTCCTGCAGGTTGTCAACAACCTCTCCATCTCCGAGGCTGGATACGTCAGCAACACCTTCGATGTGGTCTCCGGTGTTCTGTTGATCGGTGTTGGATTCTTGATTCGTCGCACCGGCCGCTTCAAGTGGATTCTCTATATTGCCGTTCCTCTGTACATCTTCGCCCAGGGCCTGATGATCTACTTCCGTCGCCCCAACCAATCCGTCGGATACCTCGTTATGTGTCAGATCTTTATCTCCATCGGTGGAGCCGTCTTCATCATTGTCGAGCAACTTGCCATTCTGGCCGCTGTCGACCACCAGCACGTTGCGACTGCTCTTGCCCTTCTCAACGTCGTTGGTACCGTTGGCGGTGCTGCTGGTTCCACCATCTCCGGTGCCATCTGGACCAACACCTTCTACGGAGCTCTCCAAGCCAGACTCCCCGAGTCTGCTTTGGCCAACATCGATACTATCTACGAGTCCCTTGACGACCAGATCAGCTACGCGATCGGATCTCCCACCAGACTCGCTATCCAAAATGCCTACGCCTACTCCCAGACAAGAATGCTTGCGGCCGGAACTGGTATTATGGCTCTTTCCATTATCTGGGCTCTGATGATCCGCAACATCGATCTGAAGAAGGTTCCCCAGGTCAAGGGTACTGTCTTCTAAGGCACTCGATCTTGCCTTTGGGCAACGGATTGATCTTGAATTTCCTACTTCATCTCATCCATATAAAATCCGATGAACGGCATTTTGGCTGTCATCAACTTGCTTTATTGTTTTAACCTTATCACTTAATTATTCAAATAACGATCTGAATGCAGAATGTTATGATCACCACATATCTATTTCCCAGCCTGTGTAAATCTACGCTCATACTACTCATGTCTCTGCATCTTCCAAGATTGCGAGGGGCGGTACTCCGACTCTAGTGTGCTTGGGATCTTTCGCCTTTGCCACTCTCTCTACCTGAAACCCAACAATATTGCCTGACTCTCCGCCGTATCATTGGAGCGGGCTTCCCTGTCAATTCGGAGAGAGACGAAATCGTACTCGTACGACCACGGCAATAATCTCTTCCACCTTGGCACCGACGTCCGCCAGCAAGGTCGCGCTTCATCCCTAAGCGCGCTTTGCATGAAATTGCCAAGACTCTGGCGTACAAAGGACGCGACGACTTTCCGCCCTCAAAGTGCCAAGTGCCTTAATGCGAGGCCTTCGCCATTTTTTCGGCGAGCTGCAGCTCGCTTATGGCAAGTCCGGTGTTTGCAGGGAAAGTGGAATAGCCCACATTACCAGGTGGGTACAGACATGATATTATTTCATAATTTACTAACATACCACTAGTATATATGGTATAAATGGGTAATTTTCTAAATACAAAGTATTGTTCGTATGTATAGAATCAATATGAGTCTCCTCCGTAGAGCCGGCAGCACTTACCATGGTAAGGCACAAGGTCCGGTGTCTCATTCACGCTCCACCTTTGGGCGGAGACAGGGACCTGAAGGATCAGATAACTCCTTCTGCAGTCCCGGGGTCAGGCGCGGGATCATCGCTACCTCTTCCCGTCCGAGTAGAGGTCTAGGATGTCGGATTGAGCCGCTGCGATTCACACGTGGATGACAGTCGTGGTCCACCGTCAGGGTTTTCATTAGCAAAGTCACTAGTCAAGCAATGGCTCGATAGTGATCTCCCTGAGACCTTCTTGTCGTGGCAAACTCGCCCGAGGTTTGGCTTCTGCAGAAAGTGGGTATCGCTGTTTGCAAAGTCCGAGGTCTCCTATATTGATGCCTAGAGTCCCGTTTTCAAGGAAATAGCGTCAATCTGATAATTTTTTCTCGTGCATCTGATTAGATTGAGTAATTAGCTCGAGTGTTCCGAGGTCCACGAGTCTTTAGCGTCGGGTGGCGTCTTTTATCTGATCCGTCGTTTCCATGGGTCGTGTTTGCCAACAGCCGTCTTGCCGAGAATTCTGTGGGACCAGACTGCTAGTTGCTGGATGTGTCTCATCGCAGGACTCCGTTAAGGAGACATGACGTACTCAAGACGGCAGACGGATGTAGTTGATTTGCCGCCTTTAGACAGAGTCGGGGATATTCCCCTATGTTCACTGTATATGCCGGTCACTTTTACAGTGTAACGAAGGCCTTGGTATCCCGTCACTGGGATCTCCGATGGCATCTCTAATTCAAACAAAGTTATACGGCCTGTATATAGTTTGGTTGCGAGGGCCTCTACCGTGATTAAAAAGAAATTGTGCGAATGGTGTAGGTGAAGAAATGCATTGATGCTTAGGACCTAACTTGAAGCAGACATTTGGCCAGTGTCGTCTTTGACTTTGCTCATACAGTACGAAAGGATTAGTGTATATCCAAATCGTCCCTTTTCGAAGTTTCCCGGATACCGAAAGTATTCTGTGGTTGATGAAGTTCGGATTTCTTTCTCTCTCTCCCCCCCCCCCCCCCTAGTTTAGCTGGCCTTATCTGTTCAGTGTTCAGTAGTTTTGCCAACTAGATGTGGCTTTCAGGGCAAGCCTCCTGATCGATGGGGCCAGCTATTACATCTCAGCCTCCACCTTGGTGGCTTTGAGTAATTCTCTGTCGTGAAAGATACTGGAAGTAGACACTGCTTGTAAGCAAATCCGGCCCTTAGATGGAGTGCTTTCATGTTGTGGCGCACATTCTGCCAAGCTTGGAGATGAAGCCAGTCTCGCTCGTCTTTCAAAACGCATATCGCGGTGGTTCAATACCTATCAAGATAACGCATATTCCAGAGACTCGGTGGTCGGTTTTACTCCTGCAAGCTCGGACTATTTGGGGAGCGATGACAAAAATCCTTCAGCGTTTGGTGTAGCATACCGCATAAGGATGGTGTCTAACACAGGCCGGTCCTCGTGCAGACATGGAGGGAGAGCGTGGGTGATAACAAGGTCTGCACCATGACTGAGTGAGATCTCAAGGTCTGAGTTCCAAAAGTGGCTGATGGTTCTTGTTTGCTTTCATGATTGCCATCACTGCCGTAGATAATCAAAGCCCACGAGCTCTGAAGGTGGTGGGAAATGTGAATGAGACTGTCGATTTGGTCCGATTGGTGCATCTTATAAGGAGGCTCTTTATCCCTAGGTAGTCCCATCTTTGGCGTCATCCATGGCGACGTGGCTTGAGATTAACCTGGCTGGTAGTTTGTCTGCTTAGGGGTGTGGTTCTCCGAGTTTGGGTTGATGGGTATATTGTTGAGATAGGTCGAGCTAGAATTGATTCAAGTGAGTAAAATGCGTGGCGCGGAGGCGCGAAATAGAGCAATTTGTGCACACTGCAGAGCTGAGCTCGAGACAGCCCTTCTCCTGTTGGCCAGGGGGTCACTCTTGGAGCAATGGTGATAGTCTGGCGATTCTTCAGTGTCTCGTGTGGTCATATAGGCACTCCGATCGAGAAACCTTGAAATCGATTGCAGTGAAGGAACTAATAGTTCGTTGATGCCACGTAGAGAGGATGATGTAGTTGCGACGATCTCGGGGGCCACCTGGGCAATCACCAGAGATCATGTGACTTTGTCCCAGAACCCTGGAACTTCTGAGGCTCTGTTCATCACGTGGTCAGCTTTGTGCAGGGATCTGCGAACTGTGATCACCTGGGCAGAGGTCTCCTTCAATTTGTATAGAAGTTATCATCTACTGGGCTACAGAAGCATATCAACATGATCGTGTAGACCCGGGCTTCCGGGCCCTGGGACCTCTAGCTCCTGCAAGCCACTGCTCCGGGAAGGTGATCGCCACAACCGGACCCAGTCACGTGTTGGAACGCCCCGCGGAACATCGTTTGATCTTGTTTGGCTCCTCCCTACTGTATCAGTACAGCAACCCCCAATGGCTTTAACAGTGGCAGTAGCCGGTGCAACTGGCGCCGTCGGAAAAACGATTGTGGAGCAGATCCTAAAGGAGAACAAGTACTCAGTGGTTGGACTGACACGAACGGTATCCGAACCCCACCCCCTGGTATCTCAGAGCATACATATTGACAATTGATCCAAGGAACACGTGGAATCGCCAATTGACAACGTACAATATGTACAGACCGACTATGATGATCACGCGGCGCTGGTGCAGCAATTAGAGCGCCATGCAGTCCAGACGGTGATCTGCGCCATTGGCATGTTAGGAGATGATTGCTCCCAAGCCCAAGTCAATTTGATTAAAGCCGCCGATGAGGCAACCTCAGTGCAAAGATTCATCACGAGTGAATTTGGTTACTTTACACGCGAAGAGTACGCTTCGAGTCTATCTCCTATCTCCTTCGCGTACTAGTTCTAACATACACCGGCAGGCGACGGCATGTTGATCCAGGGCTTGACTGGTTCCTTGAGGCTGCAGAACTTCTGAAGAACAGCAAGCTGACCTACACGCGCCCTGTTTGTGGTGCATTCATGGATTTCCTGGGAATTCCGCACGCTCGATCAAATATTGCCCCAATGAACATTGCGGTTGATGTGCAGAATCGAGAAGCCTGTATTCCTGGGGATGGAAACATCCCTATCACTATGATTTACAGCTATGATGCTGCGACGTTAGTGGCCAAGCTGCTAGAAGTCGACGAATGGTCTGAATTCAGCTTTTGCAATGGCGATGACACTACTCTGAGTGAGGTTTTGAGGATGGCGGAAGAGCTCTGCGGTATGTTTTCTTCTCTGAAGCTTCACGCGTTCTATGCTAATAATGAATTGCTGCATGAAGGCGAGAAGTTCAAAGTCACCTATCTGAAGGCCGAGGACGTCGAGAAAGGCGATATCCCTATACTGAAGGTTCCTGACGGAAGTGGCATTCAGCCGAATGAGCTGTTAGACTACAGTCTGTTCGGCTATCATCTTTACCTCGCACGAGGTTTCCAATTACCCGAAGACCAGCGCATTGGAAACAAATTCCCCGGCTTCAAGCCGAGGACTGTCCGGGAATTCTTAGAAGCCACCTGGAGACCTCATTTATAGTCAGGTCCCTTTGGGCCAGTTCTGCGACATCATGCCTCTTGTTTATACGATGCTCGAATATAGATTATTAATCGCAACATCTTCCCAAACTTGGAAGGGTTGCCGGTTTGATTAACCTGTTGAACGAAGTTGCGCACCCCCAGAGTCGCGTGAAAGCTCAGTCTCTGCCTTCTGATCAGCATGGTGTTGTTGGTGGATCTCACAATTGCCTTCGTAAATATCATTTTCCCAGATAGCTCCAGGCTCTTAGTTTTTTAATCGACGCAGGCACACCTGTCTTCGAATGCTGTTGTAAATATTACGTGGAAAAGCCAAGAAAGCCTCCCCGATACACAAGCAATCTCATAGAAAATTTTCGTCCAAGTTGCTTTTTTCTTCCTGTCTTCCTTTCTCTTATTCTTCTGAGGCGAATAAACCATTTTTATGTTATATTATATCCTGAAATGAATTTTCCAAGATTGGGCGCAAGATTTAATCAACCTCATCCCTTACACATTGAATAAGGTTGTGCTGCTCACTGCCGAGGCTCGCTTGATATATATCTTGAAGTGGCAACCTACAAACACCACAAATGAGCATACGCATTACCCTCAACTATACCTAGGTAGATACTCTTGTACACTCCAAATTCTGCCCCCACTACTCGAGACCTGAAGACATAATCTCAAAATAATATAATCAAACGTGTTGGTGACTTTGAACATTCCTGAATGTCCGCGTAAGGTCCCGAGGTCCATTTTCATCATCGCCCCCTTAAACCTTGAACTTATACATATGCTAGATCTTTCCAAGGTTGGCGAAATATTCTTCCTCAGCTCACACCCGTGGACCTGGGCAGCTGTGAGTCATCAGCATTGAACCGCCCGGCGTCACTTTACGGCGATGACATTGCTGAGAGTGCAACTTGGAAATCCACAAGCCGCAGCAATCTCGAAGTCGACTTGCACGTCTTCCAATCTCCATCTATGGATCTTTAGAGGTTCCAAGTTTGCTACCTACCTATTCACGGTCTACCCTATGCAATGTTGTACCCAGGTAGGTACCTAGGTACCTACATAGGTACTAGTAGCATCACCCTTTTCCAAGGTTGTCACGCCATGTATCCGCTTCCAAGTTCTACTATGTCCCGAGGTCAATCCATGTGTATCCATGATGCATACCCAGGTGATAACCCCTAAATATTGCAAATCCATGGATGCTTTGAACATATCAGGGACAATCCTTCCTGTCCCCTCAATAAGAATGGCCTGGACCTGCCGATGCTGAACACCGGTCCAATTGATCAGGATCCACGGATCCTCTCGGGAAGACACGCAGAGATATCCATGGGGCTGGACGACCTCTTCCATGGTACCTTTGTTGTTTCCAGATTCTCCAATATCTTGCTGACAAAAGGTGTATGCAGCGTCGTACTCCGTCCTCGCTTGAACGTTTAACATAGAGTGGGTTGGGATATCCAGGGGTTGCTCCGGGGTTATTTTTAGCGGGATACTCACAGGAGACCTCCACGGAATTGGTTTTCCTTCTCCTCGGCCATGAAGATCCTCCAGACAAAGCAGCCCAAGCTTAGTGAAGAGACCCACAATCGTGGAGGTGGGGCGTTAGGGATTGTCTTAGCAACACCCCCTTACGCCGAAACGAACTGCGTCGATCCCTTGCATTCTGGGGCGATGATCTTCGGGACTGATTCAACGGCGTTCTTTCTGCGACGACCCAAGAAGCAGAGCCCAAACTGTGCATCCCATTGACACCGCAGACCCAGCACCTGGGCATGGCGACTTTTGATTTCCTCCCAGAGCCGCAATTGCCATTGACGACCTAACCCCTGAGCCATTACTGCACAAGCTAGCGAGATGCTCGAGGTCGTGGCTCCGGAGCAAAGAGGCCTGCGAACGAACTATGAGTTCCCGGCAAGTACTCCGTACTCCGTACTCCATACACATGCACCAGCTCCGATTGTGTCCATATCGAGTGGATCGCGAATGGGTTGACGATGCGATTGGCTCGCAGATTCCTCAGAGCCCGCCATCCCCTTAATATGCTTCTGACAGCGAACCGCCTAAAAATAAGCATTTCGCACAGAACTCACAGCAATCGCGAACGGTTCGGCGTTCGGAATCGTCGGACACGGGCACTAGGACGCCCTCGCGGCCCCACAAAGTGAAGTTTCTGGACGAACATGGCCAAATGCCTCAATTTTGAGTCTGGCCAACCAATTGAACGACAGCAGTTCATCTAGTGAAAACACGTACCTGAATCGAGCCCTGGTACGCAGGGATCCTTCCAAGGTTAGCCTTTGTTGACCTTCAGAGCCAGGAACAGACACGGTCCACCAGGTGGCTCATGGAATACGATGCCCAGATCTCCACTCAGATCTATACGTCCGCATAGATTCCGTATACACAGTCCGGACTTGAAGAGTTTTTCATTGGCACATGACGGTCCAACGCTCAAAGGAGGAATATTCGCAAAGATCAGGCACATGAAACCAGCCGTGCCAGAGATCTCGAAAATGAACTCGATCGTGGCTGAATACTGAAACAGGGCACGACCAGACACGGGCAGAGCCGTAGTTTCAGCAATACATGCTAATGGATTGCTCAATTTTCAAGCACGGAGCTTTCAGCACGAGCCCGTTGACAAGAATAGACGCAACTCTCGGCTCAATGTATAGCTCTCGAGAACTATAAGAACCGACATCCTCCAGCGTCAATTATCTCTCTCATCAACAAAAACACTTTCTTTTGCTTCAGTTGACTGGTTCAACTTCATTCTTTCGCTTTTCTCTTTTCCTTCTCTTTCCCTCCAGAGTCAAAAAATCAATACTCTCAGTCTCTCTTTCATCGTTCCGGCAACATGAAGAACGCAGTTATTCTTTTCCTCGCGGGTGCTGCCCTTGCGGCACCCGTCAACAAAACTCTCGAAACCCGTGAGCCCTGCCTCCTGCCCCTCGCAGCCGGCGCCCTTCACCACGGAGGCGGTCTCGGCCTCGGCGGTTCCCTCGGTGGTTCCGGCTCTGGCAGCGGTTCTCTCGGTCTCGGTGGCTCCGCCGGTGCCTCTGGCAGCGGTTCCGCCGAGGGCTCTGCCGAAGGCTCTGGTAGCGGATCTGGCAGCGCCTCCGGCAGCGGTGGTCTTGGCTCCTCTATCTCCAGCTGGCTGCACGGTCAGGGCTCCGGCACTGGTTCAGCAGGTGCTTCTGGATCAGGCTCTGCTGGTGCTTCCGGCTCTGGCTCCGGTGGTCTCGGCCTCGGCGGTGGCCTTGGACTTGGTGGATCAGGCAGTGCCTCTGGTGGTGCCTCTGGAACTGGCTCTGCTGGTGCTGGTGCTACCGGTGGTGCCGATGTGAGCGGCTCTGGAGGCGCTGGCCTCGGTGGATCTGGCTCTGCTGGTCTTGGTGGCTCCGGCTCCGCTGGTCTTGGTGGCTCCGGCTCCGCTGGCTTGGGTGCTTCAGGAACTGGTGCCGCTGGCGCCGGTGCCACCGGTGGTGCTGATGTGAGTGGCTCTGGTTCCGCCGGTCTTGGTGGTTCCGGCTCTGCTGGCCTTGGCGGATCTGGCTCTGCTGGCCTTGGAGGATCTGGCTCTGCTGGCCTTGGTGCCTCTGGCACTGGTGCCGCTGGTGCTGGTGCTACTGGCGGTGCTGGTCTTGGCCTTGGTGGCTCCGGCTCTGCTGGCCTTGGCGGATCTGGCTCTGCTGGCATCGGAGGATCTGGCTCCGCTGGCCTTGGTGCCTCTGGAACTGGTGCTGCTGGCGCCGCTGCTACCGGTGGTGCTGGTCTTGGTGCTTCTGGTAGCACTTCTGGTGGTGCTTCTGGAACTGGTGCCGCAGGTGCTGGTGCTTCCGGTGCCTCTGCTGTCGGTGGATCTGGCGGTGCTTCCGGTGGTGCTTCCGGCGATGTCTCTGGTGGAGCCTCTGGTGGTGCTTCTGGTGACGTTTCTGGCGGTGCTTCTGGCGATGTTTCCGGTGGAGCCTCTGGCGGCGCTTCCGGTGGTGCTTCTGGCGATGTTTCTGGCGGAGCCTCTGGCGGCGCTTCCGGTGGTGCTTCTGGCGATGTTTCTGGTGGAGCTTCCGGCGATGCCTCTGGTGATGCCTCCGGTGATGCTTCCGGTTCCGACTCTGGCTCCGACTCTGGCGAAACCGACGTGAGTCCTACTGGCGCCTCATCTCCCGATACCAGCTCAACCCCCTCTTCTTCCGACTCGGGTTCTTCTGGGGCTGATGTTTCTGGCTCTGGCTCCGCTGGTGCTAGCGGTTCCGGATCTGGTTCGGCTGGTGCAGACCTCTCAGGCACCAAAACCGGCTCTGGCTCTGCTCCCTTCGAGACCAGCTGGAGCACCAGTGTGAGCTGGGGCACCCCCGGCCCTACCGGTACCTCCGGCGGCTCTGGTATCTCCCTCGGCGGCTCTCTCAGCGGCTCTGCTTCCGCTGAAGCTCAGGCCTCTGCTCACGCTTCCGCCAACGCCTCTGCCAATGCCTCTGCCAACGCTTCTGCTAATGCTGATGCGTCGGCTAACGCGTCTGCGGATGCTTCGGCCAATGCCTCTGCTTAAGGCAGTACTCTTTGACACTGCCTCATCCTGTGAGTGGCACTTTCAACCGCCGCTGTTTTCTGGGAAATCTTGGGCATGTTTGAATTGTGGAATCAACAATTTGTATGATGTTGGACTTCTGGATGTGGATTGTTACTAGATTTTCTTTGTGCTTTTGCACACTTACGCTCATTATGTCATTTAAGAACCATCAGCTTACCTCTGGGTATATTAATCAATTGTCGCTTTACCCTCTTTGAATCTTTTTAACATCATAGGAGCAATCGGGGAGGCTGTCCAGAGCCCAAAGAGTCCTGGTTTAGGATCGGAAGTCTTGGGCCGGGACTGAGAACTGGAAATATCACAACTTGACTGGATTGGAGTGTAGGAAGATGCCCTGAGACGATATCTGGTAAGACTAGGATCACAACCTTGGAGAAATCACCAACACCTACGAATCAATTAACCCTGATTCAAAAAACAGTCAAATTGAAGGATCATCTTCTGCATTCAGATATCCTAAAACAAATAGATACTTCCAAGTTCCATTAGAGACATGTCCACATTTCAAAAAAGCACAAAAGCAACGAGCATAAAAATTCAAGTAAAAAGGCAATATCGTGAGAATATTTCCATCATGAAACAAAAGAGAAATTAAAACCCAATGATATCCCAAACGCCAAAGACAAAACGCCGACTTGAAGGATCTACTTCCGCCAGAACATGGCTTTATTAGCGACGCGACCAGCGGACCAGCGCGCCTCATTGATTTTGTCCTTGAAAGTAGCACCACCACCATACCTGACGGGGCGTGTGGATGAAGACTTCGCAGTTTCCGAGGCTGGACCAACGCTAGATCCACCATACGCGCTAGGCGCGAAGTTGGTCATATTGCCAGCATCGAACTTGGTCTTTGCTTCGACGATCTTGTGGACGACTTGGAGGATGGCATAGGTGGTTGAGCCGACGGCACGGATAGCGGCGAGGACGGCGACGGACCACAGGATGATGGCGAGGTAGACGTTTGTGCCGCCTGCGTCGACACCGTAGACTTCTGAGATGGCCATGCCAAGAACGACGTTGGCGACCATCCAGATGGAAACCATGTAGGTACGCACTGCACGGTAGTAGTCTTCCTGTAGCTGGGACTCGGATGGTGGGGGCTCGGGAACCTCGAGGCGATCACGGAGGTTGCGGAGGGCGGCGTCATAGCCGGAATCGATATCGAGTTGCTCGGATGGCATTTCGACAACGACGGTGGAGCCATTGATGACCTTAGCGGCACCGAGATCAGTGTTGATCACGTTGTCTCCCTTCGTTCCCCAAGTAACATCGTGGGTGTTACAGAAGGCGTACACTTGGAGAATACAGACGTAACTGGGCATGAGGAGGAAGTATTGGATCGAGGAGGTGAACATGTGCCAGGGGTCCAGGTAGATGAAGGAGCTGTAGAAGTACAGACCGACGGTTGAAAGCATGGAGATGACAATGTTCATCATCAAGCCGTCGCCGACTTCCATATCGTCGTCTCCTACACCTGCTCGGACCATAAGTTCCTTCACGGCAAGGTAGAGTGCACAGAACACAGTGTAGAACATGATGATGGCGTAGATGATGATTCCAGAAAGGTACAAGTTTTTCGCACTGGAGAACAGGTCAGTCACATATTCAGTCGGTGGTAAAAGCTGACATACCCTTGCGGTCGATTACCAAGAGAAATGATAAACTGCAGACACATGACCAGAACACAGGCATACTTCAGGACAAGGAAGATGTATTTGCCCATGTTATGGCCAAAGGGATCCATCTTCTCGTCACTCAGAGAGCCAGCAATGAAGTAGAAAGCAAGGTAGAAGTTGGCCTGTTGTCAAAGTAAGTCAAGCCCAAAGGGGAATAGAAACCAGAAAACTCACAAGACCAAAGTAGGTGAAGAGGAGGTTAAGGAATTGATAGAAGAATTCAATGTGAAGCAGAATCTTTCGAGCGAGGGTATGATCAGTCTTCCAGATTTGCTTCGCATTGAAAATGGAGTACACAGCGGCGAAGAAGGCACCGTTAAGCCAACGACGACGTTGAGAGATGAATTCAGGAACCGAGTCCGGCACATCAGTCTCACCGACGGCGTTCTTCACAAACTTCAGCACCCATCTTTCTTCTCGCTTTGCGACAAGCTCCCAGCAAAGAATACGATCCTCGGCCAAGTACATGTTGGCTGTGAAAACGTCGGCATCTTGACCGTGCAGAGTCTCACCCTTGAAGTACTGGTTCAGAGGACCATGACCATCTGCGTCGTTTTGGAGAGCGAAGAATCTGTACGCACTCAGGGCACCAGGCAACACAGTAATGTAACCAAAGACCGACTCCAACGGTTTATCCAGAATGTTCGACATCTTATACTCGAAGTTCTGACTGGCAACGAGCGGGTTGAGTAGGCCAAGCATGTTCTTTCCCTTAGCAGCCTTGATCTCACCGGCTGCGCCAGCAACATTCGAGTCTTGATCAAATGCCTTCCAAAGGTGGTACAGAGCAGTGTGATCGGGACGAGTACCGACATCGAGCAAAATGCAAATATTCGGCTGGAGGGCGCGTCCAAACGCATTGAAGAACCATCGGTGCGAGTTAAGCTTCTTCTTGTTATGTTCCTTCAAGCAGAAGATGACTTGGCAGGGCACAATGCCCTTCTCGGCACCCTTGAACTTGAGGTCGTCATCAAGCGAGACCTGAGTCGTGTACTCATAGACGTGGGCCTGGACTTCCTTCTGGTTGACAATGTTCTTCGCAATACCCTCCTGGTAAACACCCAAAGCAGCCAACGCATTGAGGGTTCGCGGATGGACCTTCTTACGACCATCAGCCACAATACAGACAACAATCTTCTTCCAGCCATCACGACCCCAAGTACGGGACTTGGTTCGTGAACAGAAGTGACTAATGTTCTGCATGATACCATGCATGGTGCGCGTGAAACCAATTTCATCTTCGTTGTACATTGTGACACAGATGAACAGCTCGGTTTCACGGGTAGTAGATCCGATCTGTTGGCGCAGCTTGTAACCGCGCTCGGCGAAGTCATCAGGGTCAGATGTGACGGCCGTGTATCGCATGTGAGTGAATTCGCGCTCATCGCGACGTGGCAGGAAGCTGTGCAGGATGGTGGGGATCTTGCACTCCAAGATCAGCTCACCGTTGATCAGCTGGACCTCCTTCTTCGCGACCTGCTTTGAGCGAACGCCGCGACGGCCCTGCTTCTCGGGGGCAGGGCCATAGTGAAGGTTGGGATCAACCATGCCGGATGCATCGTCGTCGAGGTCGTCTTCGAGGTCGACTTTGTGCATCTCATCTTTTTCGTCGCCCAGCATCGTGGATTCACTCATGAATGATCGGACGCTACCTCGCGACCCGTGATTGATGGTCCGACCGTCACCGCCGAATGGGTCGTCATTTGTGATTCCATCCCCAATATCAATGCTCGAGTCTACGGCGCTGGATTTCGGGCCCGAAAACAACGGAGCGGGAGGCAAAGGGCGGCGGGGACTACCGCCGTATCTCGAGCTGGGAGTTCCCGGCCGCGGGCTTCCGTTGATGTCTGAACGCTCATATCCGACACTTGAAACCGATGGCGGGCGGATGTGAGACGGGCTCCATGGGCGGATTGGAGAGCCGTTGCGGGGAGGAATTGAAGGGTAAATTGACTCGTCTGCTAGGCTTGCCGTAGGAGGGGGCATGTGACGGCCGCTGGACAAGCTGGATTGAGGACGCGATGGCGAGGACGCGCTTGGGACTTGATAATAATGGTCGTATGACGGCTCTCGTCCGGTACTAGAATATCGCGTCCTGGTGTTAGACCTCGGTCTTAAAGGGCGCTCCATTTGGCCTGAAGCTGGCTGTGAGACGGTGGCAAGGGAAGCACTGCACTCGATCACATATACCAAGTGTACAGTGTGTTTGGGGAAGGGTGATCAGCATAGGGCAGGAGGATCAACCGAGCGCATCAGCTATGTTCGGACACGAACAATCGCCCAAGGCACACGGTCTCCTCCAGCCCCGTCACGTCAAGCAATGGCTTAGAGTTGATGGTGAATGTGGCCCGTCACGAAGGGGGTCATTGGAATGTGAAGAGGTATAGGGTTGCATCTGTGCGGGAAAAACATACGGGCTGTGGTCATAAACTGGGTCATAACTGTAATGAGAAGGCGAAGCCGCCCTCGGACTCGTATGCATATCGTCGGCGCCGTCACCACTGGTTGGAAGCAAGCGCAGTGTTCCGCCGTTCAGTCGTGAAGCATGCGTCGGCGACTCGACGTCGGACAGAAAGGAGGCTGTCTCTTGGTCGAGGTATGAGGGCGGCGCATCGCCGTAATTGGTTGGACGGCGATTCATTGTGAAAGGAATGCGAGATATGCTCAACCTCACTGCCTCATGGCAATACTACAACTTCGACAGCTCACTCAGAAAGCGTAGATCGTCTGTCAAGTTCGGCACATCAGCGAGGGTTCCGAGGAGGGAATGTGCGGAATGTACCTGAATATTCGAGCTTGACACACAAGCAAGATGAAGAAGAGACAATGCGGAGAACAAAAGAAAAGAACAAAAGCCCCCAAACAAGTCCAGGCCGGTTCGTCCGCAGGTTGAGATCAACAAAGTGGAGGTGGAGGGTGGTCGTCCGGGCAACGGGCCTCGCGCCTCACGCTGTTCCTGCGCCTTTTCCGCTAAACCTACTACAGTAGCTATTTAGATCGTGTTATTTGCATTATGCCTTGCAGGTGAGAACTTCCAATAACACATATTCAATCTTGCATATTAACCGTCGATCTTCCGCAAAAGAGGCGATCCAAATCAATACTCCGTACAGGTACTCAATCAAAGCATGGCAGGCCTCACGACCTTGCCTTCACATTCTTTGCGCCTAAAATTAGGCCTTTCATTCAGTGCCCAGGTGGGTCCATGACCTCACCCTTACACCCCCTCGTTGAGGAGTGGCTCGCGCTCGCGATCCGACTCAGGGTGAGCAACGCGGCGGAAGAGACTGTCACGGCCCGTGGACTTGGTCGCGGAGATGTAGAGAGAGACCACGAGGAACACGCCAAAGACAACAAAGGCAAAGATCCACTGCAAACCGATGATCTTGATGGCGAATTGCCGGAGAGCCAAGGCTGGAAATATATATTAGCAGAGTCCTACTAGGCATGAAACCAGAAGGTAAAGGTGAGCCACTTACACAATGTCAAGAAACTCAAACAATAGCCAAGGATATAATCCTCGCGGAGAACAATGTCAAACAGACCAACTCCCAGAATCACCCAGATGAAGATGTTTGCAACGATACGGCCAGGCAGGTTGTGGCTGTGGACGGCCACAGCGCCATTCCAAAACAAGGCCGTCAGAGTCCAGGCATAGGGCCCGGCAACTGCGGGAAGGTGCACAAATGCCGGAAGACCGCGGTGACGCCAGTAAGTCACTGTCTGGTTAATCAAGTGGGCGATGAGAATGATCTCGGCACCCCAGAAATGGTTCCGAGTCCAGAGCAGAATCCAGGCGAAGAGGAACAGGTTGTTCAAAATGAAGTGGGTAGCCACATTGGCGGCGGCTGCCACCAGAACATTGTTCTTAGAGAACAGGTGCCAAACGTAGCTGAGCTGAGAGAGCAGAAGGAGAATCCTAGCATTGGTTAGCATTGGACATCGAATTGCCCGTTGGTCGGCTCCAGGTATAGCATGTAGGTATTTGCATGATCTACAAGCGATTGCACTCACCAATACACACCAGTCACGGTGGTGTTCTGACTGAATGGAGTGTTGTGCTTATTACCCTGTTTCCAGAGCTTCTTGCCCTTCTTCTCATCTGGCGAATGGAGAGAGTAGTAGATGCCGACGATGACGACAAGTGCCCAGCTGAGGGGTACCAAGACCCGGTAGGTGTTCAGCGAACTAGCGCTGTGAGTTTCGCGTTTGGCGAAGGGGTTGAAAGAAGCCATGTTGTGAAGCTAGTAGCCAAGAGAGAGGGAAGAGGGGAAGTCTTATAAAAAGCTCAGGTCATCCGACAAAACCGAAACAGGAAACTTCGATGACATCAACCTTATTTCGAAGGGGAACTGATACTTAGATATTATATAGTAATTATATAGTTATAGTCATATACCTAGGTAGTCATATAGTCATCTAGTCATACTTGTCTACTCAGCAGTCACTGAACATATATACTTGTCAGTAGTCATAGTATAGGATCAAAGAAATCCACCATGTCTCCATGACAGACCATGCACGGCCCCATCCGACAGGAGGAACTAGGCTTCTCATACGTGGAGAGTGCTGGAAGGGATGAAGCTGAAACCTTGAAACCAACGCGGCAGGGAAAAATCAAGGAATCAGGACCCGCTCTCCCAATGAAACACGTCAATACCTGGGCCATACAGCTTTGGAAGTAGCAAAGTACGAGTCGCCATTCCTACGCCTTTAATCATGGAAGGACACCACTTGCAGTACTAAACTGACATATCGGGCATCGTATGATCGACAGAACCGAGGACCTGCGGGGCAAGGGGCCAGTGCTGGTGAAAGATCACTGAGCGAGTGAGAGGTTAAGGTTGAACTTACCCTCACCGCTGCCCGAGGAAATAGACTGACTCTGTGGATGGAGTCCTTGTTGCAACCTTGGAAGCTGTTCACTCCGAGGTCTCAGTGGACTGTGGACTTCAACCACAGTATGTTCAGGGGCCATAAAGTTGACCGAAGTATATATCCACCCGGGCAGACACAGTAGTCTCAATTGGCTCACAGTTCAAGCATCAAAAATAAGTACTGTATACCAATATGCCAGTGACTTATACCCAAGGGCTGTCCACGAGAATGAGACATGCCCCTCTATGGAGAACAGCGCCATCTAGCTGGAGGGTATCGCGATGACGTAGTCACCTTCACCGGTCATCGCACGTGATGCCCCTCCAAAAATAATCCCGATCTCAAGTACTCGACTTCCCCAATTCAATTCCTCTCAATCCAATCGCCATGAGCGTCCCAAGCCCTTACGCCAAAGAGCTGCAATTGGCCAGCCTCGCCGTCCAAAGAGCAGCCCTCCTCACCGAACAACTCCTCTCAGCCGTGGACAAAGGAGCCCTCGACAAGAGCGATGACTCCCCAGTAACAATCGCCGACTTCGCCGCCCAAGCCTCCATAATCGCAGCAATCCACAACGTCTTCCCCAACGACGACATCGTCGGCGAAGAGGATGCCACCGCCCTCCGCGCGGACCCAGTCCTTCTAGAGCGAACCTGGCAGCTCGCAACCTCCATTCACCTCGACGACGCCGCCAGCGAGGCCCAGCTGCACACACCCGCAACTCGCGAAGAACTCCTGGACCTCATTGATCTCGGCGCCAAAGGCGCCTGCACCCCGACATCCCGCACGTGGACCCTCGACCCGGTCGACGGCACGGCCACCTTCATCCGAGGCGAGCAGTACGCCGTTTGTCTCTCGCTTGTGGAAAACGGGGTACAGAAAGTGGGTGTGCTGGGGTGTCCGAATCTGAGAGCCTCCGGCCGCGTTTCGGAGGAATTGGTCGATCGGGACGGACACGGACAGATGCTTGCTGCTGTTGCGGGGCAGGGGGCGACGATTCGGCCCTTGGGCACGGGGGCGCTGCTCCCTTCCCGTGTGCTGGACACGGTTCCGCAGATTACGGAGACTGCGCGGGTGAGCTTTATTGATACGCGGGCGGCGAAGACGCAGGATCTCGAGGCGCATGGCCGGGTGGCGGCGGGCTTGGGGTGTGCGTGGCCCAATCCGGTGGATTTGTGGTCTGCGCAGATGCGGTATGTAGCGATTGCAGTGCAGGGTGGCTGCAATGCTTTTGTGAAACTGCCTTTGTCGCAGGACTATCGATCGAAGATCTGGGATCATGCTGGTGGGATGCTCATTGTGCAGGAGCTTGGTGTTCTTGTCACGGATCTGGAGGGGAGACCGGTGGATTGTTCACAGGGTCGCACGTTGGCGAGCTGCCATGGCATGGTTGTTGGGCCAGCTTCGGTGCATGGGAAGATTCTCGAGGCTGTGAGAAAAGCGCGCGGTTTGTAGTTCTAGACTTGATTTTGATACCCTACATCGTCATATCGTGATTTCAAGGTTCAAGCAACCTGAACTTTTGTTCTCGGTGGTTCTTAGATGCAATAGAATTTTGAACCATGAAGCTCATCAACGCTATATAATATATGCCCACGCTGCGGATAATGTAGTTGAAGTCAGAATATCGTGATGTCGAACTAAGCGCAATACTAGGTACCTCTGTCGATCAATGATGCCGTTATGAATCCGCCAACAAGTCCACTCCGACTCCCTTCAAAGCGCCCACTGCCCACTCGGGGAACTTTGTTTTGTCGCCCCCATAGATGTCAGAGAAGAACTTGCGAAGGAAAGCAGGATACTGATCATCGAGGATGGCCTGTCGGATGTTCTTCATCATGTTCAACATATAGTGAACATTATGGATGGTAAGACTGTCGGTGCGTTAGAAAAAAGCGCGGAATGATGGCGAGGCGACTTACAGGTGAGCGCCAACGGTCTCTTTCGCAGTAATATGGTGCATGTATGCTCTGGTCAGCCCGAGACCTCCCTGGTCAGTCGAACGACAGCAGACACAAGTGCAGCCTTCTTCGACCGGACGGAAGTCATCGGCATACACCTTGTGGCTTATTTTCAGAGTCCCAGAAGAGACAATGGCGTCTCCGAATCGCTATTCGCAGTCAGAATCGATATTCAAGTGCTTGATTGGAGGTCTTACCGCTGTGCGCGTCGGCCAAACACAATCGAACATGTCTGCGCCCAGAGCAACGGCTACTACAATATCCTCCGGATATCCCTGCGACAGTTAGCACACGAAGATCACGATTTAAAGAGGACATACCACGCCCATGACATATCTGGGTTTATTTTCCGGCAGAAGTCCGGTGCACGTATCAACCCTTCAATTTGGTCAGCTTCGTCGAGTTTCTGGCACAGATCCACGTACACTTTGCAGAATTCTTCCTTCGCCTCGCCGCCAGAAAGACCTCCAATGGCAATACCTGGAGTATCTCGCGCCACCATCTGCTCACAACATTGCTTGCGCAGCTCGAGATCCAAGCCACCCTGAATGATACAGAACAAATTTTGCCTCTCGGGGTACTTGTGTTCTTCAATGCAGCGATCTAACCACCTCACAGAGCGGTCCATAGCCTCCTTGATACGCGCATGATCTGGCGATGTAGTCGCAATAACATCATCCAATTGCATAATGATATCAGAACCGATAGAATTTTGCAGAGAGATCGAATGCTCGGGAGTAAGTAGCCTTTGAAAGAATCAGCCTGCGAATCCAACCGCGGCAAAAAGAAACTCACATAGGCGAGCCGTCATGCGGACTGAGGAAACGAACACCCTCCTCTGTAACAGTCGCCAATTCAAGAAGCGACACCATTTGGAAACTGGAAGCGTTGTCTCAGCACTATTCGTGTATGCGCGCGGAGTGATTCGGTGATTCTTACCCGCCACTATCTGTCAAGAGATTGCGATCCCAACTTTGTAACTTGTGCGCTCCACCAACTGCATCCAGCACGGCCTGGCCGGGCTTCAGTCCTAGATGGTATGTGTTATTCAGACAGAGCATGCATCCTGTCTCGCGCAGCTGATCGTACGTCAAGCCTTTGAGGGATGCCTGAGTCGCGACGGGCATGAAGATCGGGAGCGGGACATCGCCGTGTGGTAGTTTAAGGGTACTCGCGCGCGCTTTGGTGGTCTGCAATCGAAATGACATGAGTTAGGTATTCGTTGGAGGAGCGTGGAGGGCCGTACCGAGCATTTCGCGTGACGATCGAAGGTCAATGCCGAGGGCATGGATTTGCGCGGCTCAGTAGTTGTGGACATGCTTGCGACCGAGACGGACAGGGCCGTGTATATTCTAGCGGAAGGTCTGGGGAGACGGTGGCATAGCATGAGGGGTGATCGTCTGTGATGCGATCCAGAACAATTTATCTGATAAGCTGTTTGTCTGGTTTGCATCGGGTTTCATTCTGTACATGAATCATGTACTCCATATGACTGTTGACAGTTGCACCACTTGTGTCTCAATCTCTGGATATTTACGATTTTCGAAATTTTCAATGCAGATCTCAAGATTGGTACCCTGTAGAGGCTGTTGCACTCGACCTAAGGATGGTATGGCCCAGGATCACTTCAATCTCCCCAAGTTATACAGATAGCTAACAATTTCCAAGTTTTAGTGGATAGCGCAATATACCATACTTTTCCCGCGAGTCAATTTCATCCAGAGCTGTCATGGCAATGGGAACCTGTGGTCTGGGAGTAGGAGGCTAATGTGGGGATCTGGGGAAGCCCCTATCCACACTTATTTCACACCAAGTACTTACTCTGTTCAGCCCTGGAGACTGCAGAGTACCGAGTACAGAACAGTTGCTGTTCCACAAGGGCATTCGAGTTCAAAACCCTAAGCTTCACCGAGATCGGATGCCCTTTCACTTTGCTAAGTCGGGGCCGATCACTTTTAGTGCGGGGGACAAAGCCCGGGGAAGCTAATGCCGAGTGAAAAAAAGCAATTCAGGGACTTGGCTCCCTCCTGATCTTCACTTCTGCTTTGACTGTGCGACTATCTCCCGCAACTTTTCCGCAACTTTCATTGAACATGGTTGAAAAGTATGCGCCAGATATTGAGCAAGCTTCAGAGGTACGATGTATCGGCCAATCTTGGCATCCCTTGTTGATGGCTGAGTGCGACGGGGTTTAGTGAGCAAGCACTGACATTCAAGCAGCCGGGAAGCTCTGAGATGTTTGATCCAACTCTAGAGGCGCGGGAAAAGGCCTTGGTCTGGAAACAGGATCTACGAATTGTCCCGCTATGTGCGGCAATCTACTTGCTTTGTTATCTCGATCGGTCGAACATCGGCAAGTTACTCAAAGCGCAGAATCATGAATGAAGCTGACGAGAGAAGGAAATGCCAAAATCCTGAATGCAGACACGGGTAATGATATGCTCACAGAGACCAACATGACTTCGTTTCAATTCACGTGAGTTGAATCAATTGCCTACAACCGCCAGGCACTGACACTCCCAGGATCGCATTAATGGTGTTCCTTATTGCATATGCTCTGTTTGAAGTACCATCAAACTACTTCCTCAAGAAGCTCCGGCCGAGTGTGAGTTTCTAATGCAAAATCTACTTAAGATTGATCTCCGCGTCTGACTGGAAACCAGCGCTGGATTGCATTCCTCATGCTCTCCTGGGGTGCAACAACAATGGGTCTTGGAGGCGCTCATAACTACGCCCAAGTAACCGGATTACGCTTCTTACTCGGCGTGATGGAAGCAGGTCTGTTCCCAGGATTCGTCTATTACCTCACATTCTGGTACCGCAACTCCGAGAGATCGATGCGAGTTGCTTTGATTCTCGCCTCAGCGACTTTAGCCGGTGCATTTGGCGGCGCAATTGCCTTTGGTGTGGGCCATATGAATGGTGCCCACGGTCTCTCTGCGTGGAGATGGCTGTTCATCATCGAGGGCGCACCATCGTGCGCATCTGCCTTTTTGGTTTGGTTTTTGCTGCCGGATTATCCCGAGACCGCTAAGTGGCTGACGGCCGAGGAGAAAGAGCTTGCTGCCCAGCGACTGTCTCTGGAGGGCTCCAAGGGCTCTGCCCATGCCATGACATGGAAAGATGCCAAGGATACATTGACAGATTGGAGATTGTATGCTCATTATGCAATCTATTTTGGGATCTCCACGCCATTCTCCAGTCTTTCCCTGTTCACACCAGCTATCACCTCTGGTCTGGGATACTCTAACCTTCGCGCTCAACTGATGACGGTGCCTCCATATGCAGTTGCGTACGTTGTGACGGTGGCTGTTGCATGGTCCGCAGACCATTTTAATAGGTATGATTTTCGTGCCTGTCACTCTAGAGCTCTGAAACTGACAATGTATACTCCATCTACAGCCGAGGTCTTCATTCAGCCATCTTCTCCTTCATCGGCGCCATCGGGTTCCTGGCATCCGCCGTACTCCCTGCAAGCGCCTATCTCGTAAGTTTCACCCATATCTCTCTTCGACTTGATATTGTTTCGTATCAATCTAACGAAAATTAGAGTCGTTATGGATGCCTCATTGTCGCGGCCAGTGGCTCTTTTGCCTGCATCCCACCACTCCTGGGCTGGCTGTCTTCAAACATCAGTTCGACAGCCGGTGCAGGTCTTGCCATCGCTTTGAATATTTCGTTTGGCGCTCCTGGTCAGATTGTCGGTGTGTGGATCTACAAAAGCAACGAGGCCAAAATCGGGTATCCGACCGGCCATTGGACGAATGCAGCGTTGCTATTCTTTGTTACTGCTGGGTGTGTTCTTCTAAGACTTTACTACAGGTGGAGGAATCTTCGCGGGGATGGTGCTAGAGATGGTAAAGCGTTTGCATACTAGACTATTAGAAGTCAACCACTGGGATTCGATGTCTCATGAGGGGAATAGAGGGATGTCTGGGGTGATTGTTCAGCATAATAAATATCTTCAAAAGATTCGTTAATGAACGAAAACCTTGAAGACATCAAGTGCATGTAACCTGGAGAGCTCGATGATACATTTGCTAGTTTTCGAATTCAACTGCAACCTTGGATGATTCCCTGCAGATTTAAGCACACATGGCCTCAAATTAACCAGTCATTTGATCCTCACTTTTAATTATAATGCCCATCTCCAACGTTAGCATCCACCACCGCCACCACTACCACCACCTCCTCCTCCTCCTCCTCCTCCTCCATCACATCCACCGCTTGTACCTCCACCGCCACCATCTCCACCGCTACCCCCAAAACCCCACGAGAAACCAGGAGCCATCGAAGCTCTGTTACTGGGTCTATGTGGCGGGCGGCCGTATAACTATTCATACTTCTCGTTAGTACCACAGAGCGTGAGAGACCGTGAGCATCGCTGCCACTGGGCATAACCTACTGGTCGCGAGGGTGGCAAGTTATTTGATTTGTTACCTGAAAGACCAAAACACATGGCGATGGTTGAACCGGAACCAGCAGATATAATCTCGAATATAGCCAATAGCTAGATACTTTCGGTGAATGAGAATCAAAATCGGACTCTAGCTTTATTTGTGAGACGGTAGAAAATCAAAGATAAACTTGTTGAATGGGAGAAGGTAAGGTAGTTATAGCGTTTTTCTTTCCTCAGACTTTGGATGATACTTGCTTGAGCCTCAATTCCAAGTGAACGAATAGCATAGCCACCGCCCGAGCAAGGCTGAGCGTCATCACGAATCGTTTGATCTATGGGGCGGTGTTGATATTTGATTTGGGGGCCCATGACCACTTTCGGTAATTATCACGACGATCATTGGCTGGGCGAGGTGCACACATTGTGGTTCAGAAAGAGACAGAGACCTCGACATGAAAATTCGACTAAATCACAGATCTTCTCGTCAAATTCTAGCATGGTATCAGGCCTCTTAAAGAGGCCTGGGATGAGGGAAGGTTGGAATAGACAATTAGGGTTGTTGGTTATTAGAGTTCGCCGTTCCATGGTTCAGTCCCAAGTCACAGACCAACACCCGACGTCGGGTCTATGTACTTGGATCTTTCCCCCTACTTTATAAGTACACAGTTCCTGGATGTATGTGCTTTTGAAAATGCCCAGTGAATGTCGAAGTCAAATAGGAAACCTTGTTATTTCTGGAATTCGGCCCAACTCCAAAGTGTCGGAGATTAATGTTTGGCTAGACACATGGCCAAACGCTGTCCCGCGGATGTGGAATCTCGGGAGGCCAATGCGGCACGAACCCGCAATTCAATAGTGCCTGGGTACCTCCAACGAGAGTAGCATGTACCACGGCCCTCATGTAGCGGCCCATACCGATTCCAATTGGAGTGCCAATCCCGCAACAGATTCAAACACGAGCAAGATCCACTGAGAAACGTATCCGGTTGGTTCAAAAGTCTGTACTCATATAGTAATAAATAAAGAGATCACTTGAAACCAAGCCCCGAACATTACAATCCCATGTCCAATACCAATACCGTCCCTTTATGATACCCACACAATCAATAACCCCAGTTCCGTATTCAAATTCCCCCAAACCAACCAGACTGAACATAGGGAAACAAGGAAAAGAATGAGAAAGGAAAAGAAAAGAAAAGAAGAAAAAATTGCCCAGAATAACTCCTGTTAAGCACATACACTGCAATTGTAAAAAAATATCGAGTAGGCGAAACAGCTCAGCCCAAAACCCCGAGCCGAAGCCCGAATAGAATGACACAGTGACTCGAAGAGATGTGTGATTCCAGGATTCCTGGAGTCTTCTGTTTCGAGATCCTGAATTGCCACACTGTATCGTATGACTCAAGTCACTGGCAATGTATCCGTGACACCGATGCGCGTGCCTGCCTGCAGTTCTTGACTCAACGGCCCGCGGGAAGCGAGATCTTGTCTTGTGCCGAGACTGTAGCCATGCAATCAATCTGCCGCCCAAGAGAAGTGCATGGAATATGTTTGAATCTGCACTTGTTATGACATGTCATATGTTCTCGAGGGTCAGACACAGGTCACTTGACGCAATGCATATGCCCTCAGCCCGGGCTCGGCGAACCGAGAAAGTCAAATTAACAGTGTAGCATGGATCCACCCGGATTTCGTATCAGGGCAGCCCGATAGGTAGATCCAACTAGATTCCAAAAACCAAGAAGGTCTGTGCGATCCCCAATCAGGGAATGAAGCCAAAAAGAAAAATCTGTCGAAGAATATGAAGTCTGTTCCTGTGTGAATGCACGATGCAGTCGCCAGCAGATACGTCCGAAGCTCAATGGAATCAAAGATTCAGTCTCCAGTGTAACATGAAGCTCCAGAGAGTAGTCCATCTGTGTATTGCACTGGACTGTTGGAGTTTCAGGTACGGTGCCACAACGTATCTGGAGTCCCACAAAGGCACAACAAGGTAGTGACCTGCATCTGGAAACGATCACACGGACGAGTGTGGTGCATATTGTTTTGCTGCTCTTTCTACCCCGAAAGCCCTCCCGCGCCTGCAAGATGAAGCCTGCAACCCCGGTGAGCCACCATGGGTGGACAATGAAGGAGCTGAGAGCGGAGTCGACGGCCGAAGGAATGCATGCACCTGCAGGGCTCGGGGAAGGATTGTCGACGACGGAAAAGGTGGAAAGGAGTGCGGTGTAGAGGATGGAAATTTTTTTCCTGCATGCGCGAAGGCGCAAGTGAGAGAACACCCAGCAAAGATGGGATGAGAACTGTGGACCCAGCGCACAGGAGTATCAATCGAAAACCAACCAAAAAGGACACCACGTATCCCCAGGAAAGAACAGGGATTCCAACCAAATCAGGAACCAAGAAATTTGATAAAAACACAAGAAGGGAAGAGAAAGCCGCCCAAGACTAGTAGGAAATATTTGAAAGAAGAGGATCAGAACCCGCCGGCTCCGCGACCATAGCCGGCCGTCGCGGGCTGCTGCGTATACAGTTGGCCTGGAAAGACGGTGGACGACCGCGGTTGCTGGTTCAAGGTCTTCAAGGCGACCTCGGCCGCGTCCTCTTTGGCATTGTTGATGTACTGGCCATCATACCAGTAGCGAGCCGCGATGTTCTGGCCTTGGACGGTGACGGTGCTGGACCAGGCAGTTCGACCTCCTGCAATACCGAGGTCAAAACGGTTAGCTATCCGCTGTCAAATGCTCGGAGACTAAAAGTCGGTGTACGACTGAGGGCGGGGGCATTTTTCTCTCTCGATTTCTGCAAGACTCCACTCCTTCTGCAATGCCGACACGCGAGACACTCGAAGCACACAGTGGGACACCGAGACCTGACCTGGGTGTCTGCGGATTGAGAGGGAAATGACAGGACAGGAATCATCCAGTCTGTAGAGGGAAAGAAGGAAAGAAGGAAAGGACGGGAAGTGAAGAAGATTGAGGGGGGAAGGGAAGAACGGGAATAGGGTAAGTACCTCGCCGATCGGAGACAATGTTGAACACAGGGGGATTCATCTTGGTGCTCCTGCAGTGCTCTTCAAAAGGTCAGTCAGATCACGTTCATACAAATTGCTGAATGAGGGGCTGTGAAGGGCCGTGTATGCTGGACAATGGCATACCTTGCAGCTGATCTTGCCAGCTGGGACGAGCTCCAGCACCTCCTTGCACATTATTGGCGTATGACATCTTGGTATAACTGAAGATGAAGTCGAGCGTTGCTTAGATTTGCAATTGAGGTGGTTTGAAGTGGGATTGGTGGGGGGGGGGGAGGGACGTTGGAGTCTAGTTTGCAACTCAATTGAGGAAACTGAAGATCAAGTAGAAGGGAAAAACAAATGCAGCTTGGGAGATGCAAGATATAAGAGAACCGATCACACGAGCTCAATTGGACCCGTTCTGAATCTCTAGAGGTGACTTATAAGAATATCCTTCCAAACGAAGACAACATGGGGAGCGGGGAGTCATATAAACAGTGGGCCATATCTTCAAGGCCAAAAAGAAAAAAGAGAAAAAAGGGCAAAAAAACCGTTCTGAAGCTGAATTTTCGATTTTCGATTTTTATTTTAGGGATTTTTTCATTGGGGTTTATTTCCCAGAATATTTGTCAGGGTATTTCTTTAATATTTTCATTTTTCGTCTTTATTACTTCCCCCTGGGAGCAAACAAGAGCCTAACCGTAAAACCTAACGGAGGGGCTTATGCAAGTCGATGCCCGTACATGGCACAGCGTCAGCCATACTCCCCCCTCCCTTATCCACCAGTCAAGGACCACATTTGAGGTAACGAGCTGCGGATCATTGAGGCTGCACTCTGGAACGGCCCGGCGCACGCCGACTAAGCAAAATCCAACCCTTGAAGAAACGCTAGAGGAAACGTAGGGGTAGGAAGGAGGGGCAAACCGGAGGCTTCCACGACGCCTGCCCCATCTCGACAGGCACAAGAGGCCCGGTGATATTGGCTCGTTTTTTCTGAAGGGCTCCAGAATAAATGACAGCCGTTCCGAGGTGGAACGCGGATTGGATGGAAAAATGAACAACTCAGAGAACCCCACGTTGGTTTGGGATTTGCATGCTTTCTTTTTCTTCTGTGGCCTTCTTTTTCTCTTGCCGCCTCACTCGAGCATTGTACAGTGAATAATTAAAAATGAAATTGAGGGGAGAAAAAGCAAAGGGGAGAAATAAAAAAAGAGAATAAAACACCAAATAAGCCGTTCCCTCCAAACGCAGATTAGCCGCGCATGGACTTCAACCATATCGGCGGAACGGCGAGCTTCTAGAACAACCCTGAGGTATGGACCGCATAAAGAGGTAATCGGAAATATGATCTCTGCCCAAAACGAGGAGACTTCTAGCCATGTCAGTGTCATCGATCCGATTCATTCGGCTGCAGACCAAAGGAAAAAGTGGAGGCCCGAAAACGTAAACTCGATGCTCGAGTTGGGCCGCATTGGAAAAGAGCGTTGCCAGCTCAGCATGATGGATGAGGTCATGATTTGTTTTTTTGAGGGAAGCTCAACTTGACCTTGTGCGTTGACTCGTGCTGGGCACATCTCAAGCCACAGGCCGGGCCGCCCTGCATGTGGACTCGTTGTCGGCCCAGGGTGATGAGAAGAAGTTAACTACGAAACGAGGCGAAAGAACGCCTTCGTAGAGGTCAGGAATCGTCAGGGGCCGTGTCCTGCAGAGAGATCAGAGGGCAAACGTACGGCCAAGAGTCCCCGGTTTCCTCGCCCTCGTCGGCTAGTGCCGTTGTTGGGTTAACCGCCTGCGGTGCAGAGAGCGAACCATGGAACGATGAGCGACAGAATGCAGTGACAGCCCGTCGTTTGTGTTCATATGCATTTCTCGCTGGGTGAACGTCCCAGTCGGAGCGGATGGGCGGTTCGCTTTGACGGAGCAGTTGGGCATTCATGCAGAGTTATGTCAACCATGGTTCTCAGTGATGCGGCTACATCGAGTATGCACGAAACACGTCTCGAGCGAAACAGCCGAGTATGCTCGTCATATCCCAGGGGACTAGACCAGCTCATTGTAGGGCGTCTAAATGGGCAAGCTGACGGTGTTCGTTGCCCCGCACCAATCTAATCTCCCGTACTGCATACGACAGAGTTCCCTCCGGGACTTCAGGCAATTGGGAATTGAGCTATGGAAGCTACAGTTGCTAATAATACCCAGCGCACCGCATTGGTCGCTTTCGGGCCCGTTAAGGCACCCAGGCCAGCAAGGGTTTGGGCCGTGACTTGCGCTAGCGAGAAGATTCAACCGGAGCCAATCGATCAGCTAGACGAGATACGTGCATTATCTTCACTTCCCCGGGGGCACTAGCTCCATGATTGGCATTGTCTTAACGTTGTCAACGGGAAGTGTTAGGCCGCGAGGCCACAGCATGGACCAGGCCCCACCGAGGGAACCATGGTTGACATAACGGCTAGCGCTAAGGGTGAGCTTGAACCATGGTACGCTGGAGAGACTAGAGCCAATTGGGAAACGGAGGATCAAATAGGGCATTCGCACTCGAAGACAATCAGCGGTCAAATTCCGATGCTCCATGCTACGAGACATGCAGCGCCTAAATCAGATCCCGCGAGGCAATACAGGGTGATTGGGATCCCATCACGGTCTTAGAGATCATATGAAGTGGAGCCCTAATATGCACGGCTGCTCTGGCGGTTTTGTGAGAGGATCGCCCGGAAATAGGTCTGGAGAGATCCGATGTCCCGCCCAGCCGAGCCTAGTGGGAGACATGGCCAGATGCAATATAATGAGATCAGGGAT
The DNA here is from genome assembly GCA_911174995.1 of Penicillium olsonii. Taxonomy (NCBI): domain Eukaryota; kingdom Fungi; phylum Ascomycota; class Eurotiomycetes; order Eurotiales; family Aspergillaceae; genus Penicillium; species Penicillium olsonii. Next base: position 252,469 of record CAJVNO010000012.1, on the reverse strand, counting down.
CCATCGTATGGGAAAAATGTAAAAATGAGGATAAAAAACAAAAAGAAGAGAAAAAAAGTGAGGGTAATAGAAAGAAACTGAATCAAAGAATTATTCACAGGTTAGCCAGAACCGAATCATCAGAAAATGAATCGCCACTAATATCGTTAGATCATTAAACCGCGAGCGTCAAGCCCCCGCACCAAGAACATCCCATGCTATGCAGGACCAACTCATCTCCGTAGCGAATTGGCGGTATATGGTCGAGCTGAACCCGGCGGATCCTGGTCCAGTCCGAGCCTCGGATCCGAGACAGAGCGCTAAAGCTGCTTAGGCGGATCCTCGTCGCTGGAGGACCTGGCTAATCAAGTGGCGAGGGCCCATGCGCTCCAGACTCTTAGCCAGCGTGTGTTGAGCCGGTAAAATCCAAGAAGGGCGACGCTCAGGATGCCAGCGACGACGAATGCAATCGTCAACTAGCGCAACAATCCCTGTTGCGACAATCACACTGTGTACAAAAGGGTATATCAGCCTCACATCCTGACCTTGTAGGGTTGTCTAGCTCCACGACCTGCAGGCTGCATGATGCGTGGTGCATTGTCCACGAACCACGCCCCCTCTGTCGGAGAACCAAAAAAGCAAAGAGAGACCAAAAAGAGGGGGGAAGAAGCAAACACTGCCAGCTAGGCTCGCTCATCTTAACTGAATCAAGAGTTGGACTTACTCTGCAATATCGGGCATCGTCCGATACACTTCGGGATCACTGATCCACAACGAGGAGGGAGGCACCCAACCACCCTTGCTTTCCTCCTCGACGACCTCCAGCGGCGCCAGGGTATCCGGGACCAGATGCGCAACTGTTTTGCCACCTCGCGCCTCGACCAGGAAATACGAGACTTCCTGCAGATCGCCTTCCTTACGCATCTCCCGTCGCCACTGATACTTGGTAGACCAGTACTCGAACTCGTATTTTTTAGTCGGGCCACCCCTGCGCCGCAGCTCGACATGCGCGTAATTTGAAAACTCCAGCAAGATCGTATCTGCCAGAATCGGTCTTTCCTCACTGACTTTATCTAGATCTTCGACGGAGAGTCCGGAGTCCTGTCGTTTTAATTCCCCGGGCCCAGATGCGCCAGATGATGAGCCGGGCCGTCGGCTGAAGACAGTACTCCATGACCGATGGGGTTGGGGTCGTCGTTCCTCGGCCGAGACGACCTCCTTTCGCGCTGAGTGGCATACTTCGCGGCCGGAGTCTCGGCAGTAGCGACGGAAGGAGAATTTGCGGGAGAGGAGATCATGCATGCGCAGGTGGAAGAGGATGATGTCGCGCTGGGAGCCGTCACGGATATGGACTGGGGTGTCGACGCGCAGGTTCATGTTTCCATCGACGGTAGCGTCATCATGGCGAATGAGTAGGCGCCTTGAAGAGGGGAACAGTGGGGCGAAGGAAGAGGGTGTTGAGGGGATTGCGTCAAGGGGGTAGAATTCTGTGCGGTCCGTGACGCTGTATTGTTGTTGATATTCTTCCTGGGGAAGATCAACCGAATGGGTGGTTGAGGCGTAAGTGGAGGTTGAAGAGCGGGGCCTGGGGATTTTTGTTGCATGCACTGGCTCGTATGAATAGAGATGCGAAGGGACTGCTGGTTTTTGATTTGAGACCGGGAGGTCGTGGTCGTGCGGTCTTGATCCTTGACTGTGCATTGTGGCCGCGGTACTTCGCGAACATGAACTGTCGCTTGAACTAGAGCTGCTGTCTTGGCATGATTTTAATGAGCCCATGGTGAATGTGGAGTAGTCGCTGTCGAGTATGGAGTATGGAGTATGGAGGTTGCGGCTGTGGACCCAAATAGAGAATCTCTGGGAGCTGACACGGATCTAGGGCCGAGTATCAGTCAACAGTCAGATCACGCCGTCAGCCGGGTGATAAATTAAGGACTATCACTGCGATCACACCCGACGTTGCAAATCCGAATGATCCCGAAGAAATATAATTCACGAGAGGGGTCGAATGCCCATGACGTGGGGTCCGAAGGGATAGCAAAGGGATATGAAATCCCCACACGAATTATTATCAGGGGTCTTGGAGTCAGATGATAGCCAAATGAGTCTGGAGCAAGGGTAGGGGCTTTCCTGTTTAAGGGACGAGTAGAGGTTAAAGGTGGGAGAAGAGGGGGGGACTTGGGCAGAAACCAGAAACGAGAGTAAATGTCCAAAACTGGACTGTCACAATGTGTCCGTACTATTTAGAAGAGAATGTCAACTCGTCATTGTTCGTACCCAATTGCCCACTTTTTTTTTCCTTTCCCCCCTACTCTCCAACATAAGCCTCATAACCTGCAAACGCCAACAAGGCCACAAATGCGAGGCGTACCCGTCAAAGAATGCGTGAAAGAAGCCTCACGATGAATCTGATTTGATTTTCTCGTCGATAATCGAACCCACACAGCCTATCACGGGGGAGAGAATCCCCTCTAGCGCGGATTAGAATTGTGTGATGTGTTCCCCGATCAGGGCCAGACTCCGTAGTTGAGCTGTGTCTGCTCGCGATTCGCGGCTGACCCCCCGGCCAGTGCTGTTCCCAGGCCGCGAACCAGTCAGAGAGCGGAGGCCCGCATGGAACTGGTCTGGACACGAAATTCCGATTGTGTCAGGGTTCAGACCTCTGGGGTCTAAGCGGTGAAGTTGCAGCGCGGGAGTATCCTATGTCATGCTATGTCATAGTCGTGGACCCTCACGGACCGATCCGATAAATTAATCTACCCCATACCCGATAGATCCATTCTGGATCTCAGCAAGGATATACGGATTGGTAGTACAGTCCTGGAGTAGAGCATCGATGAGCCCGAAATAACCTCTGGATCAGGTACCAACCGTGGGATCACTCCCGCTGGTACCCAGTCAGGCAACACCCTGAACCGTGGTACTCCACATTCTCTCCGAAAAGGTTATCTGATCCATGGGTCCATGACGACACCGTTTCAGCGCACAGACAGATCTCGCCGTGTCCAACACTGGTGATGTACCACTATTGGATAGTGTATTTACACATGCACAGTAAATCCCAGGAGAACGATTCCGAAACTGGGGGCGAATTACAATATCGATAAAACCCGACTATGTCCAATCTAGAAGCGGAAACAAACGACCTTGGAAGAACCTACACCTGCGCATACAGCGGCTGGGGAAGTTCGTCACCAGGCTTGATCAAGGCCTCCGTCCGACAAGCGGAGGAAGAAACAAGACCGGTTCGGCTTCCCGCTGCTGGAGGTTGGAAACCGACATACGCTTCACGCCGGTCATCCTTCGTGACAGTCCAAGTGTGAAGCCCGTAGTACGAAGCGATGGAGTGCACCAGCCAACGTCTGTACCCATCAATTAGCCCAAAGAAAAGACTGGAAAAAAAAAAAAAGAAAAAAAAACATACCCAAACCCAGCGGCACGGTCGTCATTCATCGTCTCGAGCACCATCTTCTCACCGTCTCGCTCACTGTGTGAACTGATCTCCGCGTGCAGCAAGCGAAGTCTCTCCTTCCTCTCGGGAGCATCATGCATCTGTCCATTGCGACCCACAAAAACGATCTCATCTTCCGAATCATCGCTCGCCGAATGATCGGGTGCGTCCTGCAAGCCCTCCTTCTCCAATAGCAGCTCTTTCTCATTCCACTTGCGGATGAACACCCGCACCTCTTCTTCCAGGTCCTGCAACATACCCCTTGCAGCCCGCGCATGCTTCAACTTTGACCGTAGTTCCTTGGGAACGTGATGCTTCTCATTAGCCCGCTCCACGGCCTTGACATCCAACTGTTGGTCCTGGACGTGTGAGTAATGCACATCCCACAGCGGAGCCAGATAGTACGGCATGGGATTATGACGTGTGTGGGTAGGTGTGACGTCCCAGTCCTTCGACGAGGGTGGCTCTGCCCAGGGATTGTGCAACAGACGATCTGGGTATATTCAGCATGACGTCCCAACACCTGCTATCGACAGTCATCCCCGATTCGGTCACGTACCGTTCTCCCACCGTTGTCTCCGTCGACTCCCATCTTTCCCCTTCAGCAGGGTCTCCCGCGTCTTCGATTCGCGGAGTGGCGCCCGGCGTCGAAAGCTGACGGTTGGCGGACGGGGCTCGGGGGCTTTGGAGACTGGCTCATCCTCCAGCGGGATTGACAACGACACGGTGGCACCGCGCAGGCCCACCCGCGAGGGAGTTGGCGAAGTGGGCTCGCCAGGGTCCGATAGGGTCATGTCCTGCAGGGAGGTTGCTGCATGCTGCTCCGTCCATGCGGAAATCGCGCGTGCCTGTTGGGGAGAGAGATGCGCGCCCTCTGCGCGTAGACGGGGATGAATGGCCATGATGTTCTAGTATATACTTAGGTAGGAGGAGATGAGAGGGGATCGGATGGGATAAGAGGAGATAAGGGACCCGGGGATCTTGATTTCAGATGCACGGGACCACTGGCGCGTCGCTGATTGGCCTAGATATGAGCCCTAGCCCTGATTTCCTTATCGGGGGTGCAAATGGGACTGAACAAACAGAGCAAACGAGACAAACCAACTCAACACGCCAAGGCCCTTAGACGCGAAAAGGACTTCCCGTGTCTTTCCCGTATTCGACTTGCTAGTTCGACTAGGTCGACTAGGTGACAGCCTTATCGAGGCTGTGAGTCAAGGCGCAGTCATAGTGGAGAATATTTAGGCACCTTTTTCTCCACCTACGATCAGCCCCCAGACTCCTTCGATGCCTTTGTACACAGTGCAGTCCTGTGCTACTAGTAGTACTCAGTACTGTATTAGCATCCATGGATAGAGTAGACTATAGATACCCTACACCATAGGTTGTAGACAATGAGCTCCTTTGTTTACGATGTAAAACAAATAGCCAACTACTAGTCTGTCTCGGATCAAACGGAAGGGCGAAATATGTGAGAGCCTCGGAGTTTAGCGCGGGGTCCAAAACGGGACTTGGCGATACCCTAGCGCCCTGCCGAAAGCTTTTAAAAGAACTTCTTCCCAGCTTCATATCTTTACCCATTTCATCGTGTTCATCATGAAGTTTCTTTCTCCTCTGGCGCTGAGCGCTACCGCGACTGCCTTGGCTCTCGTTAACCCCGAGCAGCAGCCACTCGCACCCTCCATCGTCCAAAACCCCCAGTCCAAGTCTCTGATCGAACTGGCACCATACCAGACCCGATGGGTGACCGAGGAAGAAAAATGGTCTCTCAAGCTGGTAAGTCAGCATCAATCAGCATCAGAATTCGCGCTAATGATGATAGGACGGGATGAACTTCATCGACGTGACGGAGGAATACCAATCAGGCTCCTACGGCACCCTGCACGCCAGCCGCGTCGTCAAGTACCCCAGTGAGATGTCCCACTCGCACGACATCCTCCCGTTGGCCAAGACCCTCGACAAGAAGAATATGAGAAGCAACCTCGAGCACTTCACCTCCTTCTACACCCGATACTACAAGTCCTCCACGGGCATCGAGTCAGCAACCTGGCTCTTCGACCAAGTCACCGCCGCGATTCACGAATCCGGTGCCAGCGAGCACGGCGCGACCGTCGAGCGCTTCGCCCACCCCTGGGGCCAGTTCAGCATCATCGCCCGCATTCCCGGTGAAACCAACAACACTGTTGTCCTAGGCTCCCACCAAGACAGCATCAACCTGTTCCTGCCCTCCATCCTGGCTGCCCCCGGCGCCGATGACGACGGCAGCGGCACAGTGACCATCTTGGAAGCTCTCCGCGCCCTGCTGCGGTCGGAGGACATCGCGCACGGCAAAGCCCGCAACACCATCGAGTTCCACTGGTACTCTGCCGAGGAGGGTGGTCTTCTCGGATCCCAGGCTGTCTACGCGCAGTACAAAAAGGAATCGCGGAACGTCAAGGCCATGCTCCAGCAAGATATGACTGGCTACGTGCAGGGCACCCTCGACGCGGGCCAGAAGGAGTCCGTCGGTGTCATCATCGACTTCGTGGACCCTGGCTTGACCACTTTCATCAAGGAAGTCATCACCAACTACTGTGATGTGCCTTACGTCGAGACAAAGTGTGGATATGCTTGCTCCGACCATGCCTCTGCGAGTCGGTACGGATATCCCTCTGCGTTCGTCATCGAGTCTCAGTTCGAGAACTCCGATAAGAAGATCCACACCACCGAAGATAAGATCGAGTACCTCAGCTTCGACCACATGCTTCAGCATGCGAAGATGAGCCTGGCGTTCGCTTACGAGCTTGCTTTTGCTCCTTTCTGATTGTGTGTCTTTTCAATTTTGAGCTTCGGCGTTTCGTGATATACCAGGGCTTCGGGCTGGGTCCCCTCGTTAGAGTACATTGAGGTTTGACCCAATGCTGTTTATTATTTCGGGCTTATACCCTATTGTGAATGGATTAATTGTGTTCATACATCCTTTTGTAACCGCTAGTAGCAATGTTCAATCGTAGTCCCAGCTGTATCAATTGAGTATGTTCAAAGAATGAAATATAGACAAATGTGCTCTTCAACAATAAGCAGAGGGCAGACAGCCAACTCATGCATCGCATTAATCCGCCTTACTCTTCGCAAACCTACCAGTGATCTGGCGAATCTTCTTCCCCCAAATAAAGACCGGCACACCAAGCAGTCCAAAAGCAGCAGTCAAAGCACCAAAAATCCCAAATGCCCCATCATAACCGTGACGCTGCACAAAAGGCGTCGTCCCATAACTCGTGCCAAAAGAGATAAATCCACGGAACGCACATATAATCACCAGCATCGGACCAGCCCGCGCAGGGTAACTATCCAGCAAATAAGTAATGGCCACAATATTTGCACCCACAAACGCAAAGTAGTATGCCGACATGGCCCACACATAAACAAACCAGTGATACTTCTCTGGATGCGCGGCGCCCTGTCCATACAATATGATAGTAACAGTTCCAACAATGATAGGGAGGATCAAGGGTATAATCCTTATTTCCGGCTCATGGAATCCCCCATTGCGATCTGCAAATCGTCGGATCAGCCTATCCGAACCTGTGCCCAGAAGCGGCAGTGCTATAAGCGCCACAATAATCTGTCCGCAGTTCACGTAGCTGGAGCTCGAATCTGGCCAGTTGTACGGTGCGGAAGTCAAGACGGTTCCGTATGTTGTTCCCATGGCGATATTGACGCCTAGTGTAAGTCCATTTAAGCAAAGAGCCCAGAAGACATTGGGAAAGAAGAACAGAGCACATGTTTGCTGCATCTCGCATTAGTCTATCATCTCTATCTTGACTTGGGCTGATGGTATAGCTCACCTTGATGACCTCGGCCGCCTTGTACCATTCCGGCTTGCCGACCCAAAGACGCATGTCCGACTTCCAAGTTCGCGCCTGGTAGTTGACGAAATCCAAGGCAGGTCTTCTCGTACATAGAACAGCGGCTGGCTTCTTGGAATCGCTTGCTTCGACGTCATCGGGCAGATTGTGATCTCTGGTGAACTCTTGGTATGAGGATAGATCACGGTCATATTTAGTTTCAGGCAGGAGGAACAGAGTCACGATGAATTGGAGACCTGCTAGACCTGCACCAAGGCCGTACCATCCCTGAGGCGTGATAGCGCCGGCGATAGGGCTAGCAAACAGAGTCCAGATTGTAGTTAAGATGACCTGCACAGTGTGTTGGACCATGAGATACTTGGCCCTTTCGTGAAGAAAGAACACTTCCTATTTGAATATCAGTAATTGTGGCTATATGGGACTCATTCCAAAGAAAGAAAAAAGACACTTACCTGCGTGACCATGGGAACCAAAGCCTCACTTTGGCCAGCGGCAAATCCAACCAGCATACGTGCCCCGAGATGCCATTCGTATGATTCAGCCGTGATGCAGAGCACTGTTCCCAGCACCAGGATTAAGGTGCAAATGAGTAGCACGATGCGACGGCCGACGGCAATAGCCAGTGGCATTCCTATAAGATTTCCAATACCCCTATCAAGGGCATGTGTCAGGACCGAGATAATCTTGGACAGCCAGACTGCCCTGGATGATTCATTTCTCACATGAATAGTGTAGGGTATGTCAATAGTGCTGTGATTGCTGCATAGTCTTTGCCCGCGGCAGTATACTCTGGTAGGTAGAAAGTGATCAAGCCTCCGAATCCGGAGACCAGGGAGTTTCCCAATGCCGAGTCTATTTCAGAAGAATCAGCGTTAGATCGAAAGTCGGTCTTTCCAGGGGTTGAATGGGAGCTTACAGGTTGACACCACGATCAGGATGATGATCTTTTGCCACAGGGACATGTTCAATGGATCTGGTTTTGGTATCAGGCACATGCTTTGAAAGAAACGACCTCTTTGATCATACCTCGAGGATCAGCAGTCGCAGTGGGAATGTAGACAATCGTGTCCTCGGTCAACTTGACGGTTCCCATTACCTCGACTTCAGTAGCAGGGACTTGCTGCTTCGACAGGGAACCATCGACCATTTCAATATGGTCTCCAACACCTTTCTCCATTTCTGCCATGATGACATGCAGTGACTTTGCTTTGGAATTGAATCTCAAAAATAACACCCGACAAGATAGAAAATGCTAGTTCTTTGCTGGGCCAGTCTATCTCAATTCACTTTGCACGGGTCGATAGCGCAACAATACCACAACCAAAGACCTTATAGTATTCTCAGACGGCTCGCAATGCCTTGGCTCATAAGTTACAACGTGAGCAATGTCCATGGATCGGGTCCACGCCGACCCTTCACCCCCACCGAAACGATCCGCCACCAGCCTTGGAAGTCAAGAGAAAGACACCTTGATAGTATCTAACCAGGCTAGCCCCACTCTTGGCTGTCATGCCCAGCTCAAGCTCACTGCAACTTCCCCGCTTCCCCGGATTTGATTCCTAATTGCGAATTGGGGGTTGGTCCGCGAATTGCGGAGCTGGACCGAGTGGGGGGATCTTCAACTCGCCCACACGGAGGGACTTGGCTAGTCGCTTTGCAGGGGGCATTGTCGCTTGAGGGGTCTGAGATGATGTCTAGCTGGGGTTTGGGTTGTGGTTATGGTCGATGCGATGTCCCTAAGTGCTTTGAACTGGTCTCTTTGGATTCTACCCGTCATCAGAAGTTGGGTATGATTATTCCGGATGCATGTGAGACTTTGATTATAGAACAGTACATGATGGAACATAGCTGTGAACAAGACGATGGAACAAGATGAGACATAAATTGAGCGACTTGCGTATCACCTGGCAGTTCACGACAATCAAGGACTGCCAGGTGGTGACTTCCACTTGCATCCTCATGGTGTCTTGATTGCCGAGATCAGAGAATTCAGTGACTGGTTGGGAGATTGAAGCTGGTCAGCGACTCCCCTCTGTCGACCTCGCCTCAATTTTAATAATAGCGAACCTGCAGATACAGCTATAGCAACAATACTGTGTGTCCGTGTCGGCTTATACTCGGGCACAACGAGAATCAGTGATGCGAAGCAATCGCGGAACCTTGGAAGTTAGAGGAGACTGGCGCACGCCCCGAATGTATTTGCTCTCAATGAACCTCAGTCGAACTCTCATTGAACGTGGTTTCAGACGCATAGGGCTTTATTGTAAAGATGGTAATTCGCAGTATCATATATTTCGAAATAATCATATCACTACTAGGTAGGTAGGTGTCAGATCATTTCCAACACTCAGAGACCACTAGTATTCCTTGACTCCCGCCAATCTCAAGACCGTATCCGTCAATTCTGGCTTCTCGAACGGCTCGCTCCGATCCTTGGGACAGACTTCACCATCACGCATAGGCTTTTCCTTCGTGGGACGGATATTGCTACAAATTCCAAGGTTAGCACACTATCTCTCAATCTCCATCCAACAGAAACCTACCAATGCGGCCAGTGCGTAGTCCCCGTAAAGTTCTCGAAGCACTGCTTCTTCAGCTCCAACGCCTCTGGCGTAGCGAAGCGACGTGGAGTCATGCAGATATACTGAACATGACGAATCTGGTCTCCCTCCGGCAAGCAGGCATAGTGCATAGTGCGCGAATCCCAGAGCACAAAGTCGCCTGGCTCCATGTTGACCTTGATCAGCTCACATCCCTGCTCTTTGAACCAGTTGACGTCTTTCTCGCTGAACAGGAACAAGTCCATGTACTTGATCTCGGGGGGAGGGGCATCTTCGTGATCGAATGATTCGCGCTTATGCTTGAAGAATTCATCGAATAGTTTCGATGAGCCTTTCATCAGCATGAGGCCACCATCTTTGGGCCCGTTGGGCGCGTAGTTGAGAAGGCCTTGGACGGCTTGCATTCTAGATTCGGTCAGTGTGTAACTCGATGGGAAAGTCTGGGTTCGTGGTTCGTACCCTTTGCGGTTCTGGTTCTGGTCGCAATGGGGCCAGGGACTCCAGTTTAGATCTTTGCGTCGAGGCATGGAAATGTTCATTCCATCGAAACTGGAGATTAACTCCTTGGTTTCCCAGAGCTTTTCGAAGATCTCCACGATTGCGGGCTCGGTGCGCGCTTCCCATGCCATCTTTTCATGGGGCGCTGCATAGGCAAAGTACATGCTGCGGCTTGTTAGTTAGTGCCGACAATTATTCGAGAAAACTTACCCTCCCTTGAAGCTCACGGGTAGATGCTTCGCTGTCCAGGTGCTTTCGTCGTTCTCGTCGAATCCAAGCTCGAACTTCTTCAGCCATTGGATTTGCTTGTCGCGGTAGTACTCTGCACGCTCGGGGCTGATGACATTCTTGATCACGACGCATCCATTTTGATGGAACTCATCGCGCCAGTCGCCATAGTGGCGAGGCTCAAAATGCACGAGGTCGACGTTGTTGTATTGAGGCTCTTGGCTCTCGGTGGCCGGTGCTTCAACTTTGGTGGATGTCATGGTTAATAGGAAAGTCTTGATTTGTATCTTGGCTTTGAGTTCGTTGATCTGCTTCAGGTAGATTCGAGGAAATTCAGAATGTTATTTATCACCTCGTGTCTTGCCTGATCGGAGAAATCACTATGTCCTGATCGACATTGTCTTCCCCACCTCCACACGGTTGGAAAGTAGGGCTCAATCACCGGAGCTTTTCCGACTCTCCAGCTGCAGTGAGTCGCTAGGCCACTTTGGCTGTAGTTTCCCCACTTCCCCGGACTCCGTTGAAGACATCGTGATTGGGGATCGACAGACGCGTCGGCAAGTGGGGGAGATCATGGCGTCTTGGCCGGAGGTGATGCGAAGAGCTAACAGAGCTAGGTAGATCGCTCTCAATTGTACATAAACGAAGCAATATATTTGTTTTCAGGTACCTCAATCAGCGACTTCTTCCATCTTACACTCGTATTCATATCATCCACCTCCATCAAAATGCCTCCTCCCGTCCAATCTGCATACAAACGGATCGCCCAGCCGAAAACAGGCGAAAATGGATACCAAGAATGCCAATGTGGCAAGTCTGAAGTCCTTCCCTCCGGCTGGAATGGATTCGATGCCAAGGCCCTGGAAAGCGATATCTGCATCGACCACGATATTGAGATCGTCGTCCGAGATGGCGTCCGTCTCTACGCCGATGTATACCGACCAGCCGGCACAACGGAAAAGGTCCCAGCTATACTGAGCTGGTCATTCTACGGAAAGAAATACAGCGCACTGGATATGCTACCGATGTGCGTCTGGAAATGCTGCGTCCCACCATCTGATCTCAGCGGACTGGAGAAATTCGAAGGTCTCGATCCCCAGACGTGGTGTCCTCGAGGCTACGCCATTGTCAGTGTCGATACGCGCGGCGCAGGCCACAGCGATGGACAAATCTGCGTTATGGGAACGCAGGATGCCGAGGACGGATACGATGTTGTGGAAGCCATTGCGCGTATGGAATGGTGTAATGGCAGTGTTGGGATGGCTGGTAACTCGGCACTGGCTATCTCGCAGTGGTTTATTGCGGCCCAGCAGCCTCCTTCGTTGAAAGCGATTGCGCCATGGGAGGGATCTGGCGATCTTTTCCGTGAGCAGTTCTGTCGCGGCGGCTGGTTCTCTATGAGTAACTTCGACCTTATTGCAAAGGCCATTGTTCGGGGCCAGGAGAACTCGGGCCTAGAAGATTTCGAGGAGATGTATCGTCGGTCTCCTGTTTCTAGTGCTTTCTGGGAGGATAAACGAGTCGATATGTCGCGTGTCAAATGTCCTGTTTTCATTCGAGGATCGGACGTGAGCTCCATTCACACCATGGGCTCTGTTCGTGGATACCTCGAGGTTCCTCATGCTGAGAAATGGATCCAATGGGGCAGCAAGCAGGAGTGGTATGAGCTTTACAGCGTGCCGCAGTCCACCGAAGAGCTTGGCTTGTACTTTGATCGATATCTCAAAGGCAAAGAGAATGGGTGGGAGAAAACCCCCAAAGTTCGCTGGTCTGCACTGCAATTCGGAGATCGCGAAGCCATCGACGACATCGTTCTCGAGGATTTCCCTGCTCCCAACACCGAGTATCGGACATTCTTCCTCAGCAATGATAAGCAACTTCTAGACAGCCCCGTTGCAGAGTCCCAGCAAATATCGTACGATTCCGAAGATCGTCATGACTTCGGGGAGTTCAACTACACCTTTGAGAAGGACAGCCGGTTGATCGGGTTGCCCAAGGCAGTCCTATACATGTCTTGCGAAGACCGCGATGACTTTACAGTATTCGTCATCCTTCGAAAGAAAGATAGAAACGGAAAGGATCTCATGCATCTCAATTTCCCATTTGAAGCCACACCCATCAAATCCATCGATGAGATCCCCGAGGAAGATCAAGCAAGCCTCAATCTCCATCTAGGATCAGTCGGGATCCTACGTGCCTCCCAGCGGGAGATTGATCCCACGCGCAGCATTCACCCTCAATTCCCATTCCATCCTCATACACGACAGGACAAGATCTCCCCAGGAACGATCGTCAAGCTGGAGATAGGCATTTGGGCCATGGGTGTGGACTTTGAGGAGGGCGAATCAATCAGTGTCAGAGTAAGTCGCTCGTCTTCTTGTTGTGTCAAGTTGTTAACCCAATATAGATCGGGGGTCAATACCCTAGCATTGCCGAATACAAGACATTCTCGAAGCCCAGACCGGAGCATGAGCTTAATCGTGGAAGGCATATCATTCACTGCAGTGAGGAGTATCCAAGCTCCGTGATTCTGCCTTTCATCTAGGCGGATTGGGTCTAGTTTCGAGGTAGACTACTAGAATCAAGCTCGCCATAGACCATACATGGTGAAGGTGTCTTTGCAATGCATAACTTTTTCGAATTTGTTCATGCGCAGTCTCAGGTATTCACATAGCAATATCCAGATGTATTCTGCAGTAAATTGGTATGTGCAAATCTACTCCGTAGTCGGCAAAAGATGAAGTCAAAGAGAGCCGGATCGTGTCCCGCACGTGACTACGTGTCGCGTCGACGCGATCCGCCGATCTTTGGCATCTCCTCTCTCAACACGGCCTCACAACACTCAACCTGACAGTGATTACAGACCAAGCATCACACACACCATGACACAAGATCAAACAACCGCAAGCCCGGCTCCTTCGCCGCCACACAACCCTTCGCACGAAGAACACCAATATCTCAACCTCATCCGTACAATCCTCTCGGAAGGCGAGCACCGCCCCGATCGCACAGGAACTGGAACCAGGTCAATCTTTGCTCCCCCACAGCTCCGATTCTCTCTGTCCAAGCCCAACCCAGAAGGCGGCGATCGGATTCCCATCCTGCCCCTCCTGACCACCAAGCGAGTCTTCCTCCGCGCAGTACTTGCCGAGCTTCTCTGGTTCATCTCCGGCTGCACATCCTCGCTGCCCCTATCCGAGGCCGGGATCAAGATCTGGGATGGAAATGGAAGCCGCGAGTTCCTGGACAAGTCTGGTCTCGGCCACCGGGAAGAGGGCGATCTGGGCCCTGTGTACGGCTTCCAATGGCGCCACTTTGGAGCCGAGTATGTGGATGCAAAGACAGACTACACCGGCCAGGGCGTCGACCAGCTGAAAGATGTTGTGAACAAGCTCATCAATAACCCATTTGACCGACGTATTATCATGAGCGCGTGGAACCCGGCTGACCTGACGAAGATGGCCCTTCCCCCGTGCCATATGTTCGCTCAATTCTACGTCTCATTCCCTCCTACTATGAAGCTTGATGAAGCGACCGGTCGCCCAACGGAGAAGGGTACACTGTCCTGTGTCCTTTACCAGCGCTCCTGTGACATGGGCCTCGGTGTTCCCTTCAACATCGCCTCTTATGCTCTGCTCACTCATATTCTTGCCCACGCTGCGGACCTGCACCCCGGTACTCTTATTCACACTATGGGTGATGCTCACGTGTATCTTGATCATGTTGATGCACTCCATGAGCAGCTCACTCGGGAACCAACCGAGTTCCCTGAGCTGCGCATCAAGCGTGAGGACCGGGGCAGCGCAGAGGTCGATGGCTGGAAGGAGGATGAGTTTGAGGTCATTGGTTACAAGCCTCACAAGATCATCAAGATGAAGATGAGTGTTTAATGTTTCTGTTATAGCCCACGGGCACTTGAGTCATGATGTTTGTATGATACCAATGTTCTGTGATGCATGCCTTATACTACTGTAGATATAAGATAGGAAGGCATTTGAACCGCGAATACACACTATATTTGGACATTTTCTCCCAAAGCAAGACCCACAATTACTTACACGTTATACTGCCTACAGCGGTACGAATTACTGTCTAAAAGCACCAAGATTCTTATTTATACTGCGCTGCGTCCCAGCTAGGTATGTGCGCGGCTCTTCGCCAAATCGTTGCGGTGTGTATATGCTCCAAGGTATATCAGGCTGTGCAAATGCGACAAATGAATAGACAAGAGAAAAAAAAAGATATCAAATCCGAAGCAAATGCATCATGCGCTCTCAAGAACAGCCCCAGCACCACGCAGCAACACAATCGTGTCACCCTGCTTCACCTTCCCAGCACCAATAGACTCTGAGAACTCCAAGAACTCCCCGGACTCGACATGGAAGACACGCAACTTTGCATCCTCCCCACCGACCCGATTATTCAAATTCTCGACCCGCAACTTCTTCGCCGCATCATCAAGCACCCTCCCAACCTTCCACCTCGAATCAAAAAAGAAGTCCCCAGCCGGCGGCTCTGCAGCCTGCGTCTCCGCCGTCCCAACAGCATGCAAATATAACCTCTTATCAGCCGGCACCCCCGCATCCCCCTTCGCCGAGCGCTTCAACCCATTCACCGCCACCGCCCTAGCTGCCGGACTATTCGGCTTAGGCTTCATCTTCGGCAGAGCAGGCAACAACGACCCCTTCGCCGCAGCCTGCTGCTTGTCGCGGCCCCACGTCCGCACCCGCGCAAACATCGACTTGATCGTATCCGCCGGCGCTGCATTCCCCGCCCGCGCCCCCAGCGGTGTAACCTTGGCGCAGTCGTGTTCTTCCCGCAGCCGGTGCTTCAGGCAGTACTGGTGGTTGCATTGGGGGCAGCGCACGGCGGGGTCTTTGAGTGTGTTGATGAGGGTTTTGCACTGGAGGTGGGCACACTGGTCGGAGTTGTAGATGGAGGGTTTTTCGGGGGCGGGACCTGCGCTCGTGGTGTTGCCGGTGCGGCGGCGCGCCCATTCGCCTTCGCGGGGGCATTGGTGCGCGGTCTCGGTGCGGTGGTCTAGACAGTAGGTGCTGTGGCAGGATTCGCAGCGGAAGGGGAGGAAGTCGAGCTGGCCGCAGTATTCGTATTGGCAGTGGCGGCCGATGGATTCGAGGTCTGTGTCGGCCATTTGGGTGAAGGTGTCGTCTGGTGCTGGGCTGCGCCCTTTGGATACGCTGACTGGGGGCATGATGAGAGAAAGAAGGGTATATGCAGATCGTGAGAGCGTCGGAGCCTGAGATCGCGAGATATAAACGATCAACTCAGGTCCGAGTTCAGGCACCTGAGTCATGCGGAGAACATTCTGGGCGCTTATATAATTGCGGAGAAGCGCTTAACTCCGAATCTATTCTAGATATTTCTGTTCAGATATTTGAAATATGTATAAACATTATAGTAAGAAATAATAGAGTGGACGATCAGGGCGACTCTCTCACAGCGGGTTCCGGGGACGAGGTGCTGGATTTCGTGACAACAGGCTTCCCATACAACTTTTCCATCACAGCATCCGATTCAGCGGCGTAATGACACCGCCTCCGAATTTGAGCTCCGTATTTATAGAACAAGAACGGCATAGGAACGCAAGCAAGAGCCAAGAACGCCGGAACTGACGACGCCCAATGAATCCCGAGATTCTCATACATCGGCGTGGTGAACAGCGGAAAGGCAGCGCCGAACGTCGAGCGCAGGGATGCATTGGCGGCTAGGACGGACGCTGAATATATGGTGTACGCATCAATGAGATAGTTCAAGATGGGCAAGAACACGGTGATCATGCCATATCCAAATGGAATGCCGGCTGCGATCGGGACGATCCAATGTATAGACGGGGAGTTGGTCCAGGCGAACCAGAACAGTCCAAGTGGTAGCAGGATTGCGCCGACGAAGGTGTCGAGTAACCGAGCTTCGGGGGGTACTCTACCAACGGTCGAGAGGGCTCTGCGTCTATACCGATAATACATTGGGAACGTGGCCACTGCCGACAAGAGAATGCCAATTAAGATGCCCAAGAATGCAAGACCGGTCATTCCTTCGCTCCAGCCACGCCCTTTGTCGAAGACTATGGGCATGGCAGCGAAGAACAGATACAAACTATCAAAGGTTAGCATTTTGGAATAGATGCACGCAAGAGCCATATCAGCGCCTGCTAGTTGGAGACACTTACATCCCATAGATGATCGCAAGGTAGATCGACAAAAGAAGAACAATCGGCTCACGGAAAAGCAAAATCCAAGGTCGAGAGATGGCAATTTTGAATATTTCTGCCGGGTGTTTGACGCCTTTCTCAATCTCAAGCTTACTCCGATAAACTTGGCCAGTGATAGAAGAAAGCCGAGCTGCACGCTTATTCAAGAGAAGAGGCGCATACGTCTCCGGCAAGGCGAGAAAACACACAATAGCAAAGAGTGCTGAGAAACACGCGACCAAGCCTTCAACCCATCGCCATCCAGCAGCCTCTGACAAGAAGCCACCCACGATAGGGCCGAGCGTGGGACCCAGGAAAGGTGCAGCGCAGTATAATCCACTAGCCAGGCCGCGAATAATGGAAGGAAAGGTATCTGCAATGACAGCACCTGAGACAGCGAACGGTGCCGAGCCGCAACATCCACCAAAGAAACGCAGAATAATCAACGTCCATATATTCTTCGATCCTGTTGTGCCAGCCGTAAATGCTGTCAATCCCGTTGCACTCGCGATCAAGATATATCGACGTCCGTATAACTCGCTCAGGGGCGCCCAGAACAAGGGGCCCACGGCGAATCCGAGGACAAACAGCGATATTCCAAGTAAAGCGACTTCTTCGCTGACTTGAAACTCTGCGATAATCTCTTTAATGCTTCCAGAATAAGCAGAGGATACCAAAGCCACCGATAACGTCTCAATCCCCACGAGAATCGTGATGAGCCACCTGGACAGCGGCGAAAACAACATCGGATTCCGAGGGTCATCCTCAATCCAAGAGACTTGGTACGGGTCTTCTTCAGTACCAGAGCCATTGTACTCGTGATCGATAACCTGCTGCGAAACACAGCCGGGATCGAAAATCATACGCCATCTAGGGATTCTCGAGGGAGAGTCCCCGGTCGGCTTCTCAGTCAAGGACATGGCCCACTTCGATTCGAACGAGACACGGCCAGAGGGTAGTTGGTTGAAGCATGAGAGCTGACTATTTCAGAAAATTCAACCCATGCCTTGTTTCAGCCCACGCCTTGTGCGTGGCCCCTTGGGATGCCGATCAGATTGGTGGATTCGAAAAATCGGCATCCCGCAGCTAAGCACGAGATCTGCGCCGAGATCTCGTCCCACTTGGTTATTGTTTCGGGGGGGTTCGGGGCTACTAGTGCATGATAGGGGCCATGATCGGCACTGTTATTGACTGTTGCGTGAGATCGCAAACATTTAGAATGAGACTGGTACTTCTGTCGCGAAGGGTGAAGTGTACTCCGTACTGTATTGTGACTTGCTCTTATCGTATGGTTTCTTTTTCTTCGCTCTGCTCTCAGCCAATCCAATGGTGTTTACCCTACTCCGTAGGGCATTTGAATTGATTATTTCTCCAGATCTGCATCATGTTCAGCTTCTGTTCTGAACAAGCCATGAGTCCTGGGAACCCCCTTTTACGCCTCTCGATCTTGAATTTGGCGCAAGAGCCGCGTATTTCCACCACTCTACTCCGTAGTGGTTATTCGGTCGGGTCTGGCTTTTCACCTTAGCGAACAATAATACTGTAGTAGTAGTACAGTGGAATTGCGAACTATGTAAGAGATTATTGCCCCACTATAATTGACAGTCCTTGCATACAATATTGCCTAGTTGGGTACTCCGTTTAGCGTCACTCATTACTACCTGCTATACGGAGTAGTCTTTGATTTAAGAATTTAGATCTCTCCTTGCACTTCTGTACAACTCAATCAGCATCACCATTACCGATAGTATCCTAATATGTGGTCTGCTGGTGAATTGTCATCGATCTCGTTGCTCTACGGGGCTGTATTGGCCATGTGTGGCTCCGAAGCAGCGCCCTATGGCATTAATGTTAATAGGAGTAGTGAATCTTATTTGGACTTCTGTGTTCATTAGCATGCCCCTTCCTTGGGAATTCCAACATTCTGCGTGCGCTCCGATAATGCAGAATGCGAAGCCCGTAGAGATCGACATGATCTGCACTGGGGCCTTGGGTTCGCGCCCAATATGACAGGAGGCTGTACGAAGAACACAGTGTATTATAAGTACAGATATGATGACTTGGTTGACTTTCATTAGATGATTGAATCGACTATTCAAGAACAGAATCGGATTGCCCCACTAGGCTGACGGTGATGATCACTGGTCATGGCGCGGCTGGATTCGGCAACATAGCTCATGATAGATTGGTTGCGGCTTGGAGCCAAAAGGTCGACCGTTTGGGATATCAGTTGGTATGTCCGCTGTGAGTTCTGAGTAGTTGGTTCTTGTTGCCATCAAGGGATCTCGTCGACATCACCAAACCGAGAGCCGTCATCGTCTTCCAGATAGGGAACAGCCAGGATCACCCGATCAGGTGTTCACAACACACTGGTCTTTAACAGTTGCTAAGAGAAAAGAGCGTTCGTCTCTTCCAAACTCTGGCCCGCGGTCTCGGGGAGCAACAGCCATGTCCACGCCAAACCGAAGAAGGTCACCACAGAAAAGAACCAGAATGTTCCCTTCGGCTGGAGCGCGTTTTCGAGTAGCATTGACGGAACAGCCTACCATGGTGAGTGATTGGTTTACAATGGATCCACCGGGCATACCTTGGAAAGACCATATCGATTGGCATAGTGGAAAGTCATCAGGAGACTGGATCCTGTGGACCGGACCTGCAGCGGGAATATCTCCGCGTTGATCAGATACTGGATGGAATTCCATCCCATCGCCCAGCCGATACCGACGATGTAAATGAAGACGATGGCTGCGATAGCTGCCCTCTTCACGGACCCAGATCCGTCGGTCGATGAGTCAGGTCTGACAGTGAGGAATATTGCAATATACAACATGGCAATCTGCTGGAGCAAGATACCCGAAAGGAGGGATCGCTTGCGCCCAAAATGGTCGATTAAAAGGATAGCACAGAGAAGAGATGCGATGAACTTGACCGCGCCAAAGACAGCAGTCACAAATAACTTCTCGGATTGGCCTCCTATGCCAAAAAGTGAGAACAGCTCGGGTGCGTATGCTGTGATCTGGTGAGACTAGATCATCGGAACGAGCCCTGGAGTGAAGTGCTACTTACTGGTGAGAGAATTCGCCCCGGACCATTGCGCAAGCACCTGCGCGGAGATCACGAAAAACAACCTTTGCTGGTTTTCTCTGACTGTCAACAACTCTTTGACTGACTTGAGCCAGGTTGCACTCGTGTCCTGGGTATAATCCGAGCTAAGCTGAATCTTCATGCCTTCAACCTCCGTCACGACTTCACGATGGTCCGCAGGTAATCCCCATAGGCTGCCCAAAGAAAGACTTGCTTTTTCCCAATTTCCGGTCTTCCCCAGGTACCTCGGACTCTCTTCACAGAGAAAAGATGAAAGGATCAGAAGTCCCGCAACGATGATTTGCACGCTCTGAGGAATGATCCATTGGCGAGCAGTTGAGTCCGAGATGTGCAGCGAGGCACCCCAGGCCGAGAAATACTAAACCAGTCAGCGATAGTGACCTCGAAATTAGGGCCAGTATACATACACCGATCATGATCCCGATATACTCCGACATGGCGAAAAGACTCACCATCATTCCCCGAGCATGAGCGGGTGAAATCTCGGCCAAATACGTTGGAGCCACTACCCCAGCCTGCCCGATTCCCAACCCCATGATGAACCGACCCGCGTACAATTGTCCCAGTTTCCCGGCGGACGTGATCACGATAATAACACCCGCCATCCAAAGCAGACAGAGCTGTCGCATGGACCAAAGAAGACCAACTCTCTCACAGAGAACGAAAGCGAGCAATGCACCCGGTATACTACCGATATGAACCATCGACGTAATGTTGGACAGTCGATTGGCCTGCTCGGAGGAATTTAGATAACCCGCGTCGAGGTCAAACTCATTGATAAAGGAATTCTGTGCAACAGTGGTCGATATAAGACCCTCATCCAGTCCTATCCCTTAGCATCTCTACTCTCGGTCTTCACCAAAAGACTTACCTCTGGACATGCCCAGTAGCCCGAATGCAAACGCCGCACAGAGCAACTTGAAGCTACAGCTTCTGAAGACCAAAACAGCAGGTCTCGGCCGGGTCGCAATAGCAGGCCCTAGCCATGATTTCTTCGGTCCCTTCATCCTCAGTCAATGCGAATGTGTCGAAAACGCAGCATTATGCGATGAAGATGACGTGTAAGTCCCATTTGGACGTTACTAATATTCTTCTCGTCATTATGGGGCCAGTCTGCATTCAGGGGAATCCGACAGGGCACTAGGACACCCCACTCAGCCCTACAGGGCTGAACTACGAACAAGCTTTCATTTCGAGTCCAAAGTCCAATCACGCTAGGCTTCTTGGTCCTCATTCGACATAATCCTGCTGCCTGTCGATATGCTCCACACTCATGTCCAGTTACGTTGAGCGTATCTCGCGCGTCTTCTGTGAAATGTGAATTGCTGGGCACCAAGGTCCCTGTACTATTTATGCTGGTCTCATTATACATGCAAATCTGTTTCTGTTTGATTCGATTTCTCGGGTGCAAGCGGACACATTGTTCTCTTCAGACTCCAAATGAAAAATCGAACGTACCACTAAGCGAGCCGTCAACGGGTTTACGGATCTAAGATAGTAGCGGAATATGATTGAGTGGCCTTTTGCTCCCCCGTTCAGATAGAATATTATAATAGCTGATGTTGGAGCTTGTTTCGCTTGAGAATAATTTCTGTTCACAATTCGACTTCCCTCATATTCCAAATCCTTGCTAGCCCCGTATACAGCCGGAAGAAAGTGGCCTTTTCCTATTCTCGAAATTCAAAAATTCTCAGAGATCACGAGTTCTCATCCTTTCTTTGCTTTTCCCTTGATCATCTATCTGGGTGAGGAATCTATCACTTCTCTCGGGCTTCTTGCCCCGATGAGTAACCGTCTCGTCGTCACTCGGACCCTGCAAAGACACTGGGCCATCGACAAAATCCAAAAAATTCGGCAACGCATGATTCGCCCATGAGAACAGGCCAGAGCAAGGGTAGGGTATTCATTGTAATGGCGGAACCAGGCGGTCAGCCCCTTGAGATAGGAGATAGCCAGGTACAGAAAGAAAACGAGCAGAACTCGAAACAAATAGATAAGACGGTCAACCGGGTACGGAATGGGCAAGGTCGGGTCGAAGAGATCCGCAACTGCGCGGCGGAGCTGCATCAAGGAATGGAAATCGTGGCTGAGTTGATGATGCGCAGCATCTAACCCGTGATGGAAAGGGTGGTTGGATACATGGCGAGCGCTTAAGTACTCGAGTCACCCATGAGTTGTCTGTAAATGCCCGCGGGGGGCGCGCCTTTCCCAGCCCAGGCTTCTAGAATGCCGGGGAGAAGTTGGACAGAATATTCTATCCAAATTAGGCGTGCCCAACAAAAGATCTTCTTGGTCGGAGAAATTGGCGCTGGCGCTGAGATTGTCAAACTTGGAATGACTTAATAATTTTCGAATCCCAAGCATCCGCAATGTGCCAGATTATTCCGCAGTGAGCGACAGTGGATCTGGTCAAAGATGCAATTCCAAGGTTTTCGGTTGCGGGCTCTTCGTTTGAAGATGAAATGTTGAAGGTTGGTGACCTCTGGTGGCTTGTATATATACCGGGTCACCTCAACTCGAACCTTGGAAAGCTCATCTTATGGAGATTTTATTCTGTGTAACCTTGAAAGAACATAAACAAAGTGATAAAACAATTCGATCTATAGTTCCAGACTCATGAAATAGCCCTGGAGCCTCTCAACAGTCTGGGCGCATTTATCTGATTTTTGGCCTGAAAATTCGGGGTGACGATCTCACCGGTGGGAGTCACTGCAGCCTGAGCAAACCCTGATATAGTTCCTCCACAGATTGGTTGCCTAGATTTAATTTGAAGTCCCGAAAGAATATATTGAGCCACTTGTGATATCAGATAGCCTGGTGCGATTATGAGACATCAGAAAACTGTATTTATTGCGCCTCATGAGCCCCGTCTTGGCATCTCAAAAAAGTCCGACAGCGGCCAGCCATAAAAGTCAATAATAACCCAAACAAATCCTTTGATCTGGGACGCATTCTATTGCGCTCTGCAGTCGCACCATGCCGATCGTGTTACTCCCATCCGACGATCCGCTCATCAGCGCGGCACAAGATGGACAAATCGCGACAATTGAGAAAGCATTAGAAGATGGAAAATACGCAGATTCACGCGATCTCTCGAATGGAAGAACATTACTGATATGGGCAGCAATGAACGGCCACAAGGCCCTTGTTGAGCTTCTCCTTCAAAGAAATGCTAGCGTCAATGCGAAAGATATTCAAAATGGCACAGCACTGTTACAGGCCATCGCCAATAAACACATCGAGATCAGCCAGGTTCTGTTAGAGGCAGGTGCCCATGTCGAGGACAGAGATTATTGCGGCCACACGCCACTTACTCTTGCCGCTGCGGCCGGGTCGAATGCCACTGTCAAGTCTTTATTAGCGGCAGGGGCTGAAATCGAGGCCAAGGACTGGCGACAGAGTCGGACTGCGTTGTCTTGGGCCGCAGAGCAAGGGCACGAAGATATCGTCGAAATGTTGTTGGAAAGCAATGCAATCGTGGACGCGGTGGATGAACAAAATCGGACCCCGATCATATGGGCTGCGATGAATGGACACGCCAAAGTCGTCAAGCTATGTCTACGATGGAACGCCAGCACAGAGATCAAAGACACGAAATACGACCGGACGCCATTTCTATGGGCCATCAAGCAAGAACATGAGGCCGTAATTCAGGTTCTGAAAGGAATTTCGCCCCCGGAGATCGATTACGGACTACCTTTACACCCTGAGCCACCTTCTTCGGCTCGGCTTGATGGACTGCAAGAGCTTTTCAGAACCATCAACCCCGACTTTGACTGGAGGAAGAACGGAGGTGGTGAGCTTCTACTATGGACCCTTGAAGACGACCGCGAAGAAGACTTCAAGTTCCTCCTTGCACAAGGTGCGAATAAAAACGCGAAGGACAAGGATGGGAAAACTGCTCTCGCGAATGCAGCTTACCACGGCCAATCGGACGCGGTGAAGCTACTTCTGGAGCAGGGCATTGATGCAGATCCAGTCGACGGCTTCAATCGAACACCTCTATCCTGGGCTGCGGAAATGGGACATGCCGAGATCGTCCAACTTCTGCTGGAGAAAAAAGTCAATCTCGATACAGTAGATGACGATGAATCGACACCTCTTCTTTGTGCTGCTTCTCAGGGCCATGAAGTCGTTGTGTCACTGTTAATAGACGCGGGCGCCGATCCCTGTGCTGAAGACGGAAACTCGCGTAATGCACTTTCATTCGCGGCTGAGAGCGAGAACATGTCACTGGTTGCCTTACTTCTTGCGAAGGGAGTCTCGCCCGATGAGGGGTCGGAATATTCAGCCCTCAGCGAGGCTGTGAGTGCTAATAATCGGGAGCTTGTGCAAATGCTGCTTGCGCATGGAGCGGATCCCTACTCAGAGTCATATGGTCATGTCGAGCTTCCTCCTTTAGTTCTTGCAGCATGTCATGGGAAGACGGAGCTGGTAGAGATATTTTTGGACAGACCGGCAAAATCGCCCGAGGTGAAGAAAGAGCAAATTTGTCGGGCTTTGGTTGAGGCCTCTGACGAGGACAAACATGAGGTTGTTGAGGTGATTTTGGAACAAGTTTCTTCACATGGTATTCAGAAAGGAGATATTGATGATATGGTGCTGGAATATGCTCAGCGGAATGAGGATGACGACCTTGTTGATCTGTTACGGCCTTACTTTTCGGACTTTGAGATGAGCTCTGAATCTGACTCTGACTCCGAGTGACTCTCGCACTCTGGCCTTGCCTTGAATGCAGGGCCAGGACTATGTGACTGGCTGCTTCTGCTTGCCTGTGGATTTTGGTCTTAATTCGAGAGCAGAAAGTAGATTTGTGTGAATGCCCCGTATGCATTACTAGTACAGAATAGAAGAACTCTTTCTTTCATTTCGGCGCCACCTTTGCTAGTATGGAGTACAGCAAATATCCCTATAAATTGGTATAATTCCCCTAACATGAAAGCCAGGGGTCTCCATTATTCACGGTTGACACCTCAGGCCAGAATATGAGAAAACGTGACACATCACCCCAAACCCCGCGGTGTCGACTCGCATCTTGGAGGGGAACAGATCCACCTTCCCAGGTTGATGCCCAGTGATCGAGGGTCTGGTGCATGCCCAAATTCCCTTCACCGACACTGGTATGACTCAGTGAGGGCCACGACAGAACAATGCCTTGAAAACGTTGACAGCACACCAATCCTAGTGAAGAACCGGGGCCTAGGCGAATAAGCCGTGCATATTCCCGAAATCCTTATCTGTGATGATCATGCCTATTACAATGAGAAACCGTCTAGAGATTCACTAGTCAGGACAGGGGTACCGATCTCAAAACCGGTCCCCACTCCACAAGATTCGAGACGCGAGACCGAAAGAGAAGCAGCAAGAGATATGTCCCTATCGGAGCAATGCGGGGAGAACCCTCTTGAGGCAAGCCCATGCGTTGAGTCTATACACTGAACTACTGTGCTAGTAAGATGGAGTAGAAGTAAACGAGGGCACACTTTCTGGAATTGATTTTAACGTCGATCGCGGTCTCTCTCGGCCAATCACCGGCCCGTACGCATCACCGGCGGCCGGCCCGGTTGGACATCTGATTGGTTCGCTTCGCCGAGGCGTTCACCTTTTGGGCGAAACATCTATAAATGTTATAAATGTGAGGATACGGTCACTACATCACAGGGCTACTCAATCGGTTATATCTACCCCGTACGCTCCTTGCTAGACACTTGACACACTCTCTGCACCTTTTCTTTCATCTTTTTGCCTTGCATATAGCCCAACATCCACATAGCGTTGTGCGGTGTTGACCCAGTAAGTCCCCCAGTGCTGCTCGTGTGCCCCGCGTTACTTCATTTCTAACAGTCACAGTCCTTCATATACATATATCCTCTTTGTTTGACGCTGTCGCTACGAAATCCACGATTCACCACACAATTACAACTATAAAATTGCCCATGAGCCGAGCTTGCCTCGCTTTTCTCGCTTTCCTCGCTTGAAGATAGAATGCATTCCCGCATCATGTCGCAGAAGCTCGAGGATAAGCCCCTGCCATTTGGCATCCACCACACTAAGAGCCGCATGGCCGAGCTGCTGGCCGCCGATGTTGTCGTTGCTGCAGGCTCAGCAACGCTGATCACCCCAGCCGTCATGATCTTTGACAGGCAAGTCCACGAAACCCCACGTCCAATGCGATACTGACCGTATTGCCCAGACTCGTCGTCGAGAAATCATTCTACAACCAGCCCATGTTCCCGGCATTCCGTCGACACCTCTGGTTCTCAATTACACAACCAGCAACCTTCTTAACATCCCGACCCAGCCTACTCGTCTGGTCCCTCTACACAGCAACCTTCGCAACAGCCAATGCCACCGAAACCATCCTGGGCAAATGGTACCCGGAGATCGACCACGCCATTGCAGGCATGACCACCTTCGCCACCACCTTCCTCGTCAACTCCTCAGTCGGCATCTGGAAAGACGTCAAATTCGCCCAACTCTTCGGCCAACCCAAAACCACCCCACCACCAACCCCTACACCAACCCCCTCAGCATCAGCATCAACATCAGCATCAGCATCAGCATCCACCTCCACCTCCCTCAAAACCGCCCGCTCCATCGGCCGCACCCGCATCCCACTAGCAACCTACTCCGCCTTCCTCCTCCGCGACGGCCTCACCATCTTCGGCTCCTTCAGCCTCCCCGCCATGGTCTCCGCCTCCATCCCAGACTCCATCGCCTCCCAAGAATACCTCAAAATCCTTATCGCCCAGCTGGCCATCCCCGCCTCCATCCAACTCATCAGTACCCCCATCCACCTCCTCGGTCTGGACCTCTACAACAGACCGCAGGTGATGCCCAGCAAAGAGCGCATCAGCCGCGTCAGCCGCGACTGGATCGGTGCCTCGCTCCTGCGCATGTGTCGCATTATCCCCGCATTTGGCATTGGCGGGTTCGTCAATACTGAAGGTCGACTTTCCTTGCATGACCAGCTTGATGGTCGGAGGAAGGGATCTTGAATTTCATGGTCAATTAAATTAAGAATTATATATACAGACGAATTACATAGATTTCAATATACCCTCTTTTTGATTTTGTTCCGAGGTGAGGTTTACTTATCGATATGCACCGGCCCGGTTGTAGGCGCGTTCGGGATCTGCAGCCGGCCACGAAAATGCGGATTCCAAGTTGGAGTGCGGGCAGTTCGTTTTTTTTTTTCTTTTCTGCATTTCAACGTCTTCTTGGCCGGCGCTTTGCCGGTTGCTTATCGTGTTTGCAGGTGTGGTTTGTTCCGGTGGGCTTGGCTACTTACAGCACAGTGGTCAAGTACTCATTCTCTATGGAAACCTGGAACCGGGATCTTCAAGGTTGCCCAGATGGGATGCACAGGATAAACTACCTAGTAGTGAATATTGCCGAAATGGATCTTGGAATTATGGTAAGTGTCATAAGCTCGTGGTATCGTGTCTCCGTAGAGCGGGGTATCTTATATACAGAACTTCGATCTATCTGTGTCTTGGTGGTATAGCCAGAAATTTGCGGATTGTGGTGATGGATCATGTGTCGGTGTCTGGAGTGGTCCAGAACACCCCAGTTGAATGCAAAGGGGTTTTGGCCTTTATTGCTGAAGAGAGCAGCGGGTTGGGGTGCAGAGTGTTGCGCGCGTCGCAACAGTATAGAGATGGATTCAAGGTTGAATTCCAGACGCATCATGGAATGCCCGTCTCCAAACCTTCGGTTCCAGATGTCCGACCCTTCGAATTGGAGCTGGTCGCCAGCGAGTCCGGGTGGTTGAAATCATGCAGCGCTCGACTCGGGTCGACGAATGAGGGACATCGGCCCCCGTCCGGATTGAATGAAGAGGTCCGCCACATGTGCTGGTGGGCGATGTTGACGAGCTTACCCAGCACGGCGATCTCGAGTTTCAGTTTGATACTGTACAAGGTTGCCTTGAGGGTGGTCTGGTAGATATAGAAGTTCATGAACTCGATAATCATCAACGCGATGTCCATCAGGATACAAGAGACGTTGACGGCCAACAACTGCATGATGGTCTTCCGGCTGACATGGTCTTGGTTCAAGCGCAGCATGCGATTCGTCTCCCACATATACAGGCCCGAAATAATCACCTCCTGCACACAGAAGCCTGTCAACTGCAATTTCTCCATCACATCGTAGCCCGCGACAGAGGTGGTGGAGTTGGAGAAATTCGCGGCGTAGGTGAGCACGGTAGTGGGCACGTGCAGCAGGAAGATATTGGTGATGATCATCGTCCGCACATAGCGCAACACGCGGATGTTCTGAATCACCAGGTGCAGGCGCGAATACAGCACGAAGGACTGCCCGGTTACCATCGTCCACCAGCCGATCGTCAATAGCGTGACGGGGACCCATGTTGCCGAGGTGAGGTCGAAGAATTTAATCAGGTAGCCGACGGAGTAGGGCAGGATGCCGACGCTGGCGATTAGCATGCTCCAAAAGTAGGGGCCCTCATAGCGCTTGAAGGTGAGGAAGATGAGGACAATCAGTTCGAGCACGTTATACCACGCGACACTGACAAAGGTCGCGATGGTGATCTTCACCCCATCGCTGTTCCCGGTGTAACTGCCGGTGATCCAGTTGCCTGGACTGGAGTCACTGGAATTTGACATGTCATGGATGTAGAAGAGGAATCACCGAGTTTTTCGTTCGCGGGGTTCGGCCCCTAATAACCCACAGTCTTTGCCCCGTTCAGCCAAGGGATGCCAAGTGGGTAATTATTTGGACTTTTGCGCGCAAATCAGATCGATATACGTCCCGACCCACTTGCCGTGTCTTATTGACAGTCAGATTGACTTCAGGGGATCTTAATTCTAGTATAGTACAGGGTAATATAGTATAGTTCTATCAATGATGCTTATACTGTACAGAGAGACAAAGAACAGTTATTCGGGGCACCTTGGCCCCCAACAACAACCCAAATAACCCACTGTCATTGGTCTCCATCACTTGCATATCCCGGATGACATCAGACCGCGGGACAAGTCCAGTTTAGAGGCTCTGCAGCGGAGTGTCCCCGAGCACCGAGTCCATCATCCTAAAATCCTGTCAGTAGAGCATAGCATAGCATGAATCACAGCACTTACACAGCAGGATACCGCAACCCCGGAATATCAGTACAATCAATCAGCGCCCGGATCTCGTCCAAGTCAGCGCCCGTGAGGCGCAGATCGACCGCACGAGCATTTTCCTCCAACGTCCGCACCGACTTAGTTCCAGGGATCGGGATGATATCAGACCCCTGCGCAAGGACCCACGCAATAGCAACCTGCGCGGCTGTGCTGTCGTGTCTCTCTGCAATCTGCTTCAACCCTTGCACCAGCTCCCGAATTTTGGGGAAGTTCTCCTCCGCATACTTGGGCAGCATGCGACGGAAATCGGTGGCAGGGAGATCGGCGAAGGACTGGATTTGCCCCGTCAGGATGCCTCGGCCAATAGGGCTATATGCGATGACGGCGATGCCAAGTTCGCGACAGGTTTCCAAAATGGCGGAGATCTCGATCTCTGGGGCAAAGGGGCTGTATTCGACTTGGTATGCGGCGATGGGGTGCACGGCATGAGCGCGGCGTAGAGTCGCGGCTGAGCATTCGGAGAGCCCGAGGTGCTTGATTTTGCCTTGGCTGAGGGAGGTGAGAATCATGTTCTTGAGTGCTACAGGCACCCAGACTTACTTCTTCAATTCAACCATGGCTTGAACGGTTTGTTCGATGGGTGTCACTCCATCCACACGGTGGCAGTAGTACAGGTCGATTGTATCGACGCCCATTCGCTGGAGACTTTTGTCGCAAGCGGCTTTCACATACTCGGGGTCATTTTGGATGGTCATAGTACCGTTCATGCCGAACTTCAGCGCAAACTTGGTCGCCAGGAAGATATCGTCACGGTTTCCAGACCTTCGGACCCATTCTCCGACGGCATCTTCACTGTCGAAGTATGCGTCGGCGGTGTCCCAGAATCTGGCGCCAATCGAATGGGCACGCTCGAGGAAGGATACCTTGTCTTCCAAGGAGCCGGCATCTCCATAGATGTTACCGAGACTCATGAGTCCAAGACCAACTGCTGGGACTTGAGGGCCATCGCGGCCAAGGGATCTAGTAGGGTAAGGCATGTTGAATATAATGTGGATGATGGGATCTTTTGAAGCTGGAAAACACAGTTTATATATTCGTCGACGGAGAGATTCGTCCGTCTTCTAATTACCCCCGGGGCCTCAACTATCCAAGTGTGGATATAGAAAGCAGCCAATCAACAGCCCCAGATCAGGGAGAAAAAAGTGGTTGTCCAATCAAAGGCGTTAAAAAGTGACAGCACCAATCACCTCGCCGCGGTCTTAACTTTTAAGTCCTTAACCCCGGCCCCGACGACTTCCACGAAACAGTGCTTTGCCTCCTCGTTCTCTTTTGATTTGGACAAAAGCACACACTACCATCACTCGCCTGGAGACTGAAAAAGCACCAGGCAAAGAAAAATGCGGCTACCTTCTCCGGGTATACCACGAAATGGCAACAATAATGACATCGTGCCTTGCAAAACCAGAAGACACTGAAATGATCCTCGATTCCTACGCCGACAACTTCGCAACAATAATATCCCATTTCCTCGAAATGTCGAAAAGCTAGCTCCTGCCCAGTTTCCAGTCATGACCTCTTACAACATTCTGAACGGCGATCACGCTGATTCAAGCACCTACCTGCTGAAAGATGTTCTCCGTGGCCAGTGGGGATGGAATGGCCTGGTGATGAGTGACTGTGGTGGCACGAACTCGACCGAGGGCTCCCAAGAGGCGGGACTTGATCTTGAAACGCCCGGTCCCACGAAATGGCCGACGGCAGACGCAGTGGTCGCGGCTATCAAAGCTGGAAAGGTCTCGGAAGAAACCACCAATGCTCGCGCCCGCAATGCGCTTGAGCTCATGGCAAAGCCGAGATTCTTCGAGGATCCATCTATTCCCGAGGAGAGATCCATCGACAAAGAGAGTACCAGAAGCTTATTCGCTCCATTGGTAGCCAAGGCATGGTCCTTCTCAAGAATGAAGATGGGATTCTTCCCTTGAGAGAGGAGCAACTTGCCAAGAAGAAGGTTGTTCTACTAGGTTTTGCTAGGTAAGCAGGGCCTGATTCACGGCAGAAGCAGTGCATCTGTCAACCCTCATTATCGGGTGACTGCCGAGGCAAGTCTTCGTGCTGCTCTTGGTGATGAGGTCGAGTTTTAACATGCACAGGGTGGTCATACCTTCCGTCATCTGCCTCTCATGGATCAGATGGTCGTTGACCGCGACAGCCAGCCTGGCTGGACTTTGGATCTTTTCTTGAATGATGATGCTACGGGGAAAGCCGATTCGTCTCAACACACCGATGCGCCCAGTTACTTGCCTCTCTTTGTCAAAGAGTCATGGGGTAGCCTCTGGGCAACTACTCATTTACACCCACACAGAGTGGCCACCACTATCTTTGCATGTCAGGACTGGGTCGCTCACAAATTGTCATCGATGGTGAGGTGGTGTATGAGTAGAAGGACAATTGCCCCGATTCGATGGCATTCCTCCTAGGGGGAGTGAAGGAGTCCGAAACCTGATGCAATTTTGAAGGTGGAAAGACCTACACCGTAGAGGTGATTGCCCTTCAGCCATCCAAGAGCGGCGGTGTTCTTCTTCTTGATGGCTACATTAGATTTCGCGCCGGCTTGAAGATGCCCCCGCGCATGGCAATTTCCCCGGTGAATACATTGACGGACAGCTCAATGTCACGTACGAAGAGGGCATCTTCGTGCGATACCGCCATTACGACCGGTCTGAGAAGCACCGCTCACAAGTGCTTTTCCCCTTCGGTCATGGCCTCTCTTTCACCACTTTCGCTCATGCCGATCCTAAGGTATCCGTCTCTGACGATGGCCAGGAAATTGAGGCCACGATCAGCGTAACAAATTGCGGCTCGTGCTTATTACCTTCCATAGAAAATTTAACGAAATGTCTCTTGCTCATAGTGAATTTAGCCCCCGGGGCTACCCATGAAGATTTTTGTTCACCGATATCTAGCGGTCCGGTCCTTCCGGGGTACTCTTGAAAGTGTACATCCCCGAGCCAATAAAGCCATAGCCTACCCGAGGTATTTGGATATCAGACAACCAAAACCCGACCACGCGGCCCCTCTCCTGGCCTCAGTGTGATTCTTTGTTTCGAAACGCCACAGCCCTAAGGCACAAGGTTGGAACTCACGAAGGGGTAGAGACTGCCATGCCAGCGGCAAAACTTCGGGCTAAGAAACGTGCACAACCAAGAAGCCAAAAGCAGACCAATCAGAAGAGACTCTCGCGGAAGTCGACCCGATGAGATCGAGTCACAGGCTCTGGAATCCGGGGTACGGGGTTAGTGGCGTTCCCCGCGTTCCCGTTTACAGACCGTGGCGCAGTGATGAGTATCCCCCTTGCAACTCGGCATTTCTTGCCCCGAATATCATGCCATTTCTGTCCTATCCTGCATGTCTAGGGTCACCGTCACTGTCCCGGATTCAGGTGGTTTAACCGCCTCGCTCGACTCTTCGAAGCTCCCAATTCGGCATACTGGTATCTCGAGGCGGTCATGCCCCGGGCTATCAAAGTGACGACTGGCTCTTATTTATACTGAATCTTCCCATCAGGGATCGACAGGTCCTCAAGTCCCTTCTGTGGGGAGATTGCCTATTAACACCATTGTCTATACTCTTCAACCCCTGAACAACCCCAGCCATAACAATGGAGAAGCCTAGCACCGACCTTGTCGAGCATGCAGGTGCAAAGACAGAGGAACAGCAGCTCAGTCACATTGCCAACCAAGATGATCGCGAGTTAGGCAAGTGGCAAAGTATGAAGAAATACCCATGGATCTTTGCATGGTGCGTCTATGCCGTCTGGTGTGTCCTCCTCGTGAGCTTTGAAAACCAAGCTTCGGGCAATGTGACTGGTATTCCCC
The DNA here is from genome assembly GCA_911174995.1 of Penicillium olsonii. Lineage (NCBI taxonomy): Eukaryota > Fungi > Ascomycota > Eurotiomycetes > Eurotiales > Aspergillaceae > Penicillium > Penicillium olsonii. The sequence continues at coordinate 219,627 of CAJVNO010000012.1, read as the reverse complement.
AATTCCGCGAAGACTTTGGACACTTTTACGACGGCAACTGGGTGCTCGAGGCGAAATGGCAATCTGCCTTTAGTGGCGGACCTGTCGCATCGGCCGTCGTGGGTGCACTGTGTTCCGGTCAGATCGCCGATACCATTGGGCGGAAAATGACCATGGGCATCTCCCTGCTCATCACCGTTGCTGCGGTCACATTGGAGTTTGTTTCGACGACGAATGAAATGTTCTTTGGTGGAAAGTTCCTCAATGGCTTCGCCCTCGGCGCCTTGGCTTCTGTCCCGATCACATACGTGGGAGAGGTATGTCTTCTGGCATGACTCGGTCGACTTTGAGCTGGTTTTCTGACATTACATGCTCTCCAGATCTCTCCTCTTGCCCTCCGTGGAACCCTCACCTGCCTGACTGCACTCGCCTATTGTATCGGCCCTTTGGTCGTCGCCCTCATTACCAACACGACGGGAACATACACAAACCGCTGGGCCTACCGCGCCGTCTTCGTAGCACAATATGGCTATGCCGGAGTTGCACTTGCATTCATTGCATTCATGCCCGAATCCCCTTGGTGGCTGATGTCCAAGAACCGGGATGAAAAGGCCCTAGAGAGTCTCCGCAAACTAGGATACAATGAAGAAGAGCGAGTCAAGAAGTTGGCTTTGATTAAGGTTACTCTCGATGAAATTCGACAGGAAACCGAGGGCGTCACCTACTTGGAATGTTTCCGTCGGTCCAATCTTCGTCGCACGGTCATTTCCATTGTTCCGCTGAGCATTCAGGCATTATCGGGTGTCGCGTTTATGGCCGGGTATTCGACTTACTATATCCAACTCGCTGGATACAGTACGGAGATGAGCTTCCGGTTGCAAATTGCGCAGCAGGTTCTGTCGCTCGTGGGAAATGTCACGTCGTATTTTCTAATCGATCGATTGGGTCGTCGGAATCTGATGATCTACGGACTAGGCGTGCTCACTATCATTCTCATGCTGACTGGTGGTCTGGCAGTCCTTGGATCTGACACCTCAAACCCGAGCTCTGGCGGTGCAATCAAGGGTACTGTTGCTTTGATCCTTGTCTATTGTTGGTGGTACAATACGACCATCGGATCGGCGGGATATACTATTTTGGCTGAGGTGTCGACGTCTAGGCTGCGAATCAAGACCATTGCTATTGGCTTGGCTTTGCAGAACGCACTTTATACCATGTGGTCTTTCGTTTTGCCCTATTTGTTCAATCCTGATCAGGCGAACCTCGGCGCGAAGGTGTCATTCATCTTTGGCGGTTTGGCTACACTGTCTCTGGTGTATCTGTGGTTCTATCAGCCAGAGACTGCTGCCAGAACGTATGCCGAGCTCGATGAGATGTTTATCAAGAAGGTTCCAGCCAGGAAATTTAAGAGGTACCAGACTGATGCCCAGGCCATGGGTCTTGCCATGAAGCAGGAGGGAAGTGTTTAGAAGATGACCATCTTGGTTCAACCACACCTGCCCAGATGCTTTCTCAACAGACTGTCGGGGTGTGCTGGACATTCCCCAAATAATCAATCATGCCATGCTCTATCTATGATAATTTCACTCAGACAGTATTTCAGAGCATCAAATGTCATAATGCCTACAACCACTATCACGGTACAACTCTGAAATAAATAATATTGTTCAACGGCGGGGATTCGTGCCCTTCATCTTGTAGCAAAGATATGTACAACCTTGGAACTACCTATAGACACTCATGATGACAGAGTACGTCGCTGCCCGATGAGAGAAACAAAGCAAAAATGTATACAAGAAATAGCCGGTTGCGGAGCAGACCAGACGAAAAGAGAGACAAAAGATCACACAGAAGTATGACCAAAGAAAGAATGTCCATGAAAGGAACAAATGACAGCGACCCCTCAAACCAAGCACCTCCAGGGCTCCGAGTTCCAAGTAAACAGGTAGGCTTATATACCGATGAAACAGCACAATCAACGACCGTTTACCATGAGAAACTCTCTTCCACGAAATCAACATTGGAATGATTCTGTCGCCTCCTGCAAACACGGCGAACATCATCACTCAAACCACCATTACCACAGACCAGCACACCCATTGCACCGATTTGGTTCTCGACCTCCATACCAACGAGGGTATCGACGTTCGGGCGGCCAGGGAACATCTGCACGGTTGCAGACGGGCTCTGGATTTCCTTCGTGTTGCGTGGTCGGGTAATGAACAGCATGATGCGGAGCACTTCACGACGACGATCCATGGCCAAGATGCTGGTCATCCAGGGCCGGATCCACTCCAGGTGTTCCGGGGACTGAATGATCCAGACAAGGGTGACGCGACGGGCAGCGACAGTGCCGTTCGCGAAGCCGTCAACCAGATGGCGGACGAAGGGAACATGGTGAGTGATACCGACACCTCCAGCAAAGAGCATCACAGTGCCGTATGAGTCCATTGTGTGAATATTTCCGTATGGGCCTTCGGCAAAGGCGCGCAGGGTAATCTTGGAGTCGGGGGCGTTCACTGCACGCTGGAAGAGCTTGTCGGTCATACCGGTGCGGCGACGAACCAAGAGGGAAATGGATTCCTTTTGCGGCACGTTGAGAAGGTCCTGGCCTGTGAGGGGCAGGGACTTCTCGTCGGAGACACTGTCATGTGTCTCGCTCCAGCCGACAGAGAAGGGGTGCGAAGTGGTCCATCCCACAGCGGGAATGTAGAGATAGATGTGCTGGCCTGGGCGGAACTTCCAGGGGCGGGCCATGCGCAGAGTGATACGCATGCAATCACCGTGCATTGCCTCGACAAATGCGGTGGTAGACTCGCGACCACAGTTACGGTAGACAATGATGAGCAAACGAGTAGCACGCTCGAGGGCCCAGAGAATGATAGTCGCGAGCAGGTAGGTCTGCGCAGCGTACCCATTGAGATGAACCCAAAGGAAGCCCATGCAAAGGGCTGCAATTGCAATGTGAAGGTGCAAGAAGGTCTCGTAGAATGCATGGCGAATAGGCGAGGGCGAGTGGAATAGCAACGCGGCGAAGGCGACAGCGGCCACAAATCCAGTCAGGAGGAAGCTGCTTCCGAAGATGGCCTTGCCGACGATGTCCCAGCCCTTCTCGTTGCCCTTGGGGATAGCCCAGGCGAACACGTGGGCGAGAGCCTCCAGGACCACGATGCGACCCAGCCATCGGTGAAGCAAGTTCCATGTGTCGAAAGGAACATGAAGCATTGCAATAAGGGGGTTGTTACGGCCGGACATGATGATGAGCGGGATCAAGTTGACAGTCGCCATGGTACCAGTGCGATTGCGCACAATGCCGGCCACTGAGCTTTCCTCGCCTCCGTAAGGGGTCGTCACACAGCACAGGGTGATGTTCATAGCGACAACACCAATCACAAGGAACGCATGGAATCGGCTGGGCAGGGTGCCCATGTTGATAGCCGACGAGAGTTGAAGTTCCTGATTGTGTCGGGTGCGGAAGAGCGCCGCATAGATGATGTGCTCCTTGATCCATGAGAAAGTATCAGATGTCGATATGAAGTATCGTTGTCGGTCATCGCTGAAACTAGCAAGGCGTCGAAGGTGATGCGAGAAACGGAAAGCAATCTGCCAGATGTAATAGGCTGCGGCTGTAAGGCCTAGGGCCAGAATTGTATAGCGTGCCAAGTCATCGTTGACGGCTTCATAGAAGTGCCAGTCGGAGCCACCACGCTTGGTGATTTCAAAGTCCGACGCGCTGGTCAATCCAGCGAGGGACATAGCCAAAAGGAAGGAGTTCATAGTGCCCTACCAAAAAGCTTCACGTCAAGAAGCTTAAGTCGGGAGTTGTTTGGCGAGACCAGCTCGCTGTAAAGGAGTGAATTGGAAGGGTGACACTAGTTGATATCAGGACCAGAGCCACAGGTGGCTCGGAAGATACAGTGAAGTGACACTGCAACCAAAGGCTGTTTATTGAAGGAAAATTGAAGCAAGGGGTCGACAGGAGCCAGTTGTGTAGGATCTGTCGTCGGATGGCTGGATGCAAATACAGGTCCTGCCTAGATCACGCGTATAGAGATCCCACAACCAGCGTGAAATTGTCGATTGTCGAGAGTTCGATGCTTCAATTGGGCTCGCGAAAAAGCGAGAAATATCCCAATGAACAGCGAAAATGCTTGCTAAGTCCTGTTGTTGGCGGGCAACGAAAGGAATGCTGGTGATCCAGTCACAGCGGGAAAAAAAGGCTAAAGATGGCAACTGGTCCAAGCCCAAACAATGAGGATTGTCTCAGAAAGAAAGGCAAAGTATGTGAAAGAGACAATCACAATTGTCAAGGTGAAGGGAATGGACAAAGCGCAAAGAAAGAAAGAAAGTCAACACGAGCAGGATACTCCGTAGAAGAGCCGAAGAAAGGACTGTTTCCCCTTGTGTCCAGGCTAGTGGAGAGGCTATGAGACAGTGGCAGGACCACCCAATATGTAAATTGTAAAGACCAAGCAAGGCTGGACCTCAGTTATGACCCATATGTCATAAATGTAACCGATCGGATTGACCCAGTTTGCCAGTCGGGAGAGGGACGGAGCATCTCAGGGGGTTTGGCGCCGGGGCCACATATCGGCTCAAGGGATGATATCCATTTCGCAGACGATCTTCCTAAATCATCCATCGAATCACACAGCCATATTACAGATAGCCTCAACAAACTTTGCCAGAAGATGAGCATGCGACATGCGACAGGTCGACGCCAACTTGGCCATGGAGTGGCGGGGAGTCCGATGAGAGCTGTGACTGGCCCATCCTGAAACACTCAGGTTGAGAGTTTGGCGAAAAATCACCAGCCGCCGAGGGGAGATCCGCCCCAAGGCTTGGCTCCCAACTGGCTGTTTGAGAAGAGGGCCTTGCTGCATTGATGGGCCAATCTGCGGTGGCCGCGGTGGAGAACAGGAGGCTGCGGCGTCCGTTGTGACACTCGGCTATGAGCTGTCGGCCACTGATGGTCCTGCCTGTTGCTGTTTAGCGCCCATGTCAAATCGAGGACGCTGGTTTCCGCTATGGACATGTAGGTACGGAGTAGAAGGCAGATGCTAATGCAAAGCCACAATAAATCTCGGTTCTCCATACCCAGGGGAGTTTCTTGGCGCTCGGGGGATTTCATTTATATCAGACCTTAATCTCCCACAACGGCCGTTCCTTTGAGAACTCCGTACTTCGGTGGAAGTTTCTGATTCTGGAGAAATCCTGTAGACCGCATCTCTGGAGCTGTCAGGGTGGCTTGACATCTGAAACGCGGGTTAAAAAAATCTTCCCCTCACAGCGGCATATCAAACCGTTCTGCTGCCCAGATGCCTACGAAATACCAGGCATCGGAGCTCTGTCTGCTTTCTACAAGTCGTATCGGATGTACCAAATAAAGTGAGTTGTCACCACATCTACAGATCAGGAACAATATCCGTCCAATAGTCCAACATTCTTCTCCAGGGGTGCGACTCCAAACACACACGGGAGACTGCAGGTCAAGTCCCGGGGATTCTAGACACTTGGGTTAAAGAGCTCAACCGAAATAAACAAACAGCAATCCAAAGCCATGGGTATCAAACCAAATCAAAATACGGAGTACAACAAAGTCCAAAACACCGATCCCGTCCAAGAAAAGCGGACCTGGATCTCCAAATCCACTCTGCTGTTCCCTCAAATAGAACAGACCAAGATTTCCTGGGTGGTCAAGCTCCATCAGTGGACAAACACAAGGTCCATTTCCAAGATCAATAGATCCGTTTGCGGGTGTAAAAATATCATGGACGCCACAGCAGCCATGGATCAACCCGAATTTGGATCATGTCCGAGGTGTAGAGCTCTGTCCGGGGGCACGTAAATTAACAAACGGCCCACCGAGGGCCAGCTAGCCAGCTAGCCAGCTAAGATACTTCACGCGACCCCGCTCAGAGGAAGCTAAGTTCGTCGTCACTGCCACTGTCTTGTGAGCAGGGAATGACCGGTTGATCGGAAGACCGCCGCCTGACCACGTTGGGAGGCACGACGGAATGGCGAGCAGATCTTCTCCTGTCGAGTGTTCTGTGGATTCGCTTTTCGCCGCGCTCTGGGCTGCGCTGGGCAGGACGCTGGCTTGGGCGCGTTGCTTCGGAATTGATGATGACCACCTTGGGCACCAGCCTGGTGGTGGGGACTATTCGTCTTTCCAAGTTGGTGCTCCGCTCGCGCAAGATTTCTCGGTGGGTTGCCGATTCCACCCTTGAGCCCAGAGGCGTTGAGGCAGAGCTTGTTTCTCTTGAGCGCACTTCCGCGTGGTCACAGACAACCACCGGATGTCTTCGTCGTTTGTTGGGTTGTATTTGCGAGATATCGATATCCTGTAATGACCGTTTGACTGGCGAGGGAGCGCGGGCGGGGGCCGGAGACGAGGCTACACTGGAGGCAGAATCTTGACAAGGCCCGGGTTCAGGGGAGCTGGAGGCTGTAGAGCAGGGTATAGAGGGCGCCGGACTCGAGGGGATGCGCATGGGTGCTCGGCCTTTTTGCGCGAGGTGGACTGTTTTCTTTGTTGCCGGCGTAGTTTCCACCCACTCCCCGATGCTGTCTTCCCAGCGGAATAAGCCATTGTTTTGGCTTGAGCCCGCAGCATTCTCTGGAGCCTCCCCATCAGTCTCCAGCTGGGCTTGTTTTTTGGTAACCATCTCTTGCATCTCAACCGCCCAAACATGATCATCTGGATCTGCGGTTACTTCGGCGAAGAACATGGCAACCTCTGTGGCGATATTCCCCAGGAAGATGGACATTCCTGGTGTCTCAGCTATAGATGCGAACTGTGAAACCATCTGCCGAATGTCTCTGCTGGTACGCAGTCCACCTCCCTTTACATTGAGGCAGCGGAACGACTGCTGCAATAAATATGCCAGCTCTTTGATGATGTCCGGGCGAGCGGCTATGGAGCTGGCGAATTTATCAACGCTGGTTGTCGATGCAAGCGTAGCCTGTTCCTTTTCGAACACAGTGTTATTGCTGCACTGCACGAGGCTGGCGGCCACCAAAATGCAGCCACGTCGTAGTAATTGATGATAAGTGAGTGCATCCTGCGAGCCCATGATTTTTGGGTTCGCATATTGTTGCAGAACAAAATGAAGATAGTCAATTATGCTACTCGCCTTGGTTTTTCTCAATTTTCCAGTGGCCAAGGAAGCACGAGACCGCGCAAAGTGTATTCCACACAAGGCCGCCAAGAGACTTACGACATGGTTGCTAAGCGCATCTTCCACCGGCGCCGAACACAGTCGGACAGCACTTGGATCAGCAAGTGCTTCAGTAGATGTGGTGCGGGTCCTGCGAGCACGAAAAGCGACTGGCTTGTGTCGCGCCTTTTGTGCTGGGGTTAAGCAGGGTGCAGCAGGAGCATTGAATCGCATACTGCTGGCTGAGAGTATGACAGACTCAATCAACCTTGATGCGGCAGGCCAGTCCCTATCCTGCTTTGAAATGGAAACAGTTGCGCGAGACATCCAAGTCGTCCAGTGCTTGGTTCCCATCCATTCTGGAGGCAGAGCGCCTCGTAGAAGAAGCTTTGCAAGTTCATCAAAGATAAACGTCCGACTCGCAGTTTCATGAGCAGCCCAACTCCGAAGTAATAAGACGGGGTCGCCCAGCACGTTAGGACTCGCGATAGGTTTCAGTGCGTGGGGATATGGATAGGTTTCGCGAGTGGAAATGAGTGTAGATAGCATGGAATCACTTTCCTCCGGTGCGGTGGCTCGGCAACGCTCAATCATGGAACAAGCAATCGCATCCGTGATCCAATTATCTTTTATCATGCGACGAATCATATACATGCCTTGGGCGCGGACGGCCTCACGGAGTGGCTCCCACCCTGTGCCGTGGGGCGCATAGTATGCTTCCAACTCTGTGAAGTATGCATCACACATATCTTCGTCGCCGTCTTCGTCTAGTTCATCTTGTGCTTCCTGCTCCTTCGCAATGTACTCGGGCAAGCGTCGCGCCACCATCGCCATCAGAGATCGAGCACCGCGTCTTCTTCTGTCATATTTTCTATCAAAGGGGTCGGGACCCCATTTGCGTCTGCTTTTGCCAGTGCTGAGAAGGAAAGTCATGAAGACGTTGTCAAGATTGATAGCTATTTCGAGAAGGCGTTCATCACCCGACATCTCAAGCAGGTCTCGCCATGGGCTATTGTACCGCGAAGACCTGCCACGGTAGACCGGCGATGGGGGATCGGGGGTGATATTATTTGCCGGTTCGACTGATCGGCATGATTGCGCACTTGAAGGCATCTCCCATCGCTTTCCGGTAATCAGAGGTGTGGCAACCTCAATAGCACCAGGCAAAGTGCGCGAGGCTTCCGGGCTCTGTATGGATAATCTGTGGCGCCTGTTCGGTCCATCGTTCTCGGGTCGGGACGAATACTTGCGCCGAGAGCGCATTCGCTGCATCATGTATCCAGGTACCCAAACGGGATCTTCCCTCTCTGGCTCTTCATCCGTTTCCAAACAATTATCCACCTCTGGCGCTATGGATGTGGCGAGATATGGGTCTTCATGGTTTCCCGCTGCTGCTGCTCGTTGCTTCGACTCGGCGGCGAGAGTTGCTTGGTGTTTTTCGAGTCGACGATAGATGGAGGTCAAGGGGCGCAGGACTCGGTTTGCCCATTTTGCAGTGACCGGCACGTTTTCCATGGGGGATAAGTGTGAAATGACAACGATATTTGGTTAGAGTATACGGAGTACAACTGCAACCAGCATTAGCATGGGCCTGACTCGGCGCCTCGTCGCATAGCACCAACCTCGTTGTGCAGGATGTCCTCAATAATCCATATTGTGAGATACACGATCAAGAGATCAAAAGATACTGCGAAGAATGCAGTTGTGATGCAACGATAACATGGGTGAACAAAGGCGCGGGAAGCGGAGAGTTGAGAAAACAAACTTAGGCCCAATGCGGTCAGGTGGGTCACTACATACTGCCCCTTCTAGCCGGCGCGTAGGCATTACACATCGCCTCGTACTTAAGTAGTTGCTAGTATCTTGATATTCAGAAATCTGATATTCAGAAATCCACTGAGCTCGGTATTTCCATTTAAATCCAACTATTTGTAAGAAAAAATGGGTTCCCCCCAGAGAAAATGACTCAATATGCACAATCCAGACACCACACAATGCACCAGATATGAGGGCCAGAAATACCGAGTCCTTTCCATGCATTGCCCAGTGACATCCCAACCTGACATGGCATGCCATAAACATCATTAAAAAAAAGAAGAAGAGAGGAGAGAGATCTAAAATACAACAGTTCTTTTCGCTCATCAAGCCTGCCCACCGATCCCAAATGACAATGGAAATAGATAATAGTATTTGACTGTTAACACAAGTGATAACCAAGAATAAAAGGGTGAGAAGTCAAAAATGCAACCAGCTCGAATTATTCAAGAATCCATTTATGCCTTGTTGGACTGCTTGGAACCGCGGAGCTTGGGGTTGCTGGTGGCAGCGCGCTTCTTCTGCTTGGAGCGCGAGGCACCGGCATCACCGCCCTCGATGAACTTGAGGAGCTCATCGATGTTGCGAGAGTCAAGGCCAGAGGGATCGGTGACAGCGGGGGCGATCTCAGGGGCGGCCTGGCCAACCTGGGGCTGGACGCGAGTACCCATGCCAGAGACGCGAGGGGTCATGTTGATGCGGCGCAGACGGCGGGCCTGGATGTCCTTGGCGTGCTTAGCGATGGAAACGGCGTTCTGAGTAAGCTGCTCGAGCCAGTTCTCAGCCTCCTTGGTGTTGCGGTCCTCGGGACCGAGCTGGGCAAGGAAGATGTTGTATGCCTCGCGCATCTTACCGACGGCAGCCTTGGAGTCTTGGTCCAGAGCAAGAGCCTGGGACAACTGGAAGAGGATGGTGGCGGTGTTGATGGAATCCTTGCCGAACAGGTTCTCGCAGATGGTGAGGGAAGCCTCGAACCAGGTGCGGGAGTGCTCGTACTGCTTGAGGTGCTGCAGCATCACGGCGGCGTTGTTCATGGTGGTGATAGAGTCGGGGTGGTTGGCACCGTAGATGATCTTCCAGATGTCCATAGCGTGCTTGATGTACACCAAAGCGGTCTTGGTGTTGCCAGAGGCGTGCTCGAACAGACTGAGGTTAAGGTAGCTCAGGATAGTGTCAGCAGAGTCCACACCCATGGTGCGCTCCGTGACGATGACAGCCTTGCGAGCCAGCTCAACGGCGGCCTCCTTCTCATCGGTCTGGTAGTAAAGCATGGAGAGCTGGTGGTAAAGCTTAGCGACCTCAGGGTGCAGGATACCGTAGATCTGCTCGTGCAGAGACAGAGATTCCAAGATGAGCTCCTGGCCCAACTGCTTCTGATTCTGCATGAGAGAGATACGGCCGGCCTCCAGGGCCTCCTCTGCCAGCGCACTGCGGGGAGAGGCATCGCGAACCAGGGGAACGATGTTCAGAATGTCATCAGCGGTGAAAGTGGTAGCGGGCTTAGCAGGTGCCGGAGCGCGGGTGGGAGACTGCTTGTCACCACCCTTCTTCTTGTTGCCCTTCTTCTTGGGCTCCTCGTGGGTGGGGCTGTTGGTGACGGGAACAATGACCTGCTCCTTGACCTGCTCCTTGGTGAAAGCAAAGTCACGGGCACCGAGCTGGAGACCCAGCTTGATAGAGATGTCACGCAGAAGCTGCAAGTGTCGGAGGGAGCTGACCCAGTCCTTCGCAAGGGAGAAGCGGAAACGGGTGGCGACCTGCTTCTCGATCTCGGCCCGGAGCGATTCGGGAGTGACCTTTTCGAAAGAGAAATCACCCTCGGGGAAGATCTTGCGCATGGCCTCATCGATCTCAGCCTTGGGGGTGGCGTTGACATCAGAGCCAAGGAGACAGTTGAGGAGGTGGGCAAGGCAGGGAGTAACGAAGGGAGCAGCAACGTTGCTCAGGTAGCGGTTGGCAATGTGCTTGAAGGCACGGGTGATCATCTCCTGGACCAAGAGAATGGACAGGGCCTGCAGACGGGGTCCCTTTTCAGTGGACTGCTCAGCCAACTTTCCGAGGTAGCGAAGGTTAATACCACGCTTGTGCAAAAGCTGGGTCAGAGACTGGCCATCCATGGGGAAGCCAACATCGCCATCGTGCAGGTCCTTAAGGAGGTCGGGGATGATCTTGGATCGAAGGTGGTCGCAGGCGTCACGGACTTCCTTCTCATCCTGTGCCCACTGCTCCTTCTCTTCCTTAGTCTGGGGAACCTGGCCACTGAACACATCGGGGTTGAGGGCCAGCTTGAATCCGGAAATATCAACACGCTCTTGTTCAGCGGTCTCTTCCTCAGACTTGCCTTCCTTGGAAGCCTCGGCGCTGGCGGCCTTGCGGCTCTCCACCTCGGCCTTGACGTACTGGCTCATCTTGTGGCGCCAGTAGGACTCAACGAGCTCCAGTCTGAGAACAGACATGCGGTGGGGGTAGGCATCGCTGCCTTCCGCCTCCTGCCACTCAACGTCGATGGGGGCCACGCGGTACAGATCCAGGACGTACTTCCTGCCGTCAGTGCCAAGGAGACCCTTGGTCTCAACGCTGCCTTCGAGGTCGTGACGCTTGTTATCCTTGTCCCAGACAGGGTGCTGCTTGATGCGAAGCGCCTTCGACAGCTTCTCGAAGACGGGAACGAAGTCCTCGTGGGTGGCAACGATTTCCTTGCCCTCAACACCACCGTAATCGATTTGGTGCTCACCGGGCTCACGCTGCTTGAAAATACCAGGAACAATGCTCTGTCCAACAATGCGCTTGCCGAGGTAATCAACAACAACGGTTCCAGGGGTGAAGAGACCGTCAATGTCAAGCTGGTTAACAGCCTTAATACCAAGAACATCCTTGCCAACAGCCACGCGAGCGGCTTCATCTCCACCCTCAGAGGTGAAAGTTCCAACGCCGTCAGCACCGAAAGAGTAGAAGATGTTGTTGTAGACAAAGATTTGGGCGTCCCGCGCCTCGGTGGGGTTCAGAGGAGCAACCTCGCCCCGAGCCACCAGGACTGCACCGCGAGCTGCGGCTTCATTATAATCAGCGAAGAGCTTGGAGGTCAATCTCTCCCGGAACACGCGGTCTTGGACAGACTCGCGGGGAAGTTCGCGGGTGGTTTGGAACTCCTCGTTCCAGTCACGCAGAGTCTCGGCGTTATCAACACCAGAGATCAGGTAGTTCTCCTGAGAACGGGTGATATCGGGCTGGTGGGCGCTCAGGCTCGAGGCGGAGGGGGAGATCAGCCATGGGCTGTTGGGAATAGCATTTTGGAAGGGGAAGGTGGTCAGGAGATCCTTTTCGTTGTTGTATTCCTGGAGAGCCTCGAAGGAAGCGTTGAAAGAGGGCGAAAGCTGGGAGATCAACGTAAGGAGCGAGTGAGCGCTGCCCTTCTTGGGGTGAACGTTCTTCGGGAAAGGATCGAATCGAGTGTTCGAGTTGGTGTTCACGAAGAATCCAGACACGTGAGCAGTAACCTGGAACAGTTCACCCTCGAGAGTGGCAATCACAAGGTAGAGCAAGTGACCCTTTTGGCGGAGGTTGTAAGGAACAGGGTTCCACGAGGACAGCGAAATCGACTTCACGGTCTTGGGCAGGGGAGCCTGTGTAGTGGGCAGGATAGTCTGCAGGGAAGAGTTTCCGGTAAGGTCGTACTTGGAGAGCGGGTGGTCCTTCTCGGACTGGGTGGCCTTGGTAGCGTCCGCGGAAATAGCGTCGTGCAGAGACAGACCAGCAGAGATACCGTGAAGGTTGTCCACACGGTCCCCAGAAGCACCAATGAGCTCCCGGATACGGACAACATGCATACGAGCCTCCTTCTCGGTGTAAGGGTCCTCGACCAGAACAATCTCGGAGTCGGCCTCGAGACCCTCGACCTCGGACAGTTCGACAAAATCGTTGATGCGGTTTCCGTTGAACTCGAGGTGGAAGCAAGTGTATTGGAAGGTTCCCGGTAGCTCGACGATGGATTGACGGACATCCTGTACCTGTTCTTGGTTGGAGACCTATGAAAGCGGAAGAGTCAGGACTGCTGTGATGTCGTTGCACCAAATAAACCCACCATCACTTGAATCTTATGAGGCGCATGCGGAAGCTTCACGGAGATCTGGAAAAGACCGCCTGAGAGGTCCTCCTCCAATGTACCTTCGGGGGCCTCGCCATTGGCGATCTCTTGGGAAGGCTGAGGAGCCTCTGTTTCCGAGTCAGCGTGACCAAATTCACCTTTCCCGGAGCCCCGGTGTTGCTGAAGCTCGAGTCTCCCGGGACGCCACGTACCTTTCGAGTGCTCCAAGTCGCCATTGGACTGTGCCATGATGTCTAGCTGATATGGGAAAGCTTCAACGACGTAACACAACCCCTATCTCACAACCGACAACCGGATGAGACAAAAGTTCGGGAAAGCGGAAAGGAAGGATAAGAAGGTGGTAGACCTGCGGGGCAGGAAACCAAGAACAAAGTAGTGTACAATAAGGAAATAGGTGAATTGAGCAAGAAACAAAAACCCCGTACCCCACGGAGAATGTCTAAGGAGATGAATGACGGTGAATCGAAAGCCGGAGAAGAAAAATTCGGTCAAACTCGGTCCATTTTCTTTTCCGGAATTGCACGGGGCGGAGAGGGATACTCCACAAACAACCGGTCTAGTATAGAGTCTCCCAGCCTACAGGATGTTATTGTATGGGGAATTGAGCGCATTGTAACTACGTGTAGCGGACAGTAAAGTCTCTACGGAGTAGGGCTATATCTCGATCCAGAAGAACCGTCACGACTCAATTGTAGGTGTTGTTGCCTTGCTGCCTTTCTGCCTCAGGTGTCTGTTGCTAAGTGTGCCCAGGTGCATTAGCGAACACGCTGGCCATTGGTGGGAGGTCATTTCCATTTTAAATGCTTATTTCTCGTTGGATTACTAGGGTTGCCCTATTGAATACTCTATACAATATGTACTATGACTGGAGGCATCGATTTGGTTGGAAATATATAAAGACATCTACAACTCCGTACTGAATAACTATGGAGTGTCCAAGGGTGTCTTAGACATTCGTACCATAAGCGAAGCTCAGTCCTCGGGAATAAAAAGGTTAATCAAATTGCTGACGGCCATTGGATGCCACAGGTCCAGCTGTCCAGGTGGCTTCAGGTCTACATCTTATGCTTGTACATGTACGGAGTACAAAACACACCCTGGGAACCCGTAGAAGTACAGTACTAACTAGTATACGTTTCCTGCAGTACCTCACCAGCACAGACAGACCACTGTGCAGATGTGCAATGTTCCAAAATCAGGTGTATCATAGAATATGATGCGCGTAGGCCGAAGTTGATACCCGAGTTGATCGCCAAGCCTATCATCGTCACCGTTCCAAAGTTTGGTTGAGACGCGGCTAAGCCACACTCTTCGTTTCGACCTGCACTCGCGTTCCCTCTTTAGTCTCTCTTTAACCTCTGGTATTATTCCTGTGCGATTTGCTTCGACTCAGTGTCTTTCGTTTTACTCCTTTCCAGGGGCTCCGTCAGGTTGAAAATCCTGTCCCCGTACATTCATTAACCCTTTTCTCGTGAAAGAACAGGTCACAAGATCGCTTTGTGAACCACCGACTCCATACGTAATTACTTTCCAATCGACGTACGGAGTGCTCCGTACAGAGTGCAGCCTTGGAATCTACAAGTATCATTCGTCCATCTTAAGGACTTGGCGTTCCAGTATAACGCCAAGAGCTCCAGCCAGGATGATATGGAGCCGACTTACTCCTGTGAGGTCCCATGCTAAACATGGCATCAATCGATTCACAAGGCCTCAACCTCGAGCTGTGGTGTATACCCCTAAGCGGTTCAATTCAAACCCTCAAAACACAGGCCAGTACACCCCGGATCCCACCGATCAGGATGATCCGGACGAGGGTAAGGGGAAGGGTCAAGGGCGCAACGGCGATTCCGATCCGACTTTCAAATCTACATTCCTCAAAATGATGGAGACAGCGGCAACAACAGCGGCATCCATCGCCATCCTGGGGTAGGCTTGCCAACACTCCGAGGTCGCTTTATGGGATTACGGCTAACCATCCAAGTGCGGCGGGATACGGGTACCACCAGTACTATAAGTACTTGATCCTCGATAAGATGGACAATGCTTTCAATCCCGGTGATCCCGCGCTCGAAGTCGCGGGTGTTGTATCCGGAAAGCACAAATATCGCCATGAGGAACATTGGGTGGTACGCAATGAGCAGCCCAAGATTGACGACATAGTGGCTGGACGGAGAAGTGGCCACTACTATCTCATCATCGGCGAGAAAGGCACCGGAAAAACCTCCATGCTCTTGGAGGCCATGCGCAAGATCAATGGTAACAGCTGTGCGATGTTCGAAGCACACGCCGACCTCGAGATCTTCCGTATTCGACTTGGCAAAGCTTTGGACTATGAGTTCCACGAAGAGTCAGTTCTGTGAAACTTTATGCATGCTCAATGCTGATGACCGTATACAGCTATATTGGAAGTCTCTTCAGCATCCGTGGACCTAGGGACACCACGGCCCTCTTGGATATTGAACGTGCTTTCAACAAGTTGGAGAAAGTGGCGCTTACTAGACGACGCGAAGGATGCACTCCTCTGGTCTTGATCATCAACAGTACCCATTTGGTCAGGGATGACCATGACGGCCAGGATTTGCTTGAAATGATCCAGCAGCGTGCCGAGCAATGGGCGGCCAGTGGTCTCGTCACCACAAGTAAGACGCCCATGATCCTCTACCCTACAGTTTCATCTAACCGAAATTGTTTTAGTCTTGAACAGTGACGACTACTGGGTCTACGAGCGTTTAAAACGTTACGCGACTCGCATGGAAGTCATTCCTGTGACGGATTTGCCCAAGGACAAGGCAATGACGGCCTTGAAGAAATACCGCCAGCAGTTCCACAATGAAACACTCGCCCCCTCAATCCTAGAGCAGGTCTACGACAAGGTTGGCGGCCGTCTCTCTTTCCTGAACCGCGTCGCCAAGTCCGAGAATGTCACCAAGGCATGCGATGATATCTGCCGGGCCGAGAAGACCTGGTTCCTGAACAAGTGCTGGATCCTCGGAAAAGAAATGGACGACGATGTGATGGATGAACAAAAGTTCTCCGTAAGTACAGCCCACATGCTTCAACCATACTCTACCTGTGCGTCAAGCTAACTAGCACAAACCAGTCTGCCGCCATGGTCCTAGCCAAGGCGCTGGTCGACCTGGAACAGGAGATGGATTCGAATTACCACGAAGAGCAAGGACATATCTTGCCCGAGATTCCGCTCCACAAAGCGCGTGAGATAATGACTCGTGCTGATTTCATCCAATCCTACGACCACGAGAATATCTTCACCATCGACTCGCGAGCGATGGTGCGTGCCGACTCAGTGCCTATGCAACGTGCTTTCCAAGAGATCTGTGCTATTGAAAACTTCGACAAGCACTTGGATGGCACTTTGGAGCGCATTGGAGATATCGAGAGCCTTGGCCGTACCCGTGAACTGACTATCAAAGATCTTTGGAATAATGGCAAGTATCGCGTTGTTGTGCGCGACAACTACGGGCGCGAGAGTGGGACGGTAGAGTTTGCTGTGGATGAGCCAGAGGGCGGAGACCAAGATTAGAGGAATTATGAGGTTCCTCTTTGTAAATAGATCCTGAAGCAAGTATTCAGGGCCAAAATGTTGAATCTTCTTGAATTTTGTATGGAGTATGATGATTGGATGACATCATAGCTCACCGCTATCCAACAATTTCCTGCCTTCTCACTTTCTCTTCCTTCCTGCCCTAACAGACATATTACGCAGTCCAAACCCTGGGGCTTTATGCTAGCTTTCTCTCTGGAAGCGCCACCATGTCTTCTGAAACTCCATCCAAGCGACGAGTGTCTTGGGCCGACATCACGAGTCCCGCGCGCGAACTGACAGACGCGCAGCCCTCCCCATTGGCGAGCATCCCCTCTCCAGCCCGATTTGCCCTCGTCGTCCTGAGCAGTCTTGTGCTGAGCTCTGGCTTGTTCACATTGACGTCCAGCTTCACAGTGGGCGATCTCGGACCTATCAGCAGGCATCTGGAGGAATGGTGGGAAGTGGGGGGCTTGATCGGCTGGAGAGCCATTGAGGTTGGGCTGACGTGGGTGCTAGGATATGACGGTTAGTACAAGCTATTTCTCCCATATTTGGACCTTTCAAATAGGCCCGTGAGGTTTCTGCGACTTCAAACCCCACATTCATGAGCTGATCAATTCGCCGCGCAAAAACAGGTCGCGACGCAGCGTCGTTCTTATTCCTGACTCACCTGCCAACATATTCCCTCCTATCCTTCTTCTACCATGTCCGCCCAACTTCAGCGCTGGCGGCCTTGGGCGTTACGCTCGTGTCAACGACACTTCCCTTCGTCCTCTTGCGCCGGCCATCGTCCGTGCACGATCTTTCGCGTGCCCCAGCCGACGCCATTCCCAATCGAGCTATCTTACAGGACAAAGTGACTACTCTGTTCACTACGCTTATGGCAGCTTCGGTCTTCAGCGTAGTACTGTATGCCAGCTACGCCACTTGGCTGCCAGCGCGATTGGTCGTCCATTTTGAGGGTCTCCCAGACATTAGCGCCGCGCACGCAGGCCCCGCGGGCTTGCCTGTGCTTTTCATGACGCTGATTCCTGCTGGCTGGGCGGCGCGCGATTTCTTGTTCGTCAGCTCCACGGGACATTTTGCAGAAACCGCAGAAACCGACCCGTCTCCTTCGCCCCGCGAAGGGGAATACCTGATTGCGTCGGTCTATCGTGCCACCTGGGGCAAACTCTCGACCAAGACCCAGGTTTTGATTGCTCGGTCCGTCACCCTTGCTTTTGGCATCTTACTCAACACTGTTGTTCAAGTCGCGGGTACAATCCGCGACGTGTCCATTGAAGGAGCCGCTACATGGGGAGCGGTCTGGGCTACCGCTGCATTGATCACGGGGGCAACATTTGGCTGGATTGAAGCCGTTGATGGTGTATGATAAAATTATACGACAAAGGGTCCGAGAGGAGGTGGACGTTCTGAAATTGATTTTTCGTTCCAGCGAATTCGCTCAATTGTAATGTTTACGCCGACGCAGATACAGGCATGGCCCTTCCTGCTTGGCTGTGGAGCAGAGCGCGTTGACCATCTATTTTTATGATAGGGTCTATGTCTTTTTGTTGCGGCTCGTTGTCGATTACCTTTCTATTCATGTTTTTGGTCTTTTTTTTACTTGTTGATATCCTCAATGTACTCGAAGTACTGAGTGTCTCACCTCTCGAGGTCTTGTCCCCAGCTTATTGACCAATGGCAATTTCTTCAAGCCCCGAAGATGATTACTGCGCCTTCATGGGAAAGCTTGTGAGTAACCATGAGTACTAATCCCATTGTATTCAGCAAAATCGATTAGGTATCTAAGTAGCTTTGAACGAAATCTGACAGAAGCCGACACCAAGAGGATCAATCAAGCAAGACCAAGAACGCCAGACACGCGGTTACCATTGAAGCGGAGGACCCTGGTTCATCTCCAGGCCATCAGCCGAATGTCCACGTTTCATGGAACTAGCCTTTTCCTTTGGCAGCAACCAACCCGGATGGAGCACGTTGAAGATAGCCACCGAGACAATCATCATAGCTCCATCCAGCGCGATGAAGTAAGACTCGTGGGTAATGAGATATCCGGACCAGCCCTGCGACAGCTCGATGGTTCGGTAAATCGATCGAATATAAATGCAGATGATGGAAAGAATCATAGCGGCGAAGAGTGGGACGACGGAGCCGGTGACCGTCTGCAAGAGTCGACGACGCATAACACGACGGATGAAGTCGATGGCACAGACCATGAAGATGGTAATTGAGAACATCTGAAAAACGATTCCAGCAACCATGATATGTGTACCTGTTGCTGTGTCTCCGCCGACCTTGTTTGCCTCACCGGAGGCCATGCCGCCGCCAATGGCTTGTACGACAAGGGAGATGACATCGCAGGTGCAAAAAATCCAGAGGTAAAGACTGGGTTTGAGGAAGGATGATTCACGGCCGAGGAGTTGAATGAATCGACCCAGAAGGACGTAGATACCTGCTGTGAAGAATGTTGGGGCTTGGGGATGTTAGATCGTGACATAGGGCCCAAAGGCGACAAGACGTACCGATGATGAGAGTGGAAATCTGCATGAGGAATGCCGTTGAGTTGTAAGGGCATTTGGATGACCAAGTACGACCAGCCCAGCCGATTACCTCGACTATTGATGTCTGTCAGTCCTGTACCGAGCTAGGGCTTGTGTCGCGACGCAACCATGCCCTAGAAAACCATGTCATTTTACTCACCCAAGCATCCGACACTGAACACACTAGCCCACCATGTTCGTTTCCAGGAAAACTGGACCGTGTGAAGAATCATCGAAAGACCGAAGAGTGTGCAGTAGGCGATACCTGCGCCTAGCGAGGGTTGATACCCATATGGTGTTTCTACACCATCGATATAAGCATGACAGCCAATACCCAGTTGGATCCTATCAACCATGGCGGAGATAGTATAAGGATACTAGTGTCGGCTTTTTCAAGCGGGTGGATTGAGGGAAGGTTTCAATTGCTCAAGCGACTCGTTTTTAGTCGACGACACTCTTTGTCCGATGCTAAAAATGATACCACAAAGACTGTAGAGCAATCCTTTAACTCAAGCGGACAACGAGCTGTCTAAATAGGAGTCAGCATGGCTGAGTACTGACGCACAATTTCCCCACCATCGGGGAAGGGCTTGCGAGGCTAAAGCCATGGTCTTAAGTACAGGTCCGCCACGTTCGATCCTCCAAGCAGTCATAAGACCCGCATTCAGACAGCCAATGGCGACAGCAGCAGCAGATAAGACCCGCCTGGCTCAGCATCCAACGCAGATTTATTAACGGGCCGGGCCCGGCTGGTAAGCAAGAAAGGAAGAACAGAGCGTCAGGTCAGGGCTGCGAGCCGCCCAACCCCCACGAGGGTGGGGCTGAAAAGACGCCCTACGGTGTGTCGTCCATTTACCAAGGACCAGAAGATACGGATCACAAAGGCAAAACCAATGAAAAATGAACAGAAAACTCTTGCGAGGTATACAGATTCGGGCCGAACTACACGCTCTCTCGCAAGGTCATCCCGTTTGGGTTTAGCGCACCACCTGCCAAGTGTCGCCTCAGCCCTGGGCTTCGTTATTCCCGTTGACTACTCCGTACAGAGAGCTAACCTCGATCTTGGAAGGTTGAATGGGGTTTAGTTATACTTATTGGACAGAGAGGAAACCCCTGACATAGCCTCATTAGGCTGCCTTAGATATGGCGCGCCTGAAGGACTCCTGCAGTGAGATCGTGTTTGGCGAACGAATAACAAACTGCCTCGAGATGTCCTAGGAAATTTGCACATTAACCTTTCTAGCTCTCTCCCGGTCCTCCCGAGGATACCGGAATTATGGGTGTTTGAAGGGAGATTTTCCCAT
This sequence comes from Penicillium olsonii, assembly GCA_911174995.1. Taxonomy (NCBI): domain Eukaryota; kingdom Fungi; phylum Ascomycota; class Eurotiomycetes; order Eurotiales; family Aspergillaceae; genus Penicillium; species Penicillium olsonii. Next base: position 199,180 of record CAJVNO010000012.1, on the reverse strand, counting down.
AGTCTCGGATGCAGCGGATAGTACGTGATGGGGTTGCGAGATCCACATTCGCTTACGATACTCTACAGGTTTATATTTGGATTGCTATTCTCTTGCCAGGGCCCTGAAGGCTAGGCAGATCACATTCCATGCTCATTTTAGCCCCAGCCCCATAACAGATGCCAATATAAAACCAATTCCAGCACCCTAAGATCCTTATACACTCCGTGCGGAGTGCGGAGTACAGTACAGTACAAATGCAATGTCGATTGCTAGACAAAACGGTCTTCTAACGGTTTCCTCTGACACTCATCGGAGAGAGATGGCATCATCCGACAAATTATCGCAGTGCTCACTCGCCCCCAATCTGCGGTGTACTCATCCCTGCATGGCGTGGGAAACTGCTTACAGTCAGCTCAAATTTTCTAGGATTTGACCAACCCCTCAATTTATCGTGAAACCAGAGGTAGCATCTTCACTCTCGAAATTACAGACTGTCTTGATGCGTCCAATTTCCAAGATTCCAGTCATATCTGCAATAATTCACAGACAGCCACCTCGAATCTTGGATACCGGCAGAGAGATTAAGCCTCAACCCTGTGGGCCGGATTTTTAATCTTGGAATATATGCTAAAGAAGAATTACGGTGAAATAGCGTTGTTGGACTTGAAGATCCTGCACTATTCGAATCGCAACATATGACCTTTTTCTCGTTGCTCGTATTCATTGTTCAGTCAGTGGAGTGGGATCCCCGTCAACGGTGTTTGATAAAGTGGGGCAATATGCAACTTGCTCACTGTTCGGAATGTTTGGGGATTTGTATTGAATTATCTGATGTCCCCGAGCCCTTCATCTCACCTGGGCAATGAGGACAGCGGAAAACGCCCACCCACTGCCACTTTACACTCGCTGACAGTCCTATGTACATTCGAGAGCAGTCGCCGCTCTTGCGGGCTGAGGACGCTCTTCTGCCTCTTCTTACCTTTAGACGAATTCCTCCGAGAATAACGCTCGGTGTTTAAATGGTCACCTGTCTAACTCGGGAGAGTCGTTCATCTAATCTGGCTCTGTTTCCGGTCGATTGTTCTACGGGCCTAAGCAGCCCATTCTTCTCTGGAAGAACGACACAACATTGGAGCATGCGTCTGATATATGACTCACGGAGCCAGAAAAGAGACGATATTCTGTGTTTCCAAAAGCTCACTTTCAATCATATTAGCAGACTGACATTCAAGAAGTCTATTTAAAATTTGGCGCGTCATAAATGCCGTCGGGATCTAATTTTGAGATCAAGATTAGCATCGCGTTTCAACACAAGATTCATGGCACTCTCTTACCGGTATGGTTCTGCAAGATAAACTTCCGGGCTCCAACAATTCGGTTTTCAAGCTCGGAATTCAGCTCCTGCTGACGGACTCGAACCTTTTCATTCACCTTTGCGGCACCGCGAAGGGCCTGCTGGGCAACATGATAACGCGAAACGCGGTTGACGAGCATCATGTCGAAAGGTGTGGTGGTACTGCCCTCTTCAATGTAGCCCGCCACAGAGACCCGTTCAAGACGCGGGCGTCCGAAAAGCAAGCCTTGAAGCTCGGTAGGGTAGCCGTGGTAGTTGAAGTGGATGGGCTTGTCCGGGGTGAAGAGAGTATCGAACGCTTCAGTGGATAGGGCGTGTGGATGCAAGCCCTCGTTCTCGAGGATCATCAAATCAGTCACGTTGACCACACAGACTCGGAGCTCTGGGGCCAGTTGACGCAGAAGTTCTGCTGCGGCAATTACTTCAAACATTAACTCGACACCGATGCCAACCAGTACAACATCCGGGTTGGTTCCGTTATCCGTGCTGCAGAACTTCCAAATCGATGCTCCAGCGCGGCAGTGGTTCTCGGCTTCTTCGGGGCTCAGATATACAGGTGTTGGCTGCTTGGAGCCAACCATCAAGTTGATGTAGTTCTTCGAGCCAAGGCAATGATGCACGGTAGTCAAGAATGTGTTCGCGTCTGGTGGCAGATACACACGAGCTGCGGTGGGCTTCAGCTTCAATACAGAGCCGATGAAAGACGGGTTCTGGTGGGAGAAGCCATTGTGCTCCTGTCGTGTCCAGGTGCTTGTCTCGATGTAGTTGATACTGCTGACTCCCGAGTGCCATTTTGTTTCCAGGGCCTGTCAAATAGACTTGGTGAGTACGGAGTGCGATCTCAAGAGAAATGGTCTTACCATCTTGATGAACTTCGAATATTGCACCATCATGGTATGAATAATGCCAAGGAAGCTTTCGTAGGATGGGAAGATCCCAATCCGTCCAGTCAAGGTATAGCCCTGCAGGAATCCTTGACACATGTGTTCACTCAGGACCTCAATCACACGGCCACCGCGTGCGTTGGCAAATTCATCCCACTGGAAATTCCGATTCGTCGAATCGAAGACTGCATCAAGCTTGTTACTCTCCAACTCATCAGGAGAGAAAAGTCGCACGGTGCTCGGGTTGTCGATAAACGTCTGATTAATGAGACTGCCAATTGATTTCATGGCACTTTCGTGCGAGCCTTTCTGCGCACAGAAAGGCTTCCAATCTGGCAGGTTCGGGGCAACATAGCCATTATATCCCTCAATGCGCTGGCCGAGCTTTTTGGTATCATCAGTAGGAATCACTGATTTGATAGCGTCAACGACATCGCCGGTTGAGGTAAACAGCTCCTGTGGCTTGTAATCGGATAACCACTTCTGCAAGAGACCAAGCTCTTCCTTGTCAGACTTTGCTTTCGGCAAAGGGACCTGATGCGAATGGAAAGAGCCTTCTATAAACTCGCCATGAAGTTTCTTTGGTCCAGACCAGCCCTTCAGAGTTTGATTCAGCTCGAGTGCTTTGAGGGAACAGATGTGGTACATACCTTGGGAGTCCGTAGGATCAACATCGGCCACCTTGGCTTAAGGATAGGCTTTCCAGAACGAGCAGCCTTTTGGATTTTGTGAATCTCCTCGACAGCCCATACCATGGAGTAGTGAAGATCTGTATCTATGTCGTTGATATCTTCCACAAATCGGACTTGGTATCCATATCCACTGAACAGTGCCACGAGTTCCTTGTTGTCCATGCATCCAGAAATGGTGCGCTCGCTGATTTTGAAACCATTCACATGCAATATCGGCAGGACTGCACCTGACTCCTTCGGATCGATATATTTGATTGCATGCCAGGACCTGCCGATAGTCAGTTCTATCCAGACAAGCGGGTACTTAAGTAGACGAACGTAGCAGTCGGGCCAGTCTCAGCCTCTCCGTCACCCACTATGCATGGAACTATCAGATCGGGCTTATCCATGACTGCACCAAAAGATACAGCGAGGGCATAGCCAAGCTCTCCACCCTCGTGGATAGCGCCGGGAGTTTCAGCGTTGATGTGGCTGCATTTCCGTTAGCGACAGAGTGAATATTTTAGAGAGGACGCAGTTGACAGACCTGGGGAACCCAGAGGGTGTACTGAATGTGGAAATGAGGTTATGCAGGCCTTGATTATCGCGTGAATATTGAGGATAGAATCTCTCCAGGGAGCCTTCCAACCACAATGCGGCTAGAAGAGCCGGTGCACCGTGTCCTGGTCCGACAACGTAGAGCATGTCTAGGTTCCTCTGCCGAATCAGATAGTTGAGGTGAGAGTACACTAGAATCAAACCGGGACATGTTCCCCAATGGCCTGTTGTAGAATTGTTAGAAGATGCTCGTTTCCATCATAGCCACTGACTTACCGAGTAGTCGAGGTTTTATGTGGTCAAATGTGAGATCTTCCTTTAGATGGGTATTCTTCGAGAGGAAAATCATGGCTAAAATCATATGAGCTGAGGTCTACATCCGTCGCGAAAGATCTCTTACCAGCGGCAATATATGCAGCCGCTCGCCGAAACTTGAGTAAGGAATCACAGGCATCTTGGTCTAGGGTCTTGTTTTCGTGATTCAATGTCACACTCAACCTCTCCACATAGTCCGGGAGATGGGAAGGCAGTGGTTTGGGGTTAGGGTCGGTGATGACTTCGCCAGGCATGGTGACTACTAGTATGGGTGAGAAATGAGAAATTAAAACAAAGAGAGCCTTGATAAAGACACCAGGTGAGTGACGGCCAACGGTGTTCCAAGATTTAGCCCTGAAGTCATACTCCGTAAGATGCCCACCCTGACATCATACGTTGGCAACTCCTACTTCCAACCTTGCAAAACCATTCTGGACATCGCGCACCTTGCAGATTCTTTCACGATGAAATCAATTCTCTCTGTCAACGCTGGCTCGTCTTCAGTGAAAATCAACTTCTACACCTTGGAGAACCCCCCGAAAAGCATTGCGGATGCGGAGATCTCCGGGATCACCGCACCCCCACCGACGTTCAAATACCAGCAAGGCGATAAAAAACACAAGGAAGAAGTCAAAGAGAAGCTTGACACTCCTCAAGATGCGTTCAACTACCTCTTGAAACGTTGTTTCGAAGTTCCGGAGCTTTCCGAAATCACCAGCGTCGACGACGTGCAATATATCTGTCACCGAATCGTGCATGGAGGGGACTATCGCGACGCAGTTGAGATCAACGACGAAACCTACCATCACTTGGAGTCATTCGAAGACCTCGCACCACTGTAAGCCAAACACCGGGAGCACAGATCCTTGATCTCCGTCGACCCCGCTCCGCAGCTCATCGGCCCAGCTCATACTAACTTCACACCACGAAAGGCACAATTTTTCCGCACTGGAGATCGTCCGTCACTGCAGGGACAAGCTCCCGAAGGTCAAAAGCATTACATTCTTCGACTCCGCCTTCCACCACACGATCCCCGAACCGGTGCGCACATACGCGATCGACCAAGAAGTCGCCAAGGCGAATGGCTTGCGCAAGTATGGATTCCATGGAATCAGCTACTCGTTTATTCTGCGATCGGTGGCACAATTCTTGAACAAACCAGCTGAACAGACGAACCTCATTGTGATGCATATTGGAAGTGGGGCCTCTATCTGTGCCATCCGAAATGGACAATCCATCGATACATCGTCAGTCATGCAGAGCAGTGCAAATTGCATTAATTCATCACTCCACCCTGCAATATACTGACAAAAGCATTAGTATGGGACTGACTCCTCTGGCGGGATTACCCGGAGCAACCCGCAGTGGAGATATCGACCCATCGTAAGTTGACACTAATCGATGATAGACGAGATCAAGCTGATACACGCAGATTGGTATTCCACTACACTAACGAAGCGGGCAAACTCAGCCCAGCCAGCACGAAGGAAATGCACATCAGCACGGTAAGCACCTTGCATCTCTGGGATCAACATCGACTGACTGGGAATGAGGCCGAGGAAATTCTGAACAAAAAATCGGGATGGAAAGCACTTACAGGAACGACTGATTTCTCCGAGATTGCAGTGGCGAACCCGCCCACCAAGGCGCATAAGCTTGCATTTGATATATTTGTTGACCGCATTCTCGGTTACATTGGGAATTACTACCTCAAGCTCAATGGGCAGATAGACGGTGTGGTCTTCTCTGGGGGGATCGGCGAGAAGAGCGCCCTCCTGCGGAAGACACTGGTCGACAAGTGCCACTGTCTGGGACTGGGGCTTGATGATGCCGCTAACGACAAGGGGCCCGAGGACGGGGAGACGGTCAAAGATCTTACCAAGGACTCCAGTAAGGGGCCCCGGGTTTTGGTTTGTCAGACCAACGAGCAGGTATGTCTCAGATCTTGAGTAACCTTCACTATTGCACAATGTATAATCTGGACTGCCCTCTGTGGGGCTGTGGATTATGATTGTGGCGGTCGTGATTCGGGGTTCTTTTTTTTTGGTAGAGTTTCCTTTACTGACTGGATATTGATTCTACAGTTCGAAATGGCTTACCACTGTGCTTGTTCGCGGTGCTGAGAGCTGTCGCGTTGATCGGGGGCTGGGAGCTGATCAAACTTGAGACACGATGGGTTCTATTCAATAATCTTCAAGGTTCTCTCCCTCGTACGCCCCGTACATAACATAATACAAATCATGGCTTCCCCGTCGATGTGACATAGGTCACGTCTTTTTGACACTTGCCACTGAAGAGGGGGCTATGTGGCTGGGGAAGTTGTTCGACGCGTCCAAAATTGCGAGATCCCAAGAACAGCCTACCGGGACGTCTGATCCCCGGAATTGGGTCATTTTTGCGCCTCTTCCCACGTAATGCATATGCACAGCAGTCATTCCAGTGCAAATAGTACATCAGGTAGGGGCCTGAGGGGGCCTGAGGACACTGTCCCTGCATACCAATGGAAGCTTGGGTTACTTGGGATCAGCGGTGTACTCCGTCCCCCGTAAAGATAAAAAAATAAAAAATAAACAAAACCAAATGCAGCAAAGTCAAAAGTCACGCCAAATGCAAATGCCAATGCAAATGCGTGAAGCTGAATGTGACACATCGAGGTCGGATTTGATAGCTTCGGGGGGAAGGGCGCGCAGCTCTTCCCCGGCCCTGCAAGACACGGGAAACAAAAAAGGGTGACAATCACATCGCGATCGCAGTCGATCACTCTCGGGGAAGATCGAGAACTCAACCGTAGTTCTGTCCTCATGATCTGCAGGCTAGCGGTTTTAAGTAGAGTAAAGTAAGCGCGAAGATGCACTATTTAACCCAAGTCGACTATCAATCTGTAGAGATTTAGCTGCATGCCAAATGTACGGGAACGGAGTAAGGCCATGATCGACACTGCAGAAGGAGATTCTCGATTTTCTGTCATTTTATTTTATTTTATTTTCCTTTGGGAACTCCCTCTTCAGTATGTCATACAGTGCACAGCATACATCATACAGCACAGCAGACAGGTACAGCTGTGAGGTGACGCAGCGGTACTTTGAAGATGGGAAACATTAACCGTTCATGCGCCAAGTGGCCGCGGATCCTTCGACAAGAAGCCGGAGACCCATCGCGACGTGGGTCATATCCGCTTTATCTCTTTGGCTCGATCAGTCACCCTGCGTCATGTCGTGACAACCGAAGTCAGGGGCTGACCCGGCCACCAAAAAGGAGACGATCGCTCCCGACAGAACGGTGCTGGAGCCGTGGAGCGGCGATCGTCATTTTCCGCTTCTTTTGTATGCAAGTTAAATGGATGTCGGGTCAAAATGTGGATTGGGCCTGTCAACAAAATCCAGATTGACTTGCTTTTTTCTCTCTTTGTTAGGGTCTCGGAGCGACTAATTACGTCCCCGTATGACCTGGACAAAGTACTCCGTACTCCCTACTGCTACTCCGAAAAAAAAAGGAGAGCCAAGAATTGAGGCGGCTCAAAAAGCGATCGCATATTGAGTTCTTGGTTCGGGACGGGGAAAGTGGTTCCAGTTCCAATGGTTCGTTTTGGTCGTTTTCTGTCTTCTGTACTCCGTACTCCGTACTCCGTAAGTACTCGTACTCCGTAACCCACAGGCATTCGAGACTCAGGTGAATATAGTGCTTCTAGAATTTTCTGTGTATGGAGCCATACCAATCGAGGATCGACCGGCTTTACATCCGCGGCCTAGTGCCCCTATGTCTGGCGATGGTACTCCGTAGTTTACAGTCGAAACCAATCAGTATGAGGCAGCCACAGTCTATACCAAACAAGAAAGGAGTACTCCGTCCGGAGTACCCTCGGTGTAAACAAACAATCCCGAATCCCAACGTCGCCCATCAAGGTACTCGTATCCACCCAATTTAAGGAACGTTGACACATCCACAGTGCCTGTCAGATGAACAAAGAGCGGAATGGTGTTCGATGCATCTGACTCAGGGATCCCCTGTACCCTTTCAATGCACTGCAAGGCAAATCTTAAAGCCACTGCGGCCGGCTGTCGATCCGCGACGACCGTTTTTTCGATCCCTGTCCTTTCTTTCAACGCCCCGGTCCCAACGAATGCAGGCAGGCAGTCGTAACGGCATCGTCCCGGCTTCAAACAAAGAAAAGCAACAGTGTCCATCCAACGGTGAACCGAAACGCTCAGACGTTCCGGAACAGAGTGGAAGCCGGTTCATGCAATCGCGTAACCTTGTTTTGCAAACTAATGCATCCAGCCGAACTCTGGAGAGCTCGGAATACGGTAGACGTCTAGAATCAGGTCTCGGGAGAATCACGAACCAGCGTGTTGGGTCTCGGGTCCACGCACCGTTGCCCAAACTCAAGGTGCTTTGGATTGTATACAAAGTAGTGTTTCCTAAGTGGGAAAAGGGGGGTATTAAGGTTGTGATAATAGAGGGTTTTTTTTCTCCCGTTTCTAGCGCCGTTCTAGCTGTATTCAAAACGGGTTCTTCCCGAGCTACTCGTAATACCAGGTTCCACAATGGAAGAATAGGAAGCTCGTTGCCCAGCGTTAGGGACCTTCCATTTTGTTATCGGCAGTTTAGTGTACTCCGTCGTACCAGTGATTACCAGGTTTTTTCCTTCTTTATGGAGCCGGTCCACTGTGATCGCCAGTTCTATTCGGACAGATGATCAGTCTCCCCTATTCCACGATGTCAGTTCTCCGTATTTCAATGGATGAAACCCGGAGGATCGCTATCGTTTCGTGTTCCGGCATCCAGGTCTCGGTCGAGTCTTGCCCATACGAGATCCTGGTCGCGTTGGAAATGGGTCTTGAGCTCTTACCAACGGTTACAGGCTGCAATCGGCAGATCTTCCAGCCCCGATTTCCACGAGGGCAAAGTCAGATTGAGTGCCGATGGAGGTAATTCCTCCTTTGGGCGTGGTGGACACAGGCTGAAACACCTCTCTGCATCACGGTTGGACAGAACGCCCATCTCTGAGAAGCGAGTGACATGGGCTCCAGAGTGGCGAACAGAAGCTGACGAAGAATGCACCCTTAATTACGTCGGAATCATGGGGGTGGATCCTGTTCCTTCGTGAATTCTTCCAGATGAGACCCAGAGGCTCGGAAGGCTAGAAGGTGAGAAGAATGTTCATACGTAACCGAGACGGGATTTCACTTCGTAATTAGTGCTCCACCCCCTATGATGGGGCATCGCCAAAACTGTTTTCATATTTATTTTTCATGCTTTCTTTTTTCCCTTTTTTCCCTTTTTTCCCTGCTTATTCCTCAACTAGAAGGATCTTGATCGGCTAGATCACCGTACGGAGTAAAGATACGGGAATGACATAAAAACTGCTGAACCTCCCACATCGCGACGGCTTCTGATGTGTAGAAAAAGGGCTTTCCGAAACTGAAGTTTACGACTGGTCTGACCGCAATTGACTATTGCACGGGGAACCGCGTGAGAGGCCGGATGTCTGGCCTTGATTAAATTCGCCTTCAGCTGGATACTGTCCCTACAGTGTACAGTGTAGTGTAGTAATAATGTTGAGACTCCACGGTGAGCAGGATCCCCGATAGAGCCCGACCACGCGAGAAAATGGTGAAAAAAAGAATTCAAAAATGGTGAGGGCTGAAGTGATTGGATCCGTCTTGTTTTTCTTTTCCCTTTTGATTTTTCCCTTTTAGTCCCTGCGGCTGTTCCTGGTGACTCCACTCATGCACAAAGGCTGCCCGGAGATTTGGTTCCTAGCTTCAGTGGAGAGCTCTGATACTTTCAATGGACCTGACAGATGTAAGATGTGATTGTGATAGATCAGAGTCCGAGGTCCGGTACCTGGCACTGTTTGCCCTGGAATTGGATCTAGATGATCCGGGATGAAGGAAATGAAAGAACCTGAAAAAAAAAAAGATCAGAAACGTTAGAAAGGGGGTCCTTTTCCTCTTCCCCGGGACCAGGGGACGGGAGAGCCGCTGCTAAAACAAAGAGGCGAATTTAATTGGTTTTGGTTGATTTTCATACTATTTCGGGGACATTTGAGATCTATTATTTTCCCTTTCTCCGTACTATTTACTATTCCCTATTTACTGGATTATTATTTTTTTAATCTATATTATTCGGTATCGTGTATTATTGATTCTGGTTTTGAAATCTTAAATAATCGATGTCTATATCAACGCAATTCCCCCCCTTCTTCTTTTAACCTCTCATACCTGGCTTTCCTCTTACAACTCCCTTCCTTCTCCCTTGCGATACGTCGATTTGCACTCTGTCCGGATCGACCGGGACCAGTTCCGGAGCACTCTCCTTCGCTCCCTTGCCGACTTAGCTCCCTATCCCTTCTGCCCGTTTTCTGGACCAGATCGCGATTGTACATGGATTTTTCGGCTGCAGCCACCCTCGCGCTTATCATTTCGATTTAATCTCTGCTTTTTCCCGTTTTCCTTTTTATTTCCCAATCAAATAAAAAGCAACGAGCTGCGACCTGTCGACCTCGCAGAGACACTGCTCATTCGTCGGGCCCATTTCCTCACATTCCTGCCCTACGATTCTGTTGGATCCCGCATTTATCTGGCTCTCCATAAAAGGATTGCATTTTCCGATCCCGACTGCAGCTTGCATCTCCATCGCCTGGAACGTCGAATTTTCCATTTGCCTAGACCTTTTCGATTTTTTCCTTTTTTAATTTCGTGACTCGGGGGGTGGATTGGGACTTTGTTTGTCTGCTTGTTTCCCCGAGCAAAGATCTATATAAGCTCCTGTCGACATCTTGGTGAGTATCTTCATCTCCATTCCTCGCCCTGGCCGCATTCATCACTCCCAACATCTTCAGCCGCCTAACCATGATTTCCTCCGCAGACCTGAACATGATCCTGCGAGACCTCTCTGCCTTCAACATGGGACGAGGAGCATACGACACCACCGGCGTGAAGAAGCCTGGCGTGCCTCCACCACAACCGAAATAAATCTCGACATCGCCGTCAGACTCAACAATGCTTTCTACACCGCTCAGTCATGTTTTGGATTGTCTGGCGCCCAACAGTGGCGGGAGTTTTTGACGCATATGCGCTTGGAGTTTTACCTGATTTTGGTAAGACCTTCCCTGATCATCGTAATTGGGCATCAAAGCTAACCATCCGCCAGACATCTGTAACACCACTTTTTTCTTTTGGCTTTGACCACTCGTTCTTCTCGCCTATTCGCCTCAGGCTTCGCCATTATACCCATTTTTAATTCGGTTCGACTTCTGCATTTACTTTCGGATACCAAGCGTGAACACTTCTTTCGACTTTCTCTTCGACTATGCGCCTAATACCTCACCTCTGAACCACCTTACTCCCTCACGACTCGATACCACGGTTCACCTCCAAAAAGTGCCTTCTGCTTATTTTGATCTTGCTTTTCGTGTTTTATTTCCTTTGTCGATGTTTGGCTTTTTCGTTTTACGGCGTTTTGGTATAGACGGGACGGATCTTCAATGGGATGCATGCGCTGATACCAGAATCTAGAGCTTCGACCTCACGGTCAGCTTTCTTGGATTGATTTTGATTTTTTTTTGTTTCATTTGGATGGGCACTGTCCCAGAGGAATTGGTTTTATACATGTACTATTTTCTGACGTTGACGCCTGTGTATCATATATCACGCGCAAAGCTCGTGTTCGCGTGAATCAACTTATTCTCTTCCAAAAAATTCCTCGCCTGGCCAGTCTAGACCACCATCGTCCCATGCAATTTCACCGCATGTTGTACCCTCGAGGTTGTAAACCCATATCTTCAAGGTCGTACTCTGCTCGTACCTGACTAACCGCGATTGCGCTAGAATCGGGCAGATTTGCTTGCCGACTAATGCCGAGACAGGAACGGCCAGCCCGATTTTGGATGCGGGCCTGGCTGGTGCATCGGCAGAGATCTCCCGAGCCTGACCTGGGTCTAACCTAACTGGCACCCGACATCATCTTGCAGGCCAGTTGGGCACTAGTTCATTCTGCGATGACAGCTGTCAAGGTGCTAGGAACATGTTTGTCGGTCTGCGAACTACCTTTGAGTCAAGTTCCAGTACGTGGCCTTGAAGTCGTCATTCCCAAAGAATCTTGTCCCGACAGTGATAGTGAGCTACTGTTGTCTGCATGTCATCATGGTGCATACTTGGTATCCAATGTGACATCGGGTACGGAGTTGGTTCAGATGCAATCCTAGATAACGAAATTGAACTTGACTGGGATATCCATTGAGCATTCAAGACGAGAAATGGTAAAGAAAAGGTAAGTATGAGGAGAGAGAGGTGCGAACGTTCACAGATGGTCGAAGGCCTCCCGTGACTGAGACCACGCTAATCCTGATTAGGGACCCCCATCATCATCATGGACCTCCGCTTCCGCTTCATCCAGAGAATCAATCAAGCAACGCTTATACCACTTGCATTTCTCCTTGAATAGGATTCAACCACTCTATCCATACGAAAGCGGAAACAGCGCCTTGTGTTCCAGCTCCTGTCTTACCTCTAGGCAGCCCCCATTCCCGACCTGCAGTTACCAGCCGAACTCATCTGCCACCTCACCCTGGTCGCCTGGTCGCCGAATCGCTGACTCGCAGGAGAATCATCTACAGGAAATCCTGACTGTGTCTATCATCATCTCACTCTCGGTTCGCGGTTTCAGCCATGTCCGAGTCAGCGAGCGCAAATGCCCCGAAGCCAAGCAGCAGTGTTAAGCTTGTGCTGCTGGGTGAGGCCGCAGTAGGCAAGGTACGGATCCTTCCTTCACCCTTTTCTATTGATTACCAGGAACTAATCCATGATCCCCGTCTATAGTCTTCACTTGTCCTTCGCTTCGTCAACAATGATTTCCAGGAGAACAAGGAACCAACCATCGGCGGTAAGGATTCCCCATGAACACAATTTCCACGACAGCAATGCATTGTTTCCCACGGGGAATAGACTTTCTGGAGCAGTAGCAAAGGTTGCGGGTGGTACCTGATTTCGAGATACTCCCCGCAACAGCCGCCCTGAAACTATTAATGGTACTTCGAACAAGCATGTCAACTAACGTCATCTTTTCAGCTGCCTTCCTGACGCAGAAATGCTCCCTCCCCACGCGCACCATCAAGTTCGAGATCTGGGATACCGCCGGCCAGGAGCGATTCGCGTCCCTCGCCCCGATGTACTACCGCAATGCGCAAGCCGCCCTGGTCGTCTACGATGTCACAAAACCATCATCGCTCACCAAGGCCAAGCACTGGGTCGCTGAGCTGCAGCGTCAAGCTAGCCCTGGGATTGTGATTGCCCTCGTCGGTAACAAGCTGGACTTGACCAATGACGGCGGCGAGGCTTCCGAGGTGGCTGCCGAAACAGATGGTGCCGACTCAGCTGCACAGGAGGAGCAAGGTACCGGCGAAGAGGACGAAGCGCAGGATGCTGTCTCTGGCGACGCCCGCAAGGTCTCAACCCGGGAAGCTACTAGCTATTCCGAGGAAGAGGGTCTGTTGTTCTTCGAGACCAGTGCTAAGACCGGCACCAATGTCGTTGAGGTCTTCACCGCTATTGCTAATGCCATCCCGGAGAGTAGTCTGAAGACCGGTCGCGGTACTGGCGCTGGTACTGGACAGACCTCGCTCGGCGCGCGGTCGACAGAGGACTCGAGGGTCAACCTGGGGGATCGTAACGCTGCGACGGCCAAGGAAGGCTGCGCTTGCTAAATTTTGCTTTGCTTGCAGACGTTTTGTCACGCAATTATTTCCCCCATGGATACAGGCGTCCCTTCTGCTTTTGTTTTCAATTCCTTGCCCTGGCTGCGCTGGAACCCACGCGCCTATAGCCTACAATTTGTTATTCCCCGAGAGGCAACATGGCCTCAGCAGTGTCATTAGAGTGTAAATTCCGTGAAGTTCAATTCCAATCTACCCAACTCATCACTTTGATTGTAAATGCCGGCATCGAGACCTCTCAAGGGGAGAGCCATAGTGGGTCCCGCCAACCAATCACCAAGGAGCCCTAACGCGGACACGCTAAACCCAGATTGGAAGTAGCGCGCCCTAAGCGAATTCGCCGATCCCACAGCAAATTCCCATCCGTTCAATCTGCGAACCTCCCCTCCGTCGACATCACCACCAGCACTTCCCGCAGCACCCCGTCGCTCGCAATAATGGCTGCCATCAACAAGATCGCCCCCAACTCGCCATCCCGGCAAAACCCCTCCGAGCTGGAGACCGCGATCGCCGGCGCTCTCTTCGACCTCGAGAGCAACACACAGGACCTGAAGGCCACCCTTCGCCCCCTGCAGTTCGTCTCTGCCCGCGAGGTAAGAAATACCGCCCGAGATCTGCGGCACACGAATTGAATTTTTCTGGAATGGCCTGCGAACATTTTTGGGGGATTTCGATGCTCCGGGGTAAAATTGTCATTTTTGTGGATTGGATCCAATTCACAACAGCCAACGCCAAAAACTATATCACCATGAAGGGAAAGCATTGGCGAAGAGATATGAGGATGTCAAAAAAATATTCGCAGAGCAACACGCCGTTCCAGGAGGATTCACGTTCTGTGCGCGACCAATTCAAGCGGACTCTGACATTTTTTTCAATCTAGGTTGAGGTCGGCCACGGCAAGAAGGCCATCATTGTCTTCGTCCCCGTTCCCCTCCTGGCCAACTTCCACAAGATCCAGCAGCGGTAAGCACACACTCGACCTCGGACGCAAAACCCCCAAAACGCGGAGGTCCCAAAATTTACGAACGAACCCCGAAAACTAACAAAACGCTCCAGTTTGACCCGCGAGCTTGAGAAGAAGTTCTCCGACCGCCACGTCCTCTTCGTTGCTCAGCGCCGCATCCTGCCCCGCCCCAAGCGCTCCGTCAACTCTCGCTCCAACCAGACCCAGAAGCGTCCCCGTTCCCGCACTCTGACCGCTGTCCACGACTCCATCCTCGCTGACCTCGTCTACCCCGTCGAGATTGTCGGCAAGCGTGTCCGCACCAAGGAGGACGGCTCCAAGACCCTCAAGGTCATCCTCGACGAGAAGGAGCGTGGTGGTGTCGACCACCGCCTCGACGCTTACGGCGAGGTCTACCGCCGCCTCACCGGCCGTGCTGTCGCCTTCGAGTTCCCCCAGAGCGGCGCTGAGTTCTAAATGTATGTTTAGAATTTTTTGTTCACTTTGATGACTTTTTTGGGGCTGGGGCTGGAATGTGCTCGGTTGATGCGTGGGAGAATGGTTTGTGCCTAGCTTTGAATTGTGGCTAGTTTCAGCCATTGGGTTCCAAAGAGATGATCTCCATAAAAATGCATTGACGGTTTTTCTCTTTTCTTTTTTTGCCCCCAGATGCTGGTTGCTTGTGTTTCCAGTGAGCCCTGTTCAGGGTCTGGGTGAGGTGATGGAGCTGAGTTCTCTCTTCTCCCGATCTAATGAGGATGGGATGGAATACCCAATAGTATTCCAATTCAACAATTCCGAATTTTCTCTCTCACCCTGTAGAACATGGTAGGCAATGGCTCTGCATTGTAGCTTTGGTATACACTGGACATCCTTGGAGCATTTGAGGCACGGCCCTTGGCCAAGCTTTTTAAGCGTACTTCTATACTGATATCTGCTTGCCTACTTCTGGAACAAGTTACTTGATAACCTGGGAACAGTACGGGCTTGTGGGTATTCGGGCTTGAAAGGAAACGCACTCAGGGTATGATAGATACAAAGCACAAACTAACTGGCTGGAATATCACCGTCAAGCATCCAGATTCCAACATTTACAACGAAGCTTGGATTCTGCCAACACCAAGGACCATCCAATAAGCCAACTCTCTCGTCACCTTGTCATCAGCCCTGGACGACTTCCCTAGATTCTGCTGGTCAAGCTGTGCATCCGCGTCCCAGTCCATATGCACAAAGACCGGAATCTCGAGCACATCCTCATCCTTCTTGGAAGCCGCCACAGCAACCACATCCTCATCAGTGGTTTCGGGATTGCCATCTCCACCTTCAGCACTGCTCCCAGGCAATGTACCAGGGACAACCTCGAGCACGACAGTCGTCCAGTTCCGACCTTTGTCCCACACCTTGCCAGCTTCGGGAACACCACGTTGACCTAGACCGGCGGACTTCGAATCACTCGACAAAGGCGCCGATGCACCCTGCAATGCCTCGTCCCAGACGTCACTGTTCGCCCCGATCTCGAACTGCGGAGAGAGTACAGTCACTTTCGTAGCGACACGGCCTGGAGTCACAGGTGGCGTTGCGAGAGTGATGCGCACTGGGTCGAACATATGATTTTTCAAAGTAAGTAAGACATGAATGGGACGAAGTGGAACGAGGGAATCCAAATCAGGCGTCGGCGCCATTGTAGGCAAGGAAGAAGAAGAAGAGAATGCCAAAGGACACAACGTTGGCAGAGGAATATAGCTGAGAGCAATGAGTCGAATACGGAAGCGCGTGGATTGCGGCTTTGTCTCCGGTTTCACGAGAATGTGCTTGCAGGACTTGCAGCGCTTTGCTCGCTTGGTGCGAAGAAGGACCGGGAGTGGTAAAAGATCCTCGACAAATCTCGCATCTGGTGATTGAGCCGCGCGTTGCTCTAATGATGCTACTCCCTCCCAGCCGCATTCTGGGGATGCAAGTCGTGCAATGATGTCTGCTTCGCCGTTTTTTGGCGCAATGCAGAGGCCTTCGCTTGCTGTGAGGGCTTCTCGCATTACGGGTGGCTTGGACTTGGCTTTCTTGCTGCCGCCGTATAATCCGCCAAGTCGTGATGATGAAGTGTACAGGGACATCAGTCGGTTCAAGGCGCCTGGCGAAGAGAATCCGAAGTCGGAGCTTAGATGATCATTGGGCGAATTTGATGTCTCGGCAATCTGGGCTCGATAGAAGTTCTTCAAGGCTGCGAATCGAGCATCCGTACTCATTGGAGGCGCCGCTGGGTCTTCTTTCGGCGTTGGTTGATCCACATCACGATCACGCGCATGCTCCTCGACCGAGGCTGCACTAGAGAGCGGGTGTTTGAGACTTTCAAGAGTACGGGAGGCTTGCCTTGAACGATCAAATGCAGCTGGGGGTGTGGCGTCGGTCATTTTCTGGAGTTGACTGCGGATGTTTGTCGGTTTGTCGAATTTGATGCCAATATCAAGTGTCGTCCAAAGGCAATATCCACATGACAGTACCCACGGACCTTGTTGGGTTCCATTGCCTGTCGCATTCTCAATTGTACTTACGGCCAATGGAGCTGTGCACACAGGGCAGTTGAAGCAGTTTCGACCACATCTATAGACGTATTTCCATTAGCAAGAAAGGTATAGCAATCATCGCACCGTATAGACATACCGATTACCGTCGCTTCGCACCATGCTACTCGGCGTTTCAAAAAGGCAGCTTGGACAATACCAGCTCACTATTTCTTCGGTAATGCATCTGGAGCATTTGATCTGGTGGCACTCCTCGCAGTAGAGAAGCTGTTCTGGGGGGTATAAGGAGAAGTCAGACCGCGGGGAGCGTGGGTCGAAGGTCTGTTCATCGTCTTCATCCTCTTGTTGCCCTGCTGCCAGTCCTTTCTTCTCGCCTTCTGGTGTACTAGGCCGCGGAGCCGGTTTCTGGGGCGATTGTTTTTGCGGTGATTCTCTAGATCTCCGTTTCCTAGCTGGATCAGGAACCGAAGTGTCTGCACAGGGGCAGGAAATGAAAGTATAGGGGAACGGGCGCGACATCGTGATAAGTATTGGGCGGGACGAGTATGGTGGGCGATATCGAGCGTTGCGATCAAATCATGCTTCGCGTTCTGTAAGCGATCGAAAAAGAAACGAGCAACAATTTCGCTTGAGAAGTCGCGTAGTGTTCAAGCTAGTGCTGCACTTTTTATCAGAACTCGTCGCGATAAACCCAAGACCGGCTGCATAAGGAGTAGGCGGGCACTTACTCAGGTACCCAACGTCGCAATGGCTTTCACCGCGGTCGAGTCTGCACGCACTACATGCAGAAAACAAGCAAGAGATCGATCAATTGAAGCCCGCGCAAGTCGCCAGCTGCGCAAAGTCCACAGTGTGGTAAAAGAGCTGTCAACAACCGACGTCAGAAGCCCGCCATTTTCTGCCGTCATCGCCGCAAACTGAACTCCGCAGGACTTCTCTTCACTCTACAACCACAATGTTACCTCTACGGACATTTCGCTCGCACTTTTCAAGGCGATGTGCCTTTCAGACAATTGCGTCCCGCGCCTATGCTAGCCAAACACCGGGCAATCCGATGCTGGAGGTGTTCAATCGCAAAATCAAGCACTTGCAGAAAGACCGGGCAGCTCAGAATGTGGAAGAAAGCCGGAATGTCGACTACTTGAAAGATGAAGTGGCGACACGACTATGCGAGCGGTTACTGGTGAGTTAATTCATGATGGAAGGGCGCGGCAATCGCAGCGAGGTTGAAAGCGGGCTCGCTAACCAGAGCTTCATTTATACCTATAGGATATCAGTCGCAACTTTCCCCACGTTCTTGACCTCGGTGCAAACAGCTGCAACATCGCCAAAGCTATCACGAATCCTAATCTCGATGTGGTTGGACCCGAGGGGAATGTGCTGCGACCACTATCAGGCAAGATCTCGAAGTTGACCTGTGTGGAGACATCGCGCGCACTTCTTCACCGCGATGAAGACATGCAATTTAACAAGGATATCGAGGTCCAGCGAGATATCATTCCAGACCTGGAATCACTGCCCTATGCCCCGAACAGCTTCGATGCTGTCCTGTCCTCGCTCTCGATACACTGGGTCAACGACCTGCCTGCACTTCTAGAGCAGGTAAACACTATCCTCAAGCCTGATGCGCCGTTCATCGCCGCTATGTTCGGCGGTGACACATTGTACGAGCTACGTGGGTCGCTGCAGCTAGCGGATATGGAGCGACGAGGTGGTGTGAGCCCGCATATCTCGCCTCTGGCGGATGTCAAGGATGTGGGAAGTCTGTTGACCCGGGCTGGATTCAAGATGCTCACCGTGGATGTGGAGGACATCGTGGTTGAGTTCCCTGATACCTTTGCACTCATGAAGGACTTGCAGGCCATGGGCGAGAACAATGCAATCATGAACCGAGACCAGGCGCCATTGTCGCGGGACGTCTTGCTGGCTAATGAAGCCATCTATCGCACCCTGCACATGGAAGAAGGAGCGCCTGGTATTCCCGCGACGTTCCGATTGATCTTCATGATCGGATGGAAGGAGGGAGAGAACCAGGCCCAGCCATTGCAGCGTGGCAGCGGTGACGTGAACCTCAAGGATATCTTGGGCGGTGGAGACTTCGACAGGCCATGAAGTCGACCATATAGAAGTGTACTACGATGGTCCCGAGGTCTAGAACAAAAATAAGGGCCAGGTGAAAGAACCCCAGTGTATTGTCACAATAATCCAATGTAAAATTACGCTTCAGGCGGCCAGGGAGGAATATCATCCGTGTGGAATGCAAATCAAGCCTCTACCAGGAAGATAACAAGAGTAAATCATAAGAAACGAACCTCCATCCAATGCTGTTTTATCCAATCAAACCGTCCTGCGGTCAGTCATGACACGCACGATGGAGCCAGTACCAGCAATCTCGACCAGCTTCTCGTGCCAGCTCAGCAAAACGCTCATCTGTTGACCACCACCACCCTCACCCAGGTTGCGCGCCTGGATCTGAGAGAACCCTGTGTCCTGGGGGGAGACCGACTTCTTGGGCGACTGGGCACCGTTGCCCGATCCCGACGACGACATACCCTTGTACCTAGTTCAAACGTTAGCCTAGATTCCCAATGTCTGTAAATGTTATCCTGGCTTCCGCCCTGATAACCAGAGTGATCCACGCACAGGTACTTCATCAAGCAATCGCCGCGCTCAGCCCCGCCCTCACCACTGCAAACACCCTCGAGGATGCGGGTCATTTCGCCCTGGCGGATTCCCTGCAGCACATCAATGACAGTTGCAAGGTGCACCTCCTTGGCGCGGTCGTCGCCGCCTAGCGGGGCTGTGTCGAGGACAGTCCGCAGAGCTCCTTCGGGGTCACCGCCGCGCAGCATCTGGCGGACCTGTGTCGCGGCGCTGGCTGCATCGTTGGCGGATGCGGCCTGGGGAAGATTGGCCGGGAGCAGGGACTCCATGGGGAAGTTGGTCGAGGACTCGGGGTCCAAGGCATCGATGTTGATTGTGCGGTAATTGAGCTGCGACATGGTTGCGGTTCGGGGATTGGTGGTGCGGGTGGATTATATGGTGCGGGGAGAATTCTCGTCTCGAAGCGGTGTCGCCAGGCGTGTTCAGTCGGGGCTTTATAGAGAGCTGTCAACAATGTTCGGTGACGGTGGGGAGCGGGGAGGTTGGTGACGTGGGATGAAGTCGGGACGTCCACCTGGGCACACGGTAGCACGTACGTAGGGTTAGAGGTTGAATATAGGAACTGGGTTCGGGAGCTGGTTGTTAAATTGAGAGGTTCAGGATGGAGTTCAGTCTGCGGAGAGAGCGCGGGACTAATAGCGTCGGGGAAATAATTACACATCATCGCCCGCACCGCGACAGCCCTGGAGCATACCAACTTGAAGTTCCAAGAATGGATTCATTTCCTAATATTTATATATTATTGCCATACATTCAAGGCTGAAGCCTCATATCTTGCAAGCCCCTCTTGAGCTGTGATCCCCGTGAGCTTGGATAAGATCCGATTTTTCGAATTCTCCATAAAAGCTTGTGAGATATATACAGCCAACTCACAGACATGAACCACCACTGGAGTATACCAAATGATCAATGGGACGCCTCCAAATGTGAAGATGGAGTCCTCCGAATCTACAATTGCATTCGATATCGAGGCTCAGTCCCAATAATTCCCAAACTCCCCCTGTTTCCGAGGTCCCTTTGCTGGCTCTTCATTTTCTGGAAAATGGAAGGCCACCGCTTATACCTCACCCTAAGCCTCCAGGGCTGTCTTGATGCTGGCGTTTATTACCTAGGTAGTACCTAGGTAGCACTCCCAATTCAATTGGAGTCCAATATACCGAGACAGCGCACAACTTCGTTTCATGTTTCATGCTACTCACCTGGACATGATATTAGGCCGAAGAGGGGGTCTTAAACGTACCTAGGTATGTACTTGGCAAGAGTTAATCGATGGAGATTCTATGCGCACGGAAATAGATGGAGTCGTGGATAATCGATTCATGTACAGAATGTAATAAGATTAATCCCCGAGGAAAGCCAGAAGAGAAGATTGGTATCAAAATCGTTATAACGCCAGGCAATGCTCAAAACTTTTGAGAGATGATCATATACCACCAATAAGATATAAAACAGTCAAAATTTTAGGAGTTCAGCTCATTGCCGGGAGGAACTGTGCTCATAATTGAAAGGGGTAGGGAAGTGCATGCTGGCACTGAGCCCGAAGGGATCTGTATCCAGCATTGGCTCGTAAGAGCCCATGAGATGATTTGCAGCGCCGAAATCGCTGGGCGTTCCTTCTGCAGAGGGCTGATTGAACCCGGACATATTATGGGAGCCGGATGCAATGGACTGGGGTGTGAAGCCCGGGACGTAGGATGCGGTTGTGGATCCGTCGTGCTCGTCGTCGACCATGTCGGCCTGGGCGTCGTATTCTTGTTCTAGGGGATGTTAGTGGTGATCTTGAACTGCTGTGAGTGTCGCTTACCAAGTTGGTCGTAGTGTTTTTGGAAAGGAGAAGGATAATAGGCTGCTGCGACCCGCGCACCCCGGGGGCCCATGGCCGCGCCCCGCGACTGTTGCTTGTCTGCTGGGTCGGTCTGGGGCATGCTGATTGCAGGTGGGGAGGCCTGGCTGAAGCTCCGGGGTTGAGGGAGCAGCTGGGGGCGACCTTCGACGGCCGGGGACATGGCGCCCTGGAAGCCGAAGCCGGGGGATTTGGCGTGCGATGGGGAGGAGACGTGCGAGGTTGGAGTAGCCTGGAACTGGGGCGAGGAGACACCGTAGGCGCCTTCCCGCTGTGAGATGCCAAAGGCGTCTGGCTTCGCGGCGATGCCTGCAGGGTGCCGTTGATTTCGGGATCCTGCAGGCGCCGTCTTGGGTGGTGCAGGGTTCTTGGCCGGAGCCCCTGGGGCACCGGTCTTCAACCGTAGCTCGGCTTGGACATCGATGCCTGGGATGGTTAGTATGGCTCACCGGGGGGCTGATGTCGACGGTACCTTTCTCGAGCAAGATGCGCTCCAGCAGCGAGTTCTTATACCGGAGCATGAGGCATTCATCCGCCGCACTGCGGTGGCTTTGCTGGAGGCTCTGTAGCGATTCCTCATTGCGTTTGATGGTGGTCTCCAGTTGACGGATGTATTCCGTCCGTCGTTCGCGGAAGGCGGCCTGGGCCTGGCGGTTGCGTTGCTTGCGCTCCTCAGAGGTGGCATAGATCTGAGAGAGGATGGCTAGGTCAGTATCGCACGACGAGAGCGTCACACAAGCCTGAGATGCGGGGCCCCAGATTTGCGAAGCTGTTACGTACAGGTTTTCTGCCTCCTTTCCGTTTCTGCGTCTGCGCGGCGTCTTGCATCAGAGGCTCAGCTTCCTCGGGGGTCGAGACAGAGCTGATAGACCCCTCCGGCCCTGGCTCATGCTTGGGGACAATGGGGTCCATGCCCAGCTCATTGTTTTCAACCATTGAGACCATTTGCGACTGCTATTTTTTCCCCCCGCGTTTCGACCGAAAATCAATTCAGAAAAAGGCCATCAAAAAGACCAAAGCGGAAAGCGACACACGCGCGGCTAGAGAAGAGAGAAGAGATAAAAGAGGAACGTAAAAGGGTGTGTAAAACCATTGACTAAAAGTTGTGAGGGGAGGGGGCCCTTTTGACTTTTCGGTGTTCAGTTTTTCCTTCGTTTCCTTTTCCTCTTTTTCGCTTTTTCTTTTTTTCTAACTCGTTCGGGGCGTCTCCACGTTGCGGTTCCACCCTTGCGGGGAGTTCAATGTGCTTTTTGTTTGTCAATACTCTACAGTACAGTATATATTGTACTTACTACAACTACTATAGACTATACTTCATGTATATACTCTGTAGTACTACAGAGAACTACAGAATAACTACCCAGTCGACACCGATACCGGCCATGTCCAGGCTATCCCCATCCAGTCACCGGACCACATGACGTTCCGAATCACGCGCCACGGTTCCCCGGACTTCGCGAGACGCAGATTTTTCGCCTTTTGCTTTTTCTGCGTTTCCCGCCCCCAACTGCCAAGCGAACCTCGTATGACCTCATTATGCACATGTTGGGGAGTATTGTATACGAAACGTATGGAGTAGGTTCCAAGTTCTAGAATCTGCAGTTCTCGCTAGGGCTACTCAGACTCGTAATTAGTCGACATTTATGGAGTTCTAGATCGGTGGGTGCCTCAGGCACCATTCCCAGGGAGGCTTCCAAGGTTGGTGAACTCGCTGCCCTGATATTCCGTACTTTCAGATCTGCCTTGGCCTGCATAGGAGCTATCAGATATATTCCAATCTGAGCCTGCCCAAGTGGTGATGGCGACGACCTTCGGCACGGCGAGTCCCTCGGCGATCGGCGATAATTAGCCCCCCGCCAAAACATCACATGCCGAACCTCATCTCCACGCTTTCTTTGCGACCCAACTACCACACAACGCAGTCGATCTTTTTACACGCCCTGAGGCCCTTCTCTCTCTCCAATCCCCTCTGTAATTCGACATGGCCGCGCCGACTGAAGGCCTGCCCGAGGCGGCCGCGACGGGGACCCCCGCCGCGGCACCGGCCACGCAAGAGACCCAGACTCCGGCGGCCGAGACCAAAGCAAAGCCAGCGGCCGTGGAAGAAAATGACGAAGATTCAGACTTCGATGAGCTAGACGGTACAGATAAGGCGACATCCGCGAGCCCCGCAGATCATGCCACTGACGCATCGGACAGACGTTCTCGATGATTTCTCCAAGCCGAAGCCCGAAGCCCCCGTACAGCCCGCACCAGCCCCAGTTCCAGCTCCAGATGCCTCAACTGGTGTCGCACCACCAGATTTTGACGAGGATGCCTTCCTCAAGCAGCTTGAGCAGGACATGGCCAACATGATGGGCGGCGCACCTGGCGCACCCGCAGACCCCAACGTTCAATCGACTGTTGATCAGGGCGCCGAGATGTTCGCCAAACAGCTCGAGGAGAGCGGGGTTCCGCCCGGCGATTTCCTCAAACAGTTATTGGCCGATGTGATGGCCGAGCAAGGCGGTTCAGGGACAGCCGAGGGTCCAGCCGCCCCGAAAACGCAGCCTGGTCCTAGTGCTGGTGCTGGTGCTGGTGCGTCGAGTGAACAGCCGGACTCGTTCAACGATGCTATCAAGCGCACGATGGGCCGGATGAAAGAGAGCGGTGATAAGGCGACTGCTGCCGCAAGCAATGAGGATGAGCTGTCAGATGATATGATTGCACAACTACTCAAGGCCGTGGAAGCGGGTGCGGACGGTGCCGGCGAAGATGGCGACTTGTCTAAGATGTTTATGGGAATGATGGAGCAGCTCTCGAATAAGGAGATGTTGTACGAGCCTATGAAGGAGCTGGATGTGAAGTTTGGACCGTGGTTGGAGAAAAATAAGGGTGGTGATAGCGTCCCCGCAGAAGACTTGGAGCGATACCAAAAGCAGGCTCAGATTGTGAAGCAGATCGTGACCAAGTTCGAGGAAAGAAGCTACTCGGATGATGACCCTAAGTGCCGCGAGTACGTTTGGGAGCGCATGCAGGAAGTGAGTACTTCATCCGACCCTTCTCAGGGCCACTTACCGACGAATCACAGATGCAAGCAGCTGGCAGTCCGCCCGAGGAGCTGGTCTCAAACCCGCTCATGGGAGACCTGGGAGGTGCAGCTGCTAATATGGGAATGCCTGATTGTCCGCAACAGTAAAAAACGAAATATGATCCAAGCCAAAAAGCACATACCCCGACATTTGAAGAATTCCCAAGGTTTCCGTGCCATTGGCACTTTCATTAGCTGTATACACATTCTATAAAACCCCAAAGCCCATATCTACTATCCGAGGTAATGACACCCAAACGCCATGCAAACCAGAACCAGCCCTATATCAACACCCGCCCATAATCACGACGTATCCATATCCTGCGACTGCTCCTGCAATCTCATAAAAATATCATCATAATCATCATCACTGAACGGAACCTCATCATTCCCACGCAACTGATCAACACGCCCATGCGCATATCCCTGTCCCTGACCCTGTAATTGCGCCTGCGCCTGCGCCTGCGCCTCCCTCATAGCCATCTCCATATCCTCCTGCGAAATCAACTCATCCAAAACATCCGCATCATCTATCCGCATTAGCAAACCAAGTCCCAAAACATACACGTCAAACATACCAGGTAGCATATCATCCTCCTCAAAATCCAGCTCTGCAATCTCTCCCTCCCGCGCCATTGACTCCTCCCACCTCCTCCGATCAGCAAGATGCTCCATATGCATCATCTGCTCACCGCGCGCCTCGAACCGTCCTTCGTCGCGATCATTGCGCACCCGATTCAAGAACATTTTCCGTGTCCGGCTGCGCGCCAGTCCGGTCTTGAGTGGGTTTGCGATTGTCGCGGCGTACCGCGCTTCGTATTTGGGTTTTGGGCGCGTTGGTGAGCTCGGTGAGTTTGGTGAGCTGGGTGGGTGTGCGTTGAAGGTTGGTGCGAAGGTGTTGCTGTTGTTCATGTTGAGGGGGATTGGGGAGAGCTGGGATTGGGTGTGGCGGGTTGCGGGCTCGGTTTGGAAGAGTGTGGTTCTTCCTTGGTTGGTGGGTCGGGTTGGGGACATTGTCCATGGGGGTGTTGAGATGTTGAGGGGGGATGGGCGTGAGGGTGTGTAGTGGCCTGTTTGGCGGAATGGGGTTTGAGGTGATGCGAACATGGTTCGGATGCGGAAGTGCGCGGTTTTCTGTTTTCTGCTTCTGTTTCGGATTTCTGGTTTGGGGTTTGTGGGTTTGAATATATGGGATCTTTTGCGGTGATGGTTGAGGATAGGGTTTAAGTCATAATAAAGTATTCAACTAGGGGCTGGAAGGAGATATGCAGAATGTCTTATCGATCTCGCGTGCCGGACGCGTTCTGGAATGCATCACGTGAAATGTCGATATATCAAGATCGACACTGGATGACAGCCCAGGAATTCTTCAAGAAGTATCGTACTACTACTAGTGCAGAGTAATACCAAGAGACTATGTATTGGATGGGTAGACAAAACAAGCGCTGACAGGCAGGACTCATTACAAATTTGGTAACTATATCTGAAAGGGCCTTTGCAGCACGCTGTACATTTCTGACGTCTAATGCTGCAAAAGAAAGAAAATATTTGTCAAGGCAAATGGGATAATCCACAGGAAACAACCAAGCGCATCGACACGGGGAATCAAAAGCAAACGGGGCAGAACCGCAGAAGTGCCGTATTTTGTCTGTCGCGCGAGGATCCAGAGTTCGAGATCAAAATGAATGTGATGGTTGCAGAAAAACGCTCCAGAAATGAATGTGCAGTGCGGTCTATGAAGGAGCGACTGGGCCATGATAACGCCCGGGAATAAAAGAATCAAACAAAAAAATCCGCAACCGAAGAGGCAACCGTCTCGCCTGTCCAGTCCAAAGCGCCTGAGTATAGCATGATGATCGTACAAGTTTTACACTTCGACGTGTGTCGAGTCCGTGCAGTTTCAACTTAGAAGTTGGATGCCGCATTGACAGGACCAGGGTTGTGGTATTGGTCCAGTGTGTTCTTGAAGGGGGTGTTGGCGGCAGGGCTGGGGGCCTTCTCGCGAGGGTTGGAGCCAACGGCGGTGCCGCCCATGAGATCATCCTCGTCACCGTACTGGTCGCTGCGCTTCTTCTTGATTCGCCAGAAGACCACACCGAGGACTCCGATGATGATGGCACCGCCGACACCGACCACGACACCGATGATGATCTTCTTGTCGGAGGCTGACACACCGCTAGAGCTGGAGTTCTTGTCGCTGTTCAGAGAAGGTTGCGCGGCAGGGGTGGAGGTGGTGGTCATCACGTTGGCGACGGGGGTTCCATTGCTGGTGGCGTAAGAGGTGATGGTCTTCACGACAGGGGTCTGGGTGGTGGTGGGAGTCGTAGTCGTCTGACTGTTGTCAGAGCTGGTAGTGGACGCAGGTCCATTGGTGGCGGATGTGGTGGGCTGAGCGACAGTGGAATCGGCAGAGGTAGTGGTCTCTGCGGGAGCGGCGGTTGATGTGGATGAAGTCGAGGTGGAGGAAGTGGAGGAAGTAGTTGGGTCAGGTTCAGCGGAGGTGGTTGGGTCCGCAGATGTTGTAGGCTCGGCCGAGGTGGTAGGAGCCTCTGAGGAAGTCGAAGAGGTTGTAGGCGCTTCGGAACTGGATGACGAAGTGGTTTCACTGGTGACGTCCACAGTGTTGGAGGCGGCGACGCCGGCACTCTGGGCTGCGACCGCAGTCAACAGGAGTGCCTGCACGAGGAACGAGAGGCTGGAAAGACGCATGGTTGAGAACGAGTGTATCAGTAACGAGGGAAGTGAAGAAGTCAAGGGAGGACCCGAGAATAAGCAGAAAATGAAAAAGGAGTCAAAGCGACGGTGAACCTTGGGCCGACGAAACAAACACTGTTTGGCCCGAACGCACTAGCCCAGATTAGGCCACGCTAGTCCCCACTAGTCTCAGTCGACGCCAAGCGCCGGGCGATCCGCAGCGCTGATTGGCTGCCGCTCCAATAAAAAACCACGTTATGGGTCGCCTGAACGTCTTGCTCTTTGAGGTTACTCCGTCCTGTTGATATAATTTTAGATATTTCAGTGACTCTACTAGTAGTTACTATGAGTATTTCACATTATGAGTACTCCGTACGGAGTAGGACTTTCAGAAGGTGAGTCCTAAAATTCAGAATACGTCGAGATACGATACACACAGAAAACTCTTCAAAGGTGGGCTGGGCGTGACGAATCCTTCCCCAGGCTCACCTGGCCCTCGTACCCCTCGCTTCCGGCCCATATTTAGCAACTCTCATGATCTGCCTCTGATCTCCCCTTCGGGCCTCTAGCCGTATGATTTACATGCAACATGAGGAAATGGCTGGCATATTCCAAAAATACATGCTACTCGACGGCATACTCTGTACGACCCTGCTGTACGGCATTGTACCCTTTGCTGCAGGGCCTCCCGTCCCACTGATCCGACGAATACCTGGCCCCTTTCAACCGATTTCGATAAAAGCCGACACAGCCGAATGCCTCAAAATTGTATTGGGCCCCTCTTCCTGCCCCTAGCCCTAATGAGTCCAAGTGGCGTACCAATGGCAGCCTACATTCTCGGGGCTCCCGCCCGTTCTGGAACATGTGAGGGTTTGCTGACTCCACGACGTGTCAAAATCCACCTGTTCTGGCGGCTAGCAAACATAGCGATGGATTCAGGTGCAGATCTTCATTCATGTCGTCACACTATTCAGAGAATGGGTCCCCTATTAGTATCTATAATCTTAGGTCAGGATCAAGTGGGAGATTGCGGCCCACGAGCTACGGTCTGATTATTTTGTCGTGGTTGGGAGGCCAACAGATTGCTTAGCTGGTGACCGGCATGAAGCGGATGCTTTCTGTCGATGTTTTGCCTCTTTGGCTTTGCCTCTACGGATCTAAGCCCGCCCAGCTTAGGGAAACATGAATAAGCACATGTGCCTGAGCTGAGGACCTACCTTGTGACGGTCGACTTTCAGATTCCATGCATCCCCGGGGCCGTGGACGTAGCCCTGGTCACGTGTGGAGATCAGCACCCAACCACCCTCTGTTTACTCCATGCTGGCATCTGCCTTCTTACCACCGTACCCCATGCTCCATACTGTGCTTGGGAATGGCTCAGGTCACCTTTGTAGGGAACCTTGGAAAGTTTGCGGGCTCAAGTTACATTGAAAAATACCAGTGACAATGAACCAATACTGTGATACGCGCGTGTATTGTATTTTGCAAAGGCTTGGAACAAGCCTGAACCCTTTAAATCTTGATTCCTGATCACTTCTCAAAATCCCAACACCATCGCCTCCCTCATTTCCAATGGCAAAGACGCTGGAAGAGTTCGCTCAACTCGAGCCGCTATGGGATAAGGCGATCCAATCCCCAGCGGAAATCTCCACTGAGGAGAAGCACCAAATGATGGAATGGCCGCCTCGCGCAGAAATGGATGCCACCACCCAGAAAGCCGTCGGAATCTCACTCGATGAGCTGTTCCAAAAGGCTGCCACGACTCCAGAGCTCCTAACATACCCGGAATGTCGTCTGATGCGTGACAACTTCCGTATGTTAGGATTCTGGGACCGGGGTGATCGATGGAAATTGCCCTATTCCCGGCCCGATCTTATGGCCAAGAAAGAGCAAGCAGAAGAGGCAGCCTTGGTATCACCGGAGCGAGAGGCTATTCGCAATTATAACGCGGTCTTTCTCGAGAAGCATCAGGCAGCACACCATGAAAGACGTGCAAAGGACAAGCCGGAGATGCCATACGGTACGCCGCCCGAATGGGTCCAAAGGCTCATCGATCAAGAGAACGACAAATACTGGGGTTTCATATTCTACCACCACAAGGACATAGCTAGATGGAACGAATATCTAGAGGTGTTCAACCAGTTGCTGAAAATGGGTCCATTTCTTGATGGAGCCGATAAAATCAAGGACTTCAAACTGGCCCAATTTGTCCCATTCGAGACGGCAGAAACTGACATCGGCCACCTTCGCCAGTGAGCTATTCTACTTTCTATATCATTGAAAGCAAATTCTGACGTGTAAGCCAGGGAATTTCGGAGTCGACGTGAGAGAAGCGACCTAAGGACTGGAATCCTCAAGAACGTATTCTTACTAATTACCGACGAAGCTCGGCAATCGCTCGTTTGCCATGACGACGAGATGTTTACTGGTTATGCTTGGGCAATTGACCCCGAGTGGTCTTCGTCAGAGCCCGATGAGGATGGCTACGACGGCCGAGTCAGAATCAACGCACCGCAGATTTTCTGGCGGTTCTACGAGTTCATGTCGAGCCCTGATCCATTGTACTCAGTCAAAGATGTTTGGCTCGACTTCCATGCCGTCAACGCTCAAAAAACATATCCCCAGGGCTTTCCAGAGCCGACTGCATGGCATTTCACGAACTTTGAAAGGCCAGTCTGGCCTTGGAACTGACCTCCCTGGAGTCCCAAGTGCGATCTTTAGTTTGGTAGCCTGATGAGTATCCCTCATGCCATCTTCTTGTCGCAGCCACTAAGCCCAACAAGAGTTACAACAGATTCTTAGCTTCTCCAATACAGACACTCTTTACGTGGGTGAATTGTGAGGGCTACTTAACCGCTCCTCTCAAGCCTACAACGCCAATACCATGGGCTGGGAAGGCGAGGGAGCTACAAAATGATAAACAGGCAATATCAACCAACGAGGACCGCAAATCACGCGAATACTTATTTTCTCCTTGTTCGGCGGCTCCTGTTCGCAGATTCATTGACCAAAACTCAACTGGGATCCGTGGCTGGGGCTGGGTCAACACCGCAATCAACGGTGAATGGTTGTCTGGCGCAGTCGCGCGTTTTCAGCAGCGAAGTAATCTTTTGGTCACCCTGCTATCAGTATCAGTCCCAAGGGCATCTGTGTCGACTGAGTATTTGGGATTCCAACAGTCCAGATCACCGACTTCACAGACCAGGTTGGTGGCATCGCTGGGTCCCGTACAGTCCCTGATCATCAGGCCCCAGGAGGAAAAGTGGCAAATTATGTGACCTCCGAGTTCTTGTGCAGCTTCACTATAAAGCTCATCGAGATAGTCTCTGGAATGGAATCAGTTTATCTGTCACCGGGTAGGTGAATTGAAGGCTAACAGCATCATTCCAGACTCTGTTTCAGCTGTTTGGATGTCCTGAAAGTCTCGCGGATTGCAGTGATAATAAGAGTTATCACCGGAAGGCCTGTACTGCTTGTGAACAATGTTTCCATTGCAGGATTTGAGAAGAATATCTGACTTGGCAGCCAGACACTTGTAAGAATCACATTCGAATGAAGCTCTTTTGCCCGGTGGTACAACATGCTGCTTGGTAATTCCATGAAGCGGTTGAACATTCCCGATCTGTTTCTCCAAATTCGAACATTCCGCTCGGGCATTTACCATCACAAGCGCCGTTGTTGAAATTGTACCAGCCGCATTGGAAGGCTTCTTGGTCAGGGGGACAGCAGAGACGACGAAGATCGCCCTTGAAAGGACAACCACCATCATCAAGCATCCAATCGCCATCGTGAGTTTTGTCATTGTCTTGACGTTTGAGGAGAACCCATCCAGCGGGACAAAGCTCTCCACAGTTGGTCCACTTACATTGACCATGCTTGATCTTGATGGTATCTTCTGTTTCGATGTAATCGGGCAGTTCTTCGAACTTTCGTTCCGCTGCCTCCCCAAGTGCTTGCGAGAATGTGCCGTTTGTGTGATCGTGGCTGACTGCCCATACCGTGAGGCCTCCCAAGCATTGACTTCGCGCAAAATCGGCCTTTTGTTTGAAGGTATCGGCATCGTCGAAGGTGACCAACTGGTCGCCGTCCCATGTCATCATTTTCACCGCAGCCCTCTTATCCCAGGTCACCGTAGGCCTCTTGCTAACAATAACTTCATCGATCTCTGAGTTCATCAGAACACCAATTTCGGAACTGCACTTTCCAGCTTCCGCTCCAGAAACAAAGAGACACCCAGGCTCGGTACATGCTGGGTCTGCAATTGTGTATGCTCTTCCGTAGAATGCTAGCCCGAGGACAACTTGATCAGACGGGATGTTGTTGCGCCATAAGAGATCCAAAGATAGTTGAATTTCCGTGAGGTTGGTATGCGCGTCGAGAGAATCGCCAGTCCACTGGTTGCCCTTATCCCAAGTGCCATGAAGATCGTATGTCATGATGTTGAAAAAGTCCACACTTTTCTTCATGTTTTGGATATCAAAGTGCTGAAGGTACCAGAAAGAGGCGGGAAGGGTGATGCTGAGCCCATCACGCCCACCGGTTCTCTTAAGTGCGTCCTTGAGATTCTTCAAGAACCTAGGAAAGTTGGTAAAATCTTGCGGACGACCACCTCGATCATCGGCCCCGGGGTATTCCCAGTCAATATCCACGCCATCGAAATCATATTTGAACAAGAACTTTGTGAGAGAGCTGAAAAACTTCATTTGGTTGGATTCCGAGGCTGCCAGATCCGAGAATGTCGTTGCTGATGGACCAGGGTTGTTGTAAGTCCAGCCACCAATCGCAATGAATACTTTAAGACCAGGGTCTGACCTCTTGAGGTGGGTAACTCGGCTAAAAAGCGCGATGTCTGCGGTCAGAGAAGGTATGATCTCAAATGAAGTTGGATCGATAAGGGCGTAGGCCACATTGATGTGTGTGTAAACACCATAAGGTATTCTCTCCGGCCAGAAGCGCTTTTGGCATCGACGCCGGATACTCCACGTTTCGTAATATCCCACAACGCGCTCCAAGGTGTGAGAGGACTTGTCGCAAGAAGGCCGTTTCACCTTCTTCTTGCCACAGAATTCCGAGGTTGTTCCACAAAAGCCGAACTTTGAACAGCATGTGTTCAAAGGGCATGATGATTTCTCAGACCATTCAGATCCGAATCCCGGATCACATTCGGCTTTCTTTTCACAGCTTGCGACACAGTCATCTCCACAAACTAATGGTGAAATGTCAGTGATGAAAACGTGAAAAGAAATTGGACGGTTTCGTCATGAGCACATACAGTCTGGTCCTAGTCCACAAAATCCAAACTTATTGCAACAACCTCGTTCGCATGGGTTGTTGGCATCGCAACCCAACTTGTAGTCGCAAGTGCCGACGCAGTCTGCACCACAGAAGTCATCACCAGTCCCGCAGTAACCGTTCTTTGAACAACAGCCGGTAGCACAAGATATGTCTTTACTGCAGTCTTGTCCTGCAGCTTGGATAATGAGGAGACATAGGATGAACAATGCCAGGATTCGACCGAGCCTCGAGGATACGGACGTGCCCATAGTATGATGGAGAAGCACTGCTTTCCTCCGGAAGCACTTCCCTATGAGATTTTTGTTTTTGAAAAGCCTCAGGGTTAGCGGCAAGAAGAAAGCCCGTACCTAGGTATGTTTTCTCCTTGATCTACTACATAGTAGTCCTCGGCGATCACCTGAAATTTTACAAGCTCTAGCCGATGCAACCTAGAGCTTAGCTCCGGACATTTTCAGCACTAGTAACACTAGCTAGACCTCGCAAACAAACAGAGAATAGAAAGCTAGAACCCTCTTTGCCAAGACACCAAACGAAGGGTACGCTACTCCGTAGCGCCGGTGTGCTGGGGCCTACTCCGTATGGTGATCGCGATGGAATCTTAGGATGATTGTTACCCCTTTCATGAGCTTGATCGCCTTACCCGTCTGTATGACACTAGTCTTAAATTCCTCTGTCTCCAACCGATATTTCCCTCGCGCAAAGATGGACGTTTGAAGTCAGGGCGTCGGCGATGGGCGGAGGCGGAAGACTTGGCGAATCTCAGTGTAATCGCGCTAATGATTTTCAGATTCCGTTCTCACGTATCAAACCTATGCCTTGGCGCACCAGGGTTTGGACCATTGCATGCCTAGTCCTGGAGGTGTCGGCAAGTCGGTGCGCGTCGATGGAGTCCATTTTCAAGATAAATCCAATTCTGCCAATGGCAAGCCATCATTTCCCATCATTTCGCCGAAAGCCAAAGAAGAAAGCCACAATAAATAATGAAAGATAAACTAGCGTAGAAACGATCACGCTCGAGGGACATTACGGAGCCACTCTAGATCGGAGACATAGTCCAGTACGGAGTACTGGTACTCCAATTGAAAGTAAACAAGGGACTTCCGGCGATGTTCCGCTGGAAATGTTGTGCAATTACAGAGTAGATTGTCCCAAAATTGCGTTAGTCTTGTGAGTGGACCATACTAGTTCGCTGCTCTAACCGAACCGTGTGCCCCCGGACCCTGGCGGCCTTGGCGTGAGCTTCAGCGCCAGATGCTGCCCGGGCTTTAGTTATGCGGCCCATGATCCACGTACGTCCTACTGTACTTACAAACGAGGATGAAATTTGATCACACATCGGACCTTGAAGATAGAGAAAAGTGCTGGCTTGGGCGGTAGTGTCAGACATGAACCGATATGAGGAGATACCAGAGGGGAAACTTTGGAAGTACTTTATGATGTACCATCAAAGCATACCTAGGAAGTGATTAGGGCGAGAGACTGACCCATACGCTGGAGTAATTAATTATTCAATAAGTTGGGCAACACCCCACCCCACGCCTTCTCACTAGAGCCGGGGTCCAGGCGCCTCGAGAATTCTCATCCTTTTCACCTGTGGCTCACTTCGCGCTGCACAGGATGCTTCGACCTCTGGTTGGGCTTTTGTGTTTCCTGGTCTTGCTTGGATGGCTGCCTGCCACATCTACCTCTCAACATATTCATTACAACCATGATCATCTAGACAAACGGCGCAATATTACAGAGAGTCATGGAACTACAACATCCGCCGAAGGTATAGTACAAGAGGCTCTGAAGGCTTTGAGAATAGCCAACAAGCTTCGAGTGGAAAATCCACAGCCCAATAAATACGAGCTCCAGGGTACTGGTTTTGAACAGAGAAAAACATCTTCTGTTCCACTTTCAGATTATTTGGATTCTACAAAAGATGCCTTACTTGGTCAGCTACGCAAGAGTGGATCAACTAACGGCTCGATCTCCCGGGAATCGAGTCCAAAGTACGGCTACACCCTATCCCCTGCTCTCATAAGTGCCGCCAAAGAGGTTGCCGAGTCCGAGAAGCCAAGTGATTGGGATGTCGATTACGCCTCGATTGCTGCCAAAATCAAGGCTAAATGGAGCCAGGGTAGCAACGACACAAATGCAATGGCCCAGAAGTTATTTCGGCCCAATGGCTTGGAAGGATATGCTCATTCCGAGCAACCCGAGGGGATCCAATCCCAGGTTCATCAAGAGAAGGGCAAAAGGGACTCTCCCCATTGGATGGCGAGCATGGAACAGAATGGGGCAAGTCCTTTCGCAGAGAAGGGTTACCAGGTTCGACCAAAATAACTCAACAAAATTTTGAGACTAATTGACATGACAGGTTTGGAGAAACGTCCTCGATTATGGGGCTAAAGGTGCAAATTGGCGATGACATTGTAGAGGTTGAAGCTAACCACTCCACCAGGCGATGGAGTTACTGATGATACGGCGGCTATCAATCGAGCTATATCCGATGGCAATCGCTGCGGTGCCAATTGCAAATCTAGTACCATCTATCCGGCTGTGGTCTGGTTTCCCCCAGGTACCTATCTCGTTAGCAGCCCGGTCATTCAATTTTACAACACGCAGTTGTTGGGAGACGTAAGATATTCCCCATCCAGATGTCCTAGTTTTATTCTGAGACTGACTCATGACTCTCTGAATTAGCCCACGAGCCTCCCCACCATCTTGGCTGCTTCAAGCTTTGTTGGTCTTGGTGTGATTACCTCGGATGTCTACGTCGGAGACTCGGAAGGATGGTGAGATCAACCCTTTGCCATTGCGTTCCCAAAAGTCATGAAACCTCTCTCCTCTCTCCTTCTTTCTTGTCCTTCTCCCCTCTACCTTCTCTCTCCGGAACTTTGGCCTTTGAATTCGATCCCGAAGCCAACAGACTTATGATAACATTTACATTTTCACTCGGAGGTCACTTGCTAATTCTTACCCAGGTATCTCAACACAAACAACTTCTTGCGGAGCGTCAAAAATTTCAAGATGGACATCACGCGTACAGACCAATCAGCATATGTTTGTGCAATTCATTGGCAGGTCGCTCAAGGTACTTCCCTGGAGAACATTGAAATTTATATGGTGCAGCACGCCAAGGGAAACACTCAACAGGTATGAGTTACAACCCTGAAGATTTCATTTCACCTTTTTCTCATTTCAATGGGATAGGGAATCTATATGGAGAACGGCAGTGGTGGCTTTCTAGCTGATCTTACATTCGTGGGAGGCAACTTTGGGTAAGAGACGGAACAAATCAAGCATCCTTGATAAAGCTTACCATCCTTCATAGAGCATACTTTGGAAACCAACAGTTTACCACGAGCCACTTGGTGTTTGTGAATTGCAAGACTGCTCTTCAAATTCACTGGGATTGGGCATGGACGATGCAAGATGTAGTAATCGAGTCCTGCGAAACTGGAATGCTTGTCACCGGTGGTGTACGTTCTGCCTCTCCCATCCCAGTCTTGAGCCAATCCATGCAACGGGTTGACTCCGTGCCGGATTCCCACATCTTTGAAAAGTGCTGACAAAAGGACAGGCGGGTGGAAGCCTCAGTACTGGCCAGCCACTTGGTTCACTCATCTTGGTAGATGCAATCATCGCCAACACACCAACTGGTATTGTCACCTCGTTGCTCGCTGATATTTCAACCTCGTTACTTCTGCAAAACGTTGGATTCTTCAACGTCAAGAATTCCATCACCGACAATGTTCTTTCCAAGGTTCTCCTTGCAGGTGGAGACGAGGTCAAGCTCGATAACTGGGCCTTTGGCCGGGTTATGAATGCCCATGGAGAGAGCTCTTTCATAGATGGGGCCGCCATTCCTACCATGGACAGAGTGGAATCTCTTCTATCTACGGAGTTGGCGTACGTGAGGCCCAACTTTTATACCCGCCGTCGTCCCAAGTATACCGATATAGGCCAGAGCCAAATTATCAACCTGAAATCTGCAGGTGCTAAAGGCGATGGTGTGACAGATGATACCACAGCATTGAACAGCATCTTTTCCGCAGCTGCAAATATGTCGTCTATCGTTTTTGTCCCATTCGGGATTTATAGAGTGACCGACACCATCAAAATTCCTGTTGGATCCCGAGTAATAGGACAAGCCTGGCCACAGATCATGGGAGAAGGGAAAAGGTTTTCAAACCAGTTGGCTCGACGACCCGTTGTTCAGGTTGGAGAACCGGATGAATCAGGTGTAGTGGAAATCCAGGACATGATGTTTACCGTGAAAAGTGCTACTGCAGGTGCCGTCCTGCTTCAATGGAACGTTCATGAGATCACAAGAGGCTCAGCTGGACTTTGGGGTACTTCAAGACACCATAAACGTCAAACTTATTGTTCTATGTTGCTGACTTCATTGTTTAGACTCTCATTTCCGTGTCGGCGGAGCTAAGGGATCCGGACTACAGGCAAGCGATTGCCCTAAAGATGGCGGCATTAATATGAATTGTATTGCAGCCTCTGCTCTTCTTCATATCACTCCAACGGCATCGGCCTACATCGAGAATTCCTGGGCTTGGGTTGCAGATCATGACTTGGATGCAGAAAACGAAGCGCAAATTGATATTTTCTCTGGTCGCGGAATCCTCATTGAAAGTCAAGGTCCAACCTGGCTTTATGGCACTGCTTCAGAGCACAATGTTCTCTATCAGTACCAGTTGTCTCAAGCCAAGAGCGTGGTTATGGGTATGATTCAAACCGAATCTCCATACTTCCAAGTGCATCCGCATGCGCCTTTGCCTATTGTCGCGGGCGGCTTTGCAAACGACCCCTTCTTTGACGAATGCGAATCCTCTACATCTGATGGGTGTGCAGTATCATGGGCTATGCGGATTATGGACTCGTCGAGTATTTACATTCTGGGGGCAGGACTGTACAGTTGGTTCTCGAAATACTCCAAAGCATGTCTTGACACAGAAGACTGTCAAAATCGGGCCTTTGAGGTCGAGGAAAGCCAAGATCTCTGGATTTATAACCTGGTCACGAAGGCAATCGTTGAAATGATCAGTCCTTCAAACGAGAAGCCAACCCTAGCCAAAGATAACAAAAATGGGTTCATGTCCTCGATTCTTGCCTGGCTGAAGGGATCAAGCAGCACTACCGGAAAACGCGTATTCCCTGGGTTCACGATATATCAAGCCGACGAAATTCCGTTGACGTTTTCTGATGCATGTACCACTGCTCTCACCGCTACCGTTAAGTGTGATCTCACTGTTTTCCGGTTCGGGGAGCCCAGATACTACGGATCTCTGGGAAATGATACTTTGACCGATCTAGTGTGTGATCCAAGTTGTGGTAACTCCCTGGCAAGCTGGTTCACAAACGCTGAAGCAAACTGTGGAGGAGCCACTATTTTCGATTACCCAGCTACAATTGCGGGTGGAACTATGTGGACCGGCTGGAATGAGACATGCTATAAGGATCCGGCGAGTGGAAAGTATTGCAATGGTAAGGCTTACACCCACGAAAGATGTCCCATTTCCTACTAACTTTCAATCAGATATCATTAGCAACTTCACGGTCGTCTCGAGCGTTGAGCTCATGCCACGAGACGAGATGTGTTCTTACTGCTACAAGACAAAACTGCAGATGATGCAATCAAGCCCCTACTCGTATTACAACCAGCACTACAAAAACAATCTCGAAACCGTGGTCGAAAAATGTGGATTTGATTCCAACACCACGATTCCAGAAGGCCTCGGTACCGCTGAGCCGGAAGACGATGTGCTTTGTCCCGCCGGCAGCACATATACGACGAAAAGCGGCGATACTTGCACGTCCATTGCGCTTGACTACTCCCTCTCATCCGCAGCTCTTTACATGGGCAATCAAGATCTCATCCGGGATTGTGATCAAGTCGTTGTTGGGAAAGAGTTGTGTCTCCCGCTCTCATGCGCGCACACCTATGTTTTGAAACCTAATGACACTTGCCGCAGCATTGAAGAAGCGAATCAGGAAATCTTGTTCGATAAAAGCACCAAGATCGTCACTGCTCTTCGTCAATTCAACCCCTGGATTGACACATACTGCACCAATCTTCACAGCACAGCTTGGGCTTACGGGAACGTGCTATGCCTGGCTCCTCAAGCCGGAAACTTCGAGAACATGGTTCCTGTCGAAACATCATACAACCCCTGGGGTACGGAGAGCTCTGGATACGGTATATATGCTGTTTTTGCTCCGCAAAATGCGACGGTGGCAGCTGGGACCACAGAGCGTTGCGGAAGTTGGCATGTGGCCACTGCTGGAGAATCTTGCGCACAGATTTGTGTACAAAACAAGATCACGAGCAGTCTGTTCTTGGCAGTGAACCCTTCCTTGGAATCGGCGACGTGTACGAAGCTTCTTGTGCCAGGAAGGGCGTACTGCGTTGCACCCATGCGTGGATGGGACTACACCCCGGAGGCAGATTGATATATGCTTTCATAATCTATCAGAGTGTGTCTAGACGAAATTTAGATGCGTGGAAATTGGGGGTCTGGAAATACAAAAAGCCTGCAGCGCATGGAATCGGGTCTCTTCCTTCCAGCAGGGGTATAATTCTTATTCCCCGTTCAAGTAACAACAGTCTCCCGACCAAGTAATGCTTCTTTACTGCTTGAGAAACTCCTCACTGAATGGATATCCCGCATAGCCGTCTTCCGACATAGCCGCATAGAAAGTAGACCGGTCATACCGGGTCAGAGGAATCTGGTGCTTCAGCCGGAAGGGAAGATCGGGGTTGGAAATGAAGTAGCGGCCAAAGACTACAGCAACATCATTGTCCTTGTATTCGTCTTCAAGTGCAGCTTGGATATTGCCGGGGTTGTATCCACCCGCAACAAGCACCGGTGAAGTCTTGCCCCAGATATCGAAAAGGAACTTAATACTCTCTGTCTTTTCACAGTCCACGTTGTTGATCACTCGGGACTCGACGACATGGAGATAAGCAAGCTTGAGCTCCTTCAGCTGCTCGACAAGGTATGAGAACTGAGGAACTGGGTCGGCCATCTTCATGCCCTGCCAGGTATTCCATGGGCTGACTCTGAATCCGACCTTGTCGGCTCCAACAGCATCCACCAATGCCTTAGCCACCTCGATACCAAACCGGGCGCGGTTCGGAACACTTCCACCCCACTGGTCTTGTCTCTGGTTAGAGATATCTTGCGTGAACTGGTCGACCAGGTACCCATTAGCACCGTGGACCTCGACACCGTCAAATCCGGCCCGGATACAGTTCTTCGCGGCGGTTGCGAAATCCGCAATAATGTCTTGGATCTGTTCCTCGCACAGCTCTTCGGGGAGCTGCATGCCCTCCTCCATTTGGAGGGGACTGGGCGCGAAGAGACCGTTTCCTCGCTTCTTCAACTGCTCCGGGCTGCCAGCTCGACCGAGAGCGATCAATTGACAAAAGATGGAGCTGCCCTTGGCGTGAACGGCGTCCGTGATCTGCTTCCATGCCTGGATTTGGTCCTCGGTCCAAATTCCTGGGCCATGAGGGATGCCAGCTTCAGTGGCTGAGATAAGGGTGGCTT
The DNA here is from genome assembly GCA_911174995.1 of Penicillium olsonii. Taxonomy (NCBI): domain Eukaryota; kingdom Fungi; phylum Ascomycota; class Eurotiomycetes; order Eurotiales; family Aspergillaceae; genus Penicillium; species Penicillium olsonii. The sequence continues at coordinate 159,123 of CAJVNO010000012.1, read as the reverse complement.
CGGCAATGATCAATGTTCCCGGGACTGAAGCGCGTTGCTCGTAGTACTTCTTCATAAATGGGAGGGGGACATGTTCGGCATCGCAGCGCATGCGAGTGAGAGGGGCCATGACGGCTCGGTGCTGCAATTCGACATTGCCGATGCGCAGGGGCTCAAATAGTCCGGACATGACTTATAGATTCGGCTTGGATGATGATGGGGAAAGGTTTGACGTGTTTACTGTATTTATGAGGCTAAAACAACGTGCATTTATAACTGCATCATATCATCGCTTTCCCCCTGATTGGTAATTCCCTCCAATTTTCTGATCGACATTTTTTTTTGCAGTGGAGATGCATTGGAGATGCCCATTGGGCGACGGGGATATCGCTTGATGCGGTAACGTCTCCAACGCGGACCTTCAACTACGTCCGGCGGGGTTGTCTGTCAGACATCACGGCGATTTTGTGAATTCCATGTAAATATTCATAATATTAGAACATTGTCTTATAGAACAGCTCAGAATGTTCTAGTGTCCCCTGTTTGCCTTCATTGACCTCGGGACCCAAGAGGCGGGTGGATGGGAGCATAACACCTGGGCACCGCTGTGGTTCTCAAGCAATGATATTCCCAGCTTCCAAGGTTTGGGTGAGGGTTTGAACAAATTGCATAGAAGTAGTAGATAAATAGATGCTGCATCTCATGCGGGCGCTAGCCAGGCATAACAGTATTAAACAGGGCATTTCCATGCTCTTGTGGAGACCTCCAAGTTCCGACTCATTTGGTCATCCATATTACAGAAGAAGGAATGTTGTATCCAGATCCGACACGAAAAGACTTGAGTTTATTGGAACTAGTCAGTGCACTCGAGTATCTATGGTCTTAGAAGCCAAATAACCGACTTTGGAAGCATAAGGCATGATGTAGATCCATGGATGAGGCCTTTGACAGAGTCAGCAAGACAGCATCCAAGCCCTGTAATCCGCAAGGATCTCCAGTTGTCAAACCAGTCAGCCTTACGAGCTCGCCACCCGCCATCTAAGGCATATCTGCATGATGCAAATGTTTCCACACCTTGAGTGATCAATATCTCCACACCTCCAAACAACTCCACCTCCACACACGCCGGCGACTTTTAGATGCGCAAACTCGCAAGTGACAAATTCGAGCATGGGATTTATAATTGCAAAGCGATTTATAATGTGTCTTTGAGTTAAATATGAGCATTTGATTCTTTTCAGTGTTCGATTTCAAAATATTGTTGTCCACAGTACCACACAAAGATGCCGCTAGGTTGGCTACGGGACAGCTTCCTCGGACAAGTTTTGCGCCAGCTGTGCAAGCCCTCATGGCTGAGGTACAATGAAGAGAGTCTTGACTATTGGCAAGGAAAACTTCATCATGAGAGCGAAAAGGCGATACCAGTCGAGTGGTACTCGGAAAATGACGAAGATAACCCTCAAAACTGGTCCCAGCCAAAGAAAGCCTTTGTTCTTTTTACTATTGGCATCTACAGCTTTGTGGTCTACATGGCAGCGCCCATCTACACCCCGAGCGAGAATGCTTTCATTGAGGAATTCGGCGTGAATAATGCAGAGGCATCGCTTGGACTTGCTCTCTATGTGTATGTGCCAGCAGAGCTGTTTTTGAAAACAAAAAACTGACCTCAACTACAGATTGGGATATGGAGCCGGTCCTCTCTTCTTCAGCCCGTTGAGTGAGATCCCGCGTATCGGCCGCAGTCTTCCTTACGCCGTCTCCTTCATACTATTCTGCATCATCAGCATTCCTACGGCATTAGCACCCACTGCAATCGGGTTCTACTTCCTTCGATTCCTACAAGGCTTCTTCGGCAGTCCTTGCTTGGCCACCGGTGGCGCCTCAATCGCAGATGTCTACTCCTCGAACATGCTTCCCCACGCAATGACAACCTGGGTACTCTGCGTTTTCAGCGCACCGGCAATAGGTGTGCTGGTATCTGGATTCGCAATCCCAGTGCTTGGCTGGCGTTTCTCGATGTGGGAGATTCTGATAGCCGCGGGTCCAATTCTTGTCCTTCTCCTCTTGCTGCCCGAGACCAACCCCGATACGATCTTACATCGGCGTGCCCGATGCTTGGAAGAGCATGACTCTGACAAGTCTCATGTCTATCAGACTGCTGCCGACGTTTCCCATGCTGGAATATCTTTTCAAGAAGTCATTCGGGAGTCGCTGCTCATTCCTTCGAGGATCACTTTCCTGGACCCGGCAATCTTGTTTCTGAACATGTATACGTCTTTGACCTATGGCATCTACTACTCGTTTTTTGAGGCATTTCCGATTGTTTATCAAAGAATGTACGGGTTCAACCTAGGAGAGATGGGCCTGGCGTTTCTCGCGATTGTTGTCGGGTCAATCATATCATTCGCGGTGTACAATCTCTACATCCACAAGATCTTTCTCCCCAAAGCCAAGGCCGGTGCGGTTCAGAAACCAGAAGATGTTCTGGTCCCTGCTCTGTATGCGTGCTTTGGCCCGGCGATTGGGCTGTTTCTTTTCGGCTGGGCTGCAACTCCAAAGGTGCATTGGATCGTGCCAACGATCGGTATCGTCATTTACCCCGGCTGTGTGTTCATTTTGATGCAATCCATCTTCCTCTATATCCCGGCATGCTACCCTCAATATGCCGCCAGTGTTTTTGCAGCAACCGATTTCACCCGAAGTGCCTTTGCTTGCGGTGCTGTTGTCTTTTCTCGACCACTTTACGAGAATCTTGGAGTTGGTCGTGGATGCAGTTTGTTGGCGGGTCTGACGATTGGCTGCGTGATTGGGATCTACTTGCTATATAATTTTGGAGAGAGATTGAGGAAGAAGTCTAAATTTGTATCTAAGTGGTGATTTTCGACATTAGAAGTTGAATTATAATTCAATGCATTCATTGGGAATTGGCCAAAGACTCTACAAACCTTTCCTCGCAGGTATTAGCGTAAATATCGAGACCTTGTCCGATGATCTTCAATATTGCCCATTGCTCGTTTCCTCTGATGAGCCGAGCCCATAGTTTCACCACCGCAAAAGCGAGATAGGCACAATTGGAAGAAAGGGTTGGCCGGGACCATAAATCCTCATCGCCTGATGTCCTCCCTTCTTCTACTATATCACTAATCCAGCTAATGAGGCGACTTTCATGTTCTGCAGCGGTAAGTATATTCCCAATTGTTCATGGGGGAAAAAAAAGAACATACCATCGAGTGGTCTCGTTTTTTGGCAGTTCGATATACAGAACAGCCATTTGCTGAGAAATATTGCGAATTCCAATCCACAGATTGAATGCTGAATGCTCCACACAAATGCATGACTTCGTGCGACATAATTGACACCTAGCTTGACGGGTATGCTTAGAGCATGTGTTGCGTGTAATATAGCAGGAAGTAAGTGAGGCCCTGCTGGTAGACGTGGCATTTGGAGTAGCCGGTTTGCAATCTCCTGTGGATTACGAGATCCAAGGATTTTGTATGACCCTATATTGAGAGCAAGTCGGACATACGCAAGGCCCAACAGTGCCGTTGAGGTGAATGTCACTGGTCCATTGGGGTTTCGGGGATCCAGACTCGACTCGGGAGCTCGTTGCCATTGAGATGTCCATACGTGGAGAGCATTTCTGTAGAGCAAGGATCAGCGTTTGAAAATAATCTCGAAGCACATGTTCTCACCGAATAGATTCTTTTTGGCGATTCAGTAAGTTCTGGTCTTCATCATTATATGGACCAAATGCCTGCTGAACAAGCATTATGCGTTGAATGAGAGCATGTAGAAGGAGATAGTTTGCCAGAGGAGATGGCACAGGCTGCGAGTTCAATGACTGCGGCTCATTTGAGCCCTTCATCATGTGAGATAAGGCTTCTTGTACATGCATCTGTTGAGCATTTCCTGATTTGTAAACTTTGGCCCATTTTTCCGGACTTGGGGCGATCCACTCGAAACAAGAACATGGGAGACGAAGCTGGAGTTCATCAACTAGGATCACGGGCGGCGTGCTGAAGGCGATTCCATGTAGATTCAGAATGCAATAAGAAAAAAGCTTGAGTCTCCGGTCTGACTCTTGCTCTATCCACAAGTGCCAGCTTGGGACTTCTTGCTGTGACTCATGCGATTCCACCAAAGAGCACTCCCGTACGCATCTCGCGAGGAAACTTTGAAGATTGAACGCTTCGCGTACAATATCAGGCTCACTTTGCCACGTCGCGAATGCAATCAGGTAGAGAGCGCATCGTGCCTCCCGCATGACTTCTCTATATTGCATGGACCCTTGATTATCAGAATTCCGATCACCAGGGTAAAGGCTCCGGTCCATTTCTCTCCTCTCTCTATCGTGAGTGTTTTGCTGGAGTGTGGATTTAGCAGCATAGAAGAGAAAAACTGCTTTCCGGTGCTCATGTCGATACTGGGCGCCTAGCGCAGCCATAGACAAGATGATCTCCGGCTCGGTGTCCTCCAATCTGAATGTTGGAAGATGTACAACTGGAAAGTGAGGATAGAACCCGTCGAAGAATCCATTGACGAATCTGGTAAGTGAATGGCATGATGGGAAGACAGACTGGAACATGGTTGTCTCTGAATTCCCAAGAGCCTGAAGCAAACGATTGCGAAGCTCTTCGGTAACTCTCAGGATCGGAAGAGTTAAGACACCAAACTCCGCTATATTGCGTCAGGTAGAAGTGCGGATCAGTGGGGAGGATCCTTACCAACGGTCTCTCGTTCTATAGGAAGCTGACTCAAAGACTGATCATGATTTTGCTGGAAAGGAGGGTTCTCTCGGGTGGTGTCTGTTGAGGTGCCGGGGGGCATAGGGTTCAAATTAGGATCCCCAGCAAATATTTGCAGAATACTTGGCTCAGTAGGAAGAACCCATTCGGTACTCAGTCCCATGTTATGACTGAAGGATTCCAAGTCTTGCAATACCAAGAGATCTTGGGCATTAAACAAAGAATCTAAGTTGGTCAGTATACCCTGCGGTTCCAAGGTTGATGCGTAGTCGAATTACATCCAGGGGGCCATACCTTCGTGTGAGAATCCCTGAAAGTGTGCTTGCTGGTCAATGGAGCCAGTGGGGGCGCCTTCATTTTGGAGATCAGGAATGCCCCAAAACGGTTCGGGATTAGGGACTGTGGAGCCATCACCTCCCTGGGGTTGCGGGTGTTGGCTGTCATCGACCGTGACGGGTGAGGGTCCCTGCGTTGAGGGGGTGATTGGGGGATGGCCGATACTCTCATGACGTTTCAACAGATCGCGGCGGGCAAAGGACGCACCACACACGCATTTGTACGGTTTCTCGTTGGTATCTAGGGCTGTTTAGCGTGTCATGCATATTCCTTACAGGGTTAGGACATACGGATGCGAATATGCCGTTGGAGGTGTTCGTGGCGGCGAAAATGACGTTTACAATGAGGACAGGTCCTGGGCTTTCTCTTGTCTGTCGAATTCGGCGTCTCTGGCGATTCCATGTTTGAAGGATATTGTCGAGGTGAGTGAACGTCGAGAAAGGATGAAGTCATGAACTCGGGCCGCGAGCACCCACCGCATTCCAAGGTTACATATTAACAGGAAAATCGGGCGGCGGCTTTTACAGAACGAACTAGCAAGATCCTTTCGATTGGGTAAATTCTACTTCAGCTGAATAATAGCAACAGAAAAAGAACAGTTGGAGGTGGTGGGTACGCCAAGCACCTCCAAAATGCCAAGACCAGGGCCGCGGGTGGATGTCTAGTCCCTGTCACAGCGGAATTTGAAGACATCGCGGAGTTTAAAGGCATCGCGGTCAAGACTTGGCTTTCGGCCAAGAGTGAGAAGCTGACCTTGACAAAAGCGCGATCAACATACGCGGGGTTTTTGTCTCCCGTGTCCAGGGTGATGCGCGCCCTGAGCAGATAATTCGGCCAATCGCTAGCCTGGGTGATGTGTGCCCCAGTGATAGAATCCGAGCTGGACAGTATAGACCAAACAGCTAGGAACAGTAGAAAGGGGCACTTGATAATTATTCCTTCATCCCACCGCGTACTGGGTTCATTCTCCGGGGACGACATGGGGTGCAACCCCATGGGGCCAAAGGCGCATCCCGCTGCATTCCGGGTTCGATTCGAAGGTCAAAACGAGGACGAAGATGCCAAAACCGCAGGCTCGGTCATCAAGGGAATATCAAAATCAATTTGGGTATCATCGGTATTGTCAAGCAAGCGTGAGGGTATCAATATTTATTCTTCGTGCGTCCGTTCAGTTGGTCTTTGAATTCTTCTTTGAAATGGCCAAAGAACTTCTTGAAGTCAAAGCCTATCGCAAGCGGTCAGTTATGAGACAGCACCTGAGGGGGTCTTGGAGCCAAGCGTACCATCCGCTTCGTGGTGTGATCCTCCAAGTTCTTCCTTCGGAGTCTTCGGAGGGAGGGGAACTCCATGTCTGTGGTATTGAACCCTTTGGTGAACTCGACCAACCATACGGTGAAATATAGGGCTTCGGAGGAGCTATGCGACTGTCAGATCGAATCGAGTCAAGGCTTGCGGATACTCATGCTTACTCGGAGAGTGAGCCAAACCTGCGGGTGAAGGTTAGCGAGAATAGGAGTGGCAGGGGCAGAACAATTACCTCCAAGCCCCGGATCAAAAAGCCCAGGACCATGGTGAATATATGTTAATGTTGGATCATCGATGCAGAATGCAAGAGGCAAAGATGTGGAGATCGCATCCCCAATTTATCCACACCGCCCCCAGACCCCCGCGACCTTTTCGGCCTCTTCTTTCAACGGGCTTGTTTTGCAATAACAGACTCCAAGTCACTATTCGGACGACTAGCAATGGTCGTGTGGCTTTGTCAACCCACTGAGTCCTGACCATTACCGGCGATGGCGAGTGGCACCGAACAAACCTCACAGGCTCGGTGCATCGCTATCTATACCAGAAACCTCGTTTCTGTCACAGCTTCCAAAGAATGACCCAAGGTTGCTACACCTGTCGACGACGTCGCATTATCTGCGACAATGGCCAGCCCACTTGCCGCAAGTGCCGGGACGCCGGAAAAGAATGCCTGGGGTACCAGAAACCGTTGGTCTGGGTGAAAGGAGGTGTGGCCAGCCGGGGAAAGATGATGGGTCGCAGCTTTGATGACCCGGAGAAATCACCCACAAAACCTAAGCGCCAGGTAGCTCCTGCAAACGAAGATCCAGCTCCGACCGGTAGTGGGTTTGGGTTTTTCTCCATTACCGAGTCCCAGACTCCCTCCGATGCCGACTCACATAGCTCAGGGACTCAGCCTAGCCCTGAAACTGAAGGATGGGCCTTTGAGACGGACAATACCATTGCTGGGACTGAGGTCGGACAGGTGGAACTCGACTCCCATGAGAACCACGACACGGCACTCATGCATATCCCGCGAAGTGCCCCTCCCGCTGACTATGTTCCAACACCATGGGGGCTGGTAGACCCGCTTCTCAAAGACCTCAGCCAGTTCTCTAGGTACTATGTGCATCACTGTAAGATATACCTCCGCCATGCAAAGTGGCTCTGCTAATCCGTATGCGTAAAGACAATCAATATATGGTGAACGATTTCGCACTCTACTCCCAGCACAAGAATCCTTTCCGGGATCTTACAGCACTGGTCAACCATTCCCCGGTTCTCGCCCACAGTATCACAGCTCTTGGGGCATTGCATTACTCTTTGCTCTCAGAATCCGACTCATCCCTCCTGCCTTGGTCCTCTGGAAATCTGGCAACGGCCGATTCGAACTTGTCAGTTGAAGAGATTGAGGACATTGTCGCACCAGCAGGGTCTAGGAAGCCGCTTTCACAAGCATACCGACATTTCCTAGAGTTCAAGCAGCGCGCTCTTCGCCAACTATCCATGGATCTCCAAAGTCCGGAAATGCAAAAAGACGGCAGAACACTAGCGGCTATCGTCTTGCTCGCATTCTTGGACATTATCGAATCCGGCAGTGGGGCATGGAGCTATCATATCGAAGGCGCAAAGAAACTCCTCAAAGACCGGCCTGAAACTGGCCTCGGCCAGGGAATCCTAGATGACCTAGACGAATTTGCCCTCGACGGCTGTCTAATGTAAGATCCCCCTTATGCCAAACCACGCACAATCTGACCAAATACCCAGAATGGAGATAATGGGATCAACACTTGCTCGCCCAGGCGCACTCTCCAAACCCTTCTACTCCTCCTCCATGGGCCCCTCAATCCTCAAACGCCTAGAAGAGAACTCCTGGGTCGGATGTCCCGCCTACCTTCTCGAAGTGATCTTCTTCATCCATTCCCTCTGGTATCCCGACTCGGAAATCGCCACAAAACCCCAACCACCAGGTCTCCCCACCCCAATGCAACCAGGACAACCCCTAACGCTCGAAGCCTTCGCGAGCCTCCTCCAAGGCATCCGAAACTTCGACCCAATAACCTGGAGCCAGAACATGCAAGACGTATTCTTCATTCCAGATCTCACCTACCGTCTCGCACTGGCAACCTCATATCAAGACGCCGTCTACCTGTATACCAGCCGTGTCTTGTCCCGATCACGGGAAGGCTTCTCGCCACCTTGGACGGATGTAGGCATGCCAACAGATCACAGACTCATTACTACGAATCTCATTACGCAGATTTGTCTCGTGCCTGCTTCGGATCCTCACTTCAAGTGTCTCATTTGGCCTACGTTTATCGCAGGCGCGGAATGTCTTCCTTCGCAGCGGGCTTTGATTCTCGATAAGCTTGGCTCGCTCTATGAGTCGCTCACCAGTGCTAATGTTCGTAATGCTGCTTGGGTGCTGCGGCTCATGTGGCAGAAGCAGGATTTGAAACGTCGTGATCGCCATGAAGGACAGGGCTTTGGCGAGACTGTTGGTGATATTGATGACGATGATCTCATGTTCGACTGGATTGATGAGCTTGATCATTCGCGGCTCGACTGGCTATTTATCTAATGTTTACTTCCAAGGTTCTGGGGCTAGTTGACTCTACCTTCATGTTGTATCCTTTTCTGCCTTCCCGGGTATGCTCAGGGACAATGCTTGTGAATCAATGCTTCTGATGAGATGCTTAGCTTAATGCCCTGGTGGCTCTTATACAATCTTGTAAATATGCAAATTGATTCCATCCGCGAGGCTTCAATTCATCCATGACTGCGAAAAAGGAAATTCGGGTATATCATTTCTGCTCAGAGCGCAGGAGTCTATCTGCCACAAAGAGGGATAAAACAAGAAAAAGAAAACAAAAAGAATGTCAAGGAATTAAGACGGAATCAAGATGCCACGATATAACCCAAGGAAACAACCAACGAGTAAACGCCGATTCAGAGACCTCGAGATCACTTCATCCAAGAATGATATAAGAGCCCGGGAAAAGATGCATACGTTTGACAGTCTTGAATTCAATATCCAAAAGTAATCAACCCAGTAGCACAACATGAGCAGTCACCAGGAACCGAAAGAGAGAAGAGAAAAGAATAAGAAAAGAGAAGAAAAGAAAAGAGCAGAGCAAGTCCGAATGTGATGGACAATGTGCTTCAGGTAATCAGGGATATATAACAGAGGACATAGAAAAGGACAAGGGACGGAGAACAGGAAGGTCTGAAGATGAGTCAAATGAAGACGAAAAAGAACAAGAAATGCGCTCCCTTCCAAATCTAAATGCAAGAAACATGTCACCCTAGGAACACAAACAGAATACGCTCGTCACTGGAATATGCAAGAGGTAGGAAAACCGATATGGTGGGATGACGTCCCATCTTTGCGCGAATGCCGGTGCATAAAAAGGAGGAGATAGGATATGGAGAGCTGAATGCGCGGTTCCATACCCACATGGAATATGTGTGGAATATGGAATGGCGGGGGATGCGACAGGTAGTACAGGGAAAACGAGACAGTAGAGTTATACTGGGTAAAGCCGAAGGGTATATGCAAGGAGAAGAAAAGAAACAACCAAAGCTTTCTAGAAGACAGCCGCAAGTCCGTTCTTGGAATGCCGCTTGCTGAATCGCTTCCTTCCCTTTGTTGACTCGGAGTCGGTAGCTTGATGCTTCACGAGATGATTGCGACCTGATGATGGTGGGGCTCTATCGTCTTTCTGCATGTCGGATGTGCGGTCTAGCGTGTTGGCGGGGCTGGGAAACCCTGATGACAGATCACGGTAGGCGTCATCGGAGAAGCCTGCATTTTGTTGCTGTAGAGCCATCTCCTTAGACCGGTCCAGTGCGTCTAGCCATTCTTGAACTTGGACGGCTGTTGGTCCAACGCTGCTGGAGGAGGGCTTCGGATCCTCAAAAACGAAGTGCTTCTCTCTCTGTATATTGAATTAGATGGTGACCCGTGATCTCGCACAAGGATGACTTACCGTGTCCACAATCCACGAGGATACTCCCTTTGAATCTGTCGTGCTTCTATAACTCGTCCCTGGAGCGAGAAGTGAGATTTCAAGTTTGACCTTCTTGTCGTCGCCGCCTGACGCGGCCATTATGATGCGTGCGGATGATGTGACCATCACCAGACGTTGTCGCTTCTTAGTAGTGCTTCCCGAGAAGAAGCGGGAGAATTTCTTCGGTGCCTCGAATTCACCACTGCTGTTCTTGGACGTGGGACTGTGGGAAGCGGCCGAAGAGAGAACGACAAAATTGCCCAGCTTCAAAATTCGTTCGTTGGATTTGTTGAGCACTGGGGACCATTCGATATCCAACTGGCTTGGAGGTGGAAGCTCGGTCACCACCCGTGGAAGATGGCGAGAGCTGGCATTTGGCGCGTTGGAGGGGGCCGTTGAGACGACCGGGGCCAGGGTCTCCCCGTCTTTGCTCTCGTTGAGCTTGATGGGGTCGCGCGCCGGAGGGACATAGGCCTTCAAACGAGGAGCTTTCTGCTTCCACATATCTGGTCCCCACGTCACGCCGGTAAAGAACTCATGGTTCTTGATGTGTTCGATCTGGAGACGTCGGGCAGGATCTAAGACCAGGAGGCGTTCAACGAGATCACGGGCCACGGCAGGGAAACCGATGGGGAACTCATAGTCGAGGGCGACGATTTTTTGGAAGGTCTGATACTCATTTCCAGCCTTGAAGGGGGGACGGCCAGCCAGAAGTTGATATATGATGCAGCCAAACGCCCATAAGTCGCTGGCTTTGCAAGCGTTTTTATCGGTCAAGAGTTCGGGGCTGACATATTCCGCCGTGCCGACAAAGGAGCTGGCGCGCTCTTCCTTGGGAATCTCATTCGAGTCGAGAGGTGGCATGCCATTCGAGTTGGAGTCTGCTCGTGGCTTCTCCAGGATCTTGGCGGTACCGAAATCCGTGATCTTGATGTGCATCCCTGAATCAAGCAACACATTCTCTGGCTTCAGGTCTCGGTGGATGACCCCGCGTTTGTGCATGTAGTCTATAGTATCGAGGATCTGCGCGCTGTAGAACCTCGTACATTCCTCGTCAAATGTGACCATCCGCTTGAGGACGCCCAGCAGCTCTCCTCCTTTGCACAGATCCAGCACAAAGTATAGTGACTGTTCATCCTGGAACGTATAATACAACCGCACGACACCCGGGTGTTCGGTGAGGCGGTTGAGCGTATCCTTCTCGATATTCACGTATTTGACCTTTCGTTCCTTGATGATGTGTCGTTTGTCCAGGATCTTGATCGCAAATTCCTTCAGGGTCTGTCGGTCCGTAGCCAGAACGACGGTACTGTACGAGCCCTCTCCGAGAGTAGTTCCGAACGAGAAATCCCGCACCCCCTTCTTGACGAAGCGGGAGACGGTCTGGCCGTTCGCATCTATCTCCTGGCGGACCGAGACCGCCGCCCCACGCTCCTGCCATTCCTCGCTACTAGCCATCGGGCCGTTCTCCCCCATATAAGACGATCGAGCCATCTGAGGCGCGCCGCCCGGTCTTGCGTGTGCCCGAGACGTCTGCCGCATCACCGCCGGGGCGTTCCCGGCGAGCTGGGTGGTTCGGTAGGACCGGTCGCTGTGGGAGTTGTCGCGCGCGAGTACACCGGCATGCAGTGCGGACGAGCCTCCTCGTGTGTCGACTCGCGCCTGGGAGCCCGATGTGGAGGAAGCACCGGAATCGGTTCGTATGCGATAGTTGTTGTCACGGGGGAGAATGGAAGTTGCCGAACCATTCGCGTATACGGAGGACAGGGGTCGGTTGTTCGGCGGTGTTGAGTGCGGTGGGGCATATGCTTGGTATGGACCGGGCACTGCGTCTGGAATATACGAAGGTCGGCGCTCTTCGGGGACTTCGATAGGAGCGGGCGGGAAGGTCGACTCGGAATTGTGTGTTGATACCGACCCGGGGCCTCCGAACGGCTGCTGGGCCATTGACCCGGTCGCATCCTCTGGAAGGGGCGAATCGTCTGGGTTGGCTATTCGTAGTCCTCCCAGGGACTGGGATAGACTGAGATCCCCGTTCATGTTTTTTTTTTCTCTCGTTATTTTTCTTCTGTTTTTTTTCGCGTCAAAGATGAATATTCCAAACACACTATGACGGAGACCGGAAACACTGCGGATGCATGATCCGATGAGAGATGAAAAGAAGAAGAGAGAGGGGGGAAGGATCAACAGGAGGCTTGTCTTAGTAGAAATTGGGTCTAGTGTTGAGGGGCTGAGCCTGACTTCTACCTATTAATACGGCACTTTCTCTATGTGATTTGTCTCTTTCGCGATGGCCTTTCTAAGACATCTTCTTCTATATTCAGCTTGTACTACCGGGAATCATGATCAGACGAGGTCCGACACTCATCGCTCTAGAAGACGATGTCGACGCTCATCTCCAACGGATCTTCCTCCGCTACGCCCTGGCCGCGGACCTGGAATGTCTCCATCTGAATGACCCGGAATCAGCGAGTCGGAACAGCGAGTCTCCAGAACGCAATGCCACTGGATCTACGATGCCCAAAACCGACCTCACAGCTTCAGGAACACGTCGACCGGCCCTAACCATTTCCTCTCGAACTGACCCACCACTAAAAGTAACTTACGCTTCGTCCCAAGAACTCGAGCTCCATAGCGGCAAGACCGCTCACTCACCCGAACCGACAGAGGCGAGAATCAGCAATCCCAGCGTGTTTTAACTTGATCTTCGACCCTAGTCAGCCTTGGGACAAGCCACAACATATGTATCAGTCTCTCTGACGCAAACTCGCCACACGTTTCATTCTTAAGTGTTTCTTCGAGCCCGGCCACAGTCCCACTCCGGGACCTAGCTTTAGCGTCGAAGATGTCTTACGAGGCAGGCTTGGCCGAGGAGGCGATCTCGTCGGCAGTGGCAGGACCTCGTCATGAGCTCTATCGGATCAACGCGATCTGAACGCCTTCCGATCGCTCTCACGATCATTCGCATCAAGTATATTATAGTACTATATGATATTGGAAGCGGAGACCCGAGACCTTTGACAGCCGAGTGTAAGTATTGATATGCCAAGACATTCAACAGGCAAGTTTTCAGTACCAGTACTCTACTACTACTACTAGTAGAAATCACTGTAATGTCTCACCTTAAATGTGCTTGCAATCTAGAATCGAACATTCTTCATCTGAGACAAGATCTCGGCAAGTCTATCAATAGTTCAGTGGGAACCTGGACCTGACGCGTCTCCATACGCTTACTCGACGTCACCGCTGACTCTGCAGGCGGACACATATAGGTCCTTCGCTCAGCCTGCAGGTCATACAATGCACTTTGTCGCCTTTACTGTCTATGCATTTCCGGGACATCTCCGGCTCAACTGCCGATCGGATCGTCTTGGGCTGTCCTAGCGGTGTGATTTTGCGATTGCCTCAAGATCGGCAGTGGCGAGATGGTGGGGGAGGATACTGATTCCGTTCATTCGTAGAGGTACATGGTTGAACCCATTGTCGATCCCGAACTCAACTGTGGCCAAAGCCTACCATGTACTATTTCCAAGTACAGCGTTCTATTGAGGACTCTACAATGCATGATTATGTACAATGGGATTGTGGCGTTCAGGCTCTGCGATGATCAATTTCCAATTGCGCCGTACTACGTAGTGCTCCAATATTAAGTACTATTCTGTACGCAGTACTCCGTACATTTTGAGCCCTTCTACAATTTAGAGAATGAACTGAATCAACATCGATAGCATTCGCGTCAACCAAAACCAGTCTAATAAGGTGTATATCAAGTAGTAATCCCATCTGGGCACAGAACCGGGAGAAACAGAGGGTTGAATGGAAGTTAAGTAACAAAATGAAACGCCAACCAAGATCGAGAATCTTCATGCCGCTTCAAATGCGCCCTCGTAAAATGTTGTTTTCCGTGACGGTATGAGCTCATTTCATTGTATCCAAAAAAAAAGAAAAAAGGCAAGAATCCCGCCACCTCAAGTGAAAGCGGGTTAGATTAAGAAAGAACAAGGGGGGGAATCAACTACTGCTTCTTGGCGAAAACCTGGGCACCGTCGACGAGACGACGCTCGGTGTTTTGGCGACCGTTGACAAAGTCGGGGTAGTTGAGGGTCAGCTCAACGGCACCGTTGACAATGTTGTCGACAGCCTCGACACCCAGCATGAAGGAGTGGTCCTGGTTGCCGACCTCGTAGCGCCAAGAGCCGAAACGGCCACGGGACCAGATGCCCTTCTCCTGGAGCTTGGGAAGGATCTGGGTGAGGGCACCCTCACGCTCCAGGCTGGGGGTGGGGTAACCGTGGTCGAAGCAGCGGTGGTAGGTGGAGACGATCTCATCACCGGGCTTGAGCATCTCGGTGTTGACGAGACCCTGGATGGACTCGGCGAGGAGAGTCTCGTGGTTGACGGGCTTCATGGAAGACTCGGAAACCTCCAGCATAACGGACCAGTAAGGACCCTCCTGAGCCTCGGTGTTCTTGGGCTTGGAGCCATCGGCGAGCTGGAGGGTGGGCAGCTTCTTGGAGGCCTCGGGCTGGTTGTGGGGGGAGTAGTTGGAGAAGATGGTGGCACGGTAGAAGGGGCAGTCGTCCTCGGGGAAGTACAACCAGCACTTGTCACCAATGCGGTCGGGGCGAGCACCACGGATACCAACACCGATGACGTGGGTGGAGGAGTAGAAGAGCTGCTTGGTGAGGGGCATGAGCTCGGTGTCGTTCATGGCCTCAGCGAGGTAGTCGACAGCCATGGTGGAGACGAGCTTCTTGTAACCGATGGTGGTGCCATCGGCGAGGGTAACGGTCTTGTTGTTGGCGTTGACCTTCTCGACCTTGTTCTTGGGGCCGTAGCGGGTGTTCTCCTTGGGGATGGTGTTGGCAACAGCAATCCAGATACCACCGGTACCGTCGCGAGCGGGGAAGCGGAAGGTGGCGTTAGGACCCCAGTTACCGGCGGTCTTGTTGAGGATAACGTTGGTGGTCACGGCCTTGACGTTGGGGGCAGCGACACGCTCACCGAGCCAAGCGCATTGCATCTAGACACAGTCAGCATTGGCTCAATTTCTTGCGGAGAAGGGAGAATATTTACCTTGGTGGTGGGAACGGCCCAGACCTTGTAGTTGTAGGGACGCATGAAGAGGTCGGCAATACCGGTACCCATCATGCGAACAATCCACTCATCGAAGTCCTTGGGCTTGGTGTTGGAGACACGGGCCTCAAGAGCGGCATCGATCATGCCGTCAATGCACTTCACTTGCTCATCCTTGGGGAGCATGGAAATGTTGTTCTGGAATGGGTAGGGAACCCACTGCTCCTGGCAGCGGACGT
This sequence comes from Penicillium olsonii, assembly GCA_911174995.1. Classification (NCBI taxonomy): domain Eukaryota; kingdom Fungi; phylum Ascomycota; class Eurotiomycetes; order Eurotiales; family Aspergillaceae; genus Penicillium; species Penicillium olsonii. The sequence continues at coordinate 143,454 of CAJVNO010000012.1, read as the reverse complement.
AGGAGATACGCTCGTGGGTGAACCAGTCCTCATCCTTGGGGAGGGCCTCGTTGATGCAGTCATCGAAGTACTTGTAGTGGGAGAAGATAACGTGGCCACCGACATCGTAGAGCTGCGCTTGGCGTTAGAATGGAAAATCAACAATGGAATCAGTCGCAACGTACGAAACCCTCGGGGGTAACATCAGTGGAGGCAAGACCACCAGGGGTCTCGTTGGAGTCGATGATCAACCAAGAGGCGCTGTCCTATGCAATTGATTAGCTTTTTGAACCTCGGATGCCCCTCCACCCCCTTTTTTCCCTGCGGTGCCCCTCTCGCACACCGCAAGACTGGAGAATGACTTACGAGTTGGTTAAGACGCTTCGCGGCACCGAGACCAGTAGGGCCAGCACCAATGACGAGAACGTCAACAGAACTAAGCAATTGTCAGAATTGGCGAGTTCAACAGGACGAGGTTCTCTTACATGTCGGGGTGGGTCATTCTGCCTTGTAGGAGGTCCTGAAAACTGGGGACTCGTTTGAAGGTCTTGCGGGCGACGTTCAGCATAGAAGCACAGCTGCAGGAATCTGCAGAAAAGTCAGAGGGGGGATGGAGGGTTAAAAGAAGGAGGAACCGAAAAAGAAGGGGAAGTGGGAGGACAACGTGACAAGCCAAGCTAAGGGTATCTAGACGCACTTGGTTCTATGGGTAAACGGACCCGGCGGTGGAGACGACGTGCCTGTTTCAGCTTTACTGATTCGTATTGAGAGATTGGTTTAATTGCTTGCGGGCTATTTTCTGTAATTATTTTATTTTTCTCGATTTGATTTTTCACTTTAATCCTAGCTTCAAACTGAATATTTCAACGTCGTGGATTACGGGATTTATTGGATCTGGACAATCAGGGGGAGGCTGTGTAAGTAAACGACGCGTACGGACAGTAGTATGTACTCAGTACATGGCAGGGTCATCTTATCACATTGGCAAGAACAAAGCGAACATATCACATTGAGGTGAAGTCGTTATTGGTCTAGAGCTTATCATGATGCTAAAAGCAGGGACTCGAATGCGTTGCGGGCTTCGCATGCGTTGATATTGAAATTCCCGTTGCGGACATCCAGGGTCCCTGGAATGCCATCATATCGCGGATCACAACGGTCCCTACTGAAAAGGGGCGAACACTGAACTACTATCTGGATAGGGGCAATTGAATCTCGATCCAAAGTGGCCAAACTAAAAACGCCACCGATGTAGGTCCCGACACGTTGCTGGGTATGGTTAAATTACCCTGCGGCACCAACCTTGGGTTGAACCTCCAACGGTGATAGATCTGTGAATTCCACAGAAACAGCCCATGCGTACTCCGTAATTCGGTATCATACGCATCGAATAGCCGAGCCCAAGGGGAAAACCCTGAACCCTTCCCGGAGGACTATCCGTCGCCCGCAGCCCGCAGACCGCAGACCGCGAGTTGATCGACTGGTGTAGAAGGAACGGGATTTGCGAAACTTCAGGGCACAGGCGTCCCGGTTCCACTGATGGACGGTCCTAAGCGGGCAATACCACGAGGATCTCTCCTAGTTTGCCCTCGAGTTGATCTGTCCTTGGAAGCCTTCTCGAATCATTGGAGAATGAGTCTGTCTCCCCTGAAACGCGTCGAGCCAGTGCTGGGGACAAAAAGCTTAGGACTCCCCCACTGGTCCAAGCACAGGAATGGCGTCAGAGTCAACCTGAAGGCGATCGCCGCATTCTCCACCCGTAAGGGACCGGATGGACCAGAGGGTTGCTGCACGCGGGTCTTGGTGGGTCTTGGCTAACAGCTGCTTGCGTAATGCTCTGTTAATTTGGATCTGCACTGTTTACGTCGGTTTTCTATCTCAAACCGAGTCTGATACATTCCGAGATGATACTAGTAGTACAGGCAGGGCGTGAAATGCCAGGAATGTACTGTACTACTAGTATGTATGAGAAGAGAAGAGAAGAAACAAAATTAAGAATAAGGAAGTGCCAGGTGGAGATCGTCAACCTTGGGACACTCGCCACGAGTTACCCATGGACGTTGGTGTATTCGCCAATACCGGCATCGAAACCGCTAAGAATATCAACCAATGATGAGCCCCAAGTTGGAGACGTAAGAGGAATCCCGCGGGCTGGTTGGCCCCAAAAAGACAGGTGGCCTCAGCCAAAGATGTCATAGTACCTGGGTAATTTTGCAACCCCAGTGTACCTGAGCCTGGTCCGGGCCATTTCTGTTGTGACAACAAGTCGCTGGACTTGCCTTCTTTTTTGGCGATTTAATTTCAGAAAACTCAACTCGCTTCTCCAAAATCAAGAAATTCCAGTACGAATCCCTCTTTCCTTCGTTTTGCCCTATGATAGTACTTTGGTCCAACTCCTGTCGCACTCGTTAACGGAGCATTTAGTGTTCCATCTTTAATCTTCCCTTTCCACTTTTTCCCCGTGGCTTCCTCCGCCTTTAACTCAGGAAGCCTATCCCGGCCGCGACCCTTCGAATTCAAGCGCTTTCTGTCCGATCAATCCCAGTCTTTTACCAGTAAAATGAGTGAAGGCGAGAAGGTCCGCGCCTCTGGCGAGACTCCCCGGGAGCAGTCTTTGCCTACTGTCAACCCCGCCACCGAGAAGGAGCAGCCCAGCGCCTCCTTCCACCCCGCGGTCTACGTGACGTGAGCATGACCCGGAAATGGGAATTGGGACATCGCTAATCTTCTGCCAGGACGTGGATTACTCTGAGTTCCGCGGTTATCTTGTTCAACAAATGGCTCCTCCACAAGAAGCAATTCAGTGAGTTGATCTGGAATCATGCGCATCGTTCTGCTCTAACAGACCGTGATTAGGCTACCCCATCATCCTTACAACATGGCACCTGACCTTCGCTACCATTATGACCCAGATCCTCGCTCGCACGACCACGGTGTTGGATGGCCGCAAGAAGGTCAAGATGACCGGCCGTGTCTACCTCCGCGCGATTGTCCCCATCGGTGTGATGTTCAGTCTGAGCTTGATCTGCGGTAACATGACATACCTGTACTTGAGTGTTTCCTTCATTCAGATGCTGAAGGCCACTACCCCCGTTGCGGTGCTGCTGGCAACCTGGGGTATGGGCTTGGCCCCGGCCAACATGAAGGTGCTGGGCAACGTCTCCATCATCGTCATTGGTGTCGTCATTGCCTCCATTGGTGAGCTTCAGTTCAACCTGGTCGGTTTCCTCTACCAGCTGGGTGGTATTGTCTTCGAGGCTACCCGCCTGGTCATGGTGCAGGGTCTTTTGAGCTCCGCGGATTTCAAGATGGACCCCATGGTCTCTCTGTACTACTTTGCCCCCATCTGTGCCGTTCTTAACGGTGCCGTGGCCCTCTTCCTTGAGATCCCCAAGGTCACCATGGCGGAAATTTATGCCGTCGGTGTTCCCATCTTGATCCTCAACGCTGTTATTGCCTTCTTGCTGAACGTCTCCGTTGTCTTCTTGGTAAGTCATTTCTGATTCCTGAACCCCACAAGCACACCGCTAACCCACCGTGCAGATTGGCAAGACCTCTTCTCTCGTTATGACCCTGTGCGGTGTCCTTAAGGATATCCTGTTGGTTGCTGCCTCGATCATGTTCTTCCACGATCCCGTCTCCGGACAGCAGTTCTTCGGTTACTCCATCGCCCTTGGAGGTCTTGTCTGGTACAAGCTTGGCGGTGACAAGATGCGCGAGTACACCTCCGGTGCTTCTCGTGCCTGGGCTGAGTACGGCAACAACAAGCCCGCCCAGCGCCGCTTTGTGGTCATTGGTGCCGCTCTCCTTGTCTTCTTCCTTTTCGTTGGATCCATGCGTCCCAACAACACCATTGACGGCTATGGTCGTGTCAAGAGCTACCTCGGTGGTGCTTCCTCTGGCAATGCTTAAATGCATCTGTCCATCCTGAGCTCCAATTCCTATAGACGGAATTTAGCAAAGATAAGGATAGACCGTGCGAGTTGATTTGGCTGTGCAACCAGTGGTGTCCAGGTGCATCGTGCGAGTCATTCTGTCTCTTGGTACCACGCGGAGACAGCCCTTGGCTTTGACACTTGTCCCGGGCCCCTGCGGTGTGATGGAGAATGGGGGCTTCCTTTCCTATCTGTTTTATTACCAACCCTTTTCCCTTCCCAGCCGCATTTCTGTGATATATTCTGTGACATGAACCCGGTGTTCCTGGCGGTGTTTTCTTTTTTCTTTCCCTACACTTCCCCATACAAACATTGGTTATATTTTGCAAGAGCTCCGGTGTTGGTTTTGGACTTTCCTTCATGTTTCTAGTATGCCAATAGACTTTTTGACTCTGCATTCTCATACTGTTACCACAGCAAAGGCCCCCGGGCGTCCAGCCCGGGTTAGGCGTCGCCCGAGCCAATGACCGGCGCCGATCCAGCTTGCGCCAACCGCCCCACTTCTCGGAGGGCTTAAGCTGCACCAATCATATTCCTCAATCCTGTATGTATGAAATCTGTCATGGTGGATCGGATACCCGCTTTTCGCCGGCGTATTATCGTTTTCGTCTGTAAGTGCCAATGTATGATTTGCATCGCGCATCCACTCTTCTCTACCCCAGGACTGATCTCACCCTCTCTTACTTTCCTTCTCGCATGATTCCTCTTCCTTTTCTCTCATTTCTCTTCTTCTTCCCCCTCTTGATTTTCTTTTCCAATCCTCCCATCCATCATCCGATCTACTTCTTCTTTCCACCCACCTTGACCGAAACATCTTCCTTCCATCTATTACTTGACTTCCTATCTATAGGTTGAACCTTCTTGTCTCTTGCTCACCTAACTTAACAGAACAGTATCCGAGTCTTGGGTTCAAGACAGCTCTCAATGCCCTCCATGATGCTCAATCGCCTCTCAGACGGCCCGGCATCGGTCCTCCCTCCCCAAGAACACGCCTTTGCTCAGTTCCCGTCGCAATCCTCTTTCCTCAACTCAGGAAGCTTGAACGGCTATCCCGCCAACGCTGGCCCAATATTCTCCAACGGTTCCACCGCACAGGCTGCTCCCTCCAGCTTCGGCGCTTCCGCTGCTCCCGTGGCCCCGAAGCCCTCCCGGAAGAGATCGCGTGATGAAGCCACTTTCGAGGAGGCCACCGCGCCAAGCGCTCCTCCAGCGCCTCAGCCAGCCCCAGAGCCCAAGGTAGAGCCCATCTACGGAGAAGGAATGGTGCTTTTGAATCCTCAGACTGGACTCGCGCTCTCCGCAGAAAGTCAAACAGGCACATGGTACGAGCAGGAGGCTGAGACAAAACAGGCGGCTGCAGCGCCCATCTCATCGCGTTCGAACGCGTTGCAGTCCGATGCCGCAGACCTCAGCCGCAAGTCTCAGCGTCTAGATCAATCTGCTCCAGGCCTGGACGACATTGCACTGTCGTCCATCCGTCAACGCCTGAATGATCCTAGCACCGATGATCAGCACCGCACTCTGAGTGCGACTCCTGCTCCTCCAAACGAGCCTCTAGTCGATGATGCCACCCGACTCCTTGGTATCGGCTGGCAACGCGTCAGCACAGACGATGACATGGCCCCCGCCGTCCGCGGCTGGACCAAATACATTGACAACCAGTATTCGTCCCATCTGCACAGCTCGCAGATGCTGATCAAAAGCCGTGCTTTGAACGCCTACCTCGTGGCTGCAACCCCCACCTCCGGAATCTCTCCTGCCTTCTATTTATTTACCGAAGACCTCACCCAAGGCCAGCTGGTCGCCTCTTCCTGGGAAGCCTGCCTCCAAAATCTGCGCAGCACCCCCATCATCTTCGAGGGTGCTGCCCCCCTCGCTGCCAACGACCGACCCGATGCGCAACCCGCCTCTTTCAACAAAGTGGACACCGGCGTGCCCCTCCTTCAACAAGCCTTGTCCAACCACCAACCGACCCTCGACGGACTGAGCGGAGGCGTGGAAATGGGAATGGAGATCGATTCTTGATTTCCACGCTTGTCACCACATCCCCACGTCCAATATCGACCGAGCCGACTCGCCTCGAACATTCGACCTCGGACACTTTTTTTCGGCTGTGTCTTTTTTTCTATTCATTATTATTGCTTATTCAGTTCCGAGACTCACACGCCAGACTCAGTCAGTCTGGCCATCTTCAGTTCTCGCCTCGCCCTCTGGAAGGTTTGGGAATGGGGTTTCCCCTCTTAGGAAACGGCGTCGTAATTCGGGAGTTTTTGACGTATATTCTTGACGCATGTTTACCTGCAACGTTATTTACGAATCATCAAATCAACATGATTGAACTTGAACATTTTGCAAAGTAATTTTTGACTTGACCGGGTAAGCCGTGGATCAAGTTCGTGGCCGACCTCGGACTAGAATACCCTGTTGTTTTGGACACCCTCAGAGAGGTATCCATGGATATATCGCGACGTTCCAAAGAATATTTCCACAACCAACCATTTTCTTTACATGAAAGTTGACCAAAAGGATAGAAATGGAACCCATGGGACATTGTAGTAATGATTTTTATTCTGTAAAGATTCTTTTGTCGTTTTCGTGGAGAGAGATATCCGGAGAGATGAAATCCGAAAATTTAGTACCTTTTGTATGAAGAACCCATACTAAAGGTACATAGACTGCCAAAATCCCCAGGTTGCATTACACTGTGGAAGACCCCTCCGGCCTCCCGGGAGGGGGTGACTGCCAGGTGTCAGAGACGGGTCAAGGCACACCTGCATTATTTCGCCTTTGGTCGCTATTTGGGGCTGGTATTTCCGTCAACAGGCAGTCTAACCTTGAAGTAATGAGAGAAAGCTCGCACAAACTACCCGTAGACATACCATGGGTCTCAAATCATCACACTATACCAATATACACCATCCTCGCTCATACAGGCACGTAGGGTTTCTTATTGGCATAACAGTCGGTTTCCTGTTCGTCGGGAAGTATTCCATGCAGGATGTACGCTTTCGCCATCAGGTCCGTGCAGTCCGATCTATCCCACCTAGAAGTATGTCCATACCCATGGTGAACAATCAGTCGCGCATTCCGGCCCATATCCCCAAGAAGCCTTCTTCCATTCCGCAAGGGTGTTGCAGGATCATACACCGCGGCGATAAGCAAAACCGGCGTCTTGAGAGTATGGTTTAAATCGCCCCGATATACTTCCGCAGGACTAGACCAATACTTGTTATAGTATCGACAGGGCAGAACATCAGAGAAGCGAGAATTGCCTGCAATCCAGCTCTGAGTTGTCATGTTATCCCATAGTTGATCCCACCACCGAAGTCCGTCTTCTGGGAGTGGGGCGTCGTAGGCATCGGCGCAAATGACTAGATATGTGAGTTCGCGTGTGGAGGGATGTGACGGCGATGATTGTGTGGGATTATAACCCCAGGTACGGTCGAGGAAGATAGCTGCAAGGGTTGCGTTTCCTGCTTCGAGCTCGTAGAGCATCTGTGCGGCGTTTGGCCATCCGTTCGGATCGTACATTGTTGGGTAAAGAGCGCCCACAAGCGCAGAGTATGTGATTAAAGATGGACCACCGTGCTCTGTGTATGCGGGAACTGGCCGAGTAATAAGCGATCTTAGGAGCTTGGCCATGCGCGCTTCTAGCTGCGCAAGGGTGACTGGGTCGTCCTTGTCGAGCGGCTTTGCTAAAGCGCACCATCTAGGGCCGGCGTTGATACATTCGCCCAAGAACCCGTCGTTCCAAGCGTCTGTGGTATTGCCGAGGGATGTCCAGCCAAAACCGCCTAAGAGGCGGTGGTCCTTGACGTATTCGGTCCCGTCAAAGATCATGCGGCCAACTTTGTCAGGGAACATATTGGCGTAGGTCTGACCGATTCCCGAGCCGTAGCTGGTTAGATACGTAGTTACTTCGTCCTCGTCGAGTGCTTTTCGGATTGCCTCAAGGTCGCGCGCAACAGACGCTGTGCTGATGAAGCGACCGAAATCACCAACCCGCTGCCGACAGGCGTAGAACATCGCGTCGTTCATGGCATCGGCAATCTCCAACTGGTGCATCGGGTTTGTTACTTCGCGGTACTGCCTCGTGAGGAGCGACCATCGGTCACGGAGCACATCATGAGGAAAACATGACACGGCCGGGAGTGACATGTTAACACCCCGTGGATCCCATCCCAGCACATCAAATTGTCCGTCACTGAAACGGTCCGAGAGTTGTTCAGCGGCGGCCCAGACATAAGAAGTTCCACTATCTCCAGGGCCCCCGGGCTCAATGATCATGGTGCGCGCACTCTTGCGACCGGCATTGAATGAAGCATCGGGTGCGCCAAGGTGAGCCAGGCCCGAGACTTGGAACTTGGTCACAGCCAGACGGACAATTCGAGTCTCCGAGCCGTTCAGATGGTCGAGCGGTAAGTCGAGATAGCCACATAAGTAAATACCACGACCAGCGTAGGGGTCGTCAATCCTCATGCCATTTGAGCTAGGCTGGCCCCAGTTCCAGTGGTCTGCGTTTGGGTCGAATCGCGCTGCCCATGATTGCTGAGGTTGGGGGTCGTCGAGTGGTGGCAGAAAGCTTGAATTTGTGCATGGCAGAAAATGAAAGGGGTCATTCTCTAGTGGAAATTTGCCATAGGGAGAACCAACCCGAGCACTAGCACCAGTGATGCTGAGGCCGAAGTGGTCGCCCGCGAAACGATGGAGTCTCGCGAGACCCACTAAACCCACTGCTCCCACGACCCAAGTGGTTGCTCTCCACCACTGCGGTCGATGCCGAGGTATTGATTGTTTTTCCATCTGACGAGCACAGGAGCCGATCAGCTATATAAGGGAGGAGGGAAGAGAGAATGCTGGATTCGATTCCTTTGGGCGACAGGCAAGCTGACATTGGGCGGCAGCTCCAGTCCAGGACTAGGTACTGTCCGAGGTCACCTTTCGAGTACGGACCTTGACAATATTGTTCGTGATGTATCTGGAGACTATGAGGCCGGACTTCCCGGTGAAACCAATTGCCAAAATTGCTTGTGGCGGAGCGCGCCCTGTAGCCTCTGTGATGCGGGTGTTTCACGGTGAGAAAGAACCTAGATCGATAACAGCCATTCAATATAGCCCCAGGAATGAAACAGAGCCTCGCTCTTCAGCAAATACAGTATCCAGGGCTTCTTCATTTCGGATGTACAAGTGTGCGCCATATATTAGTGATTCCAACTATTAGCCCTGGACTCCTTTAACTAGGGCTGGTTCACTCTGAGATCCTTTGCCCTTCAAGTATACAGGACGGTCGACAAGCATCCATAAAGCTATGGACATAGATGGACAAGAAGCACTTAAGGATCGCAGTAATCGCATATCCTCTTATCTGATCTTCGACTGCCAGCCCCCAAAGTGGAAGGCCGACGCACCGGCGCATTATAAACTCTCACTGCACTGGGAGGATGTAGAACACGAAAAGAGTAGGTCCAAGAGTTAGATTATGTCTAGTCCTGTCTTTCTCCTCACTTTCTATATCTTCTCAACTCCATTCTCTCCCACTTCCTCACTTCTCCAATTCCTACCATCAATATCTTCACTTCATCGCCAAAATGCCTTTTATCAACGAAATCCTCATGGATCCTTTACTTCCAGCCTCGGCGAGACAGCAAGCCATCGATCGAATGTACTCCGATCCCGGCGTGCCCCAATCCGCAACAACATCGTCCTTCTGGCTACAAACCCCCCGAACTTTCGAACGGAAAAGCCCAACTCTTCCAACAGAGGTTGATGTGGTGATCATTGGATCTGGTATCACTGGTGCTTCTGTAGCACGCTCCTTGCTGGGAAATGCCAACCCACCGTCAATCTTGATGTTGGAAGCACGCGGTATCTGCAGCGGCGCTACGGGTCGCAATGGCGGTCACATTCTGGAAATAGGAGATGATTATGCCGAGTTGGCTGATTCATTCGGAGTGGAGGATGCAAAGAGAATCTTACGATTCAGACTTGCCCACTTGAATGAGATGTTGGCGGTTGCCGAAGAGCTCGGAATCTCCGAGGAATCACAAGCCCGCAAGGTTCAATTTTTGAGTATTTACTTCAGCGAAGAGCAGTGGCAAGCGGCTTTGAAGCGTCTTCGTCAATTTAAAGAGGAAATGCCAGAGGAAGCTGCTGAGTGGACTTCATTTGAGGGCGAGGGAATCCCAAAGGTATGGACATCTCCTCTCGGACATCAATTGATACTCACTTCATCTTCACAAAGGACTTCCATCTCGATCGGGCACATGGAATCATCGCAGGCCCTGCCGGTGCTCTATGGCCCTACAAATTCGTGACTAGTGTCCTAGCACATCTGCTGAAAGAATACCCGGAGAATATCCGAATTGAAGAGCACACTCCCGTGAAAGCAATTCATGATTCAGCTTCCCCAGATCGACCCTACAAAGTCGAAACAGACAGAGGCACAGTCCTCGCCAAACATGTCATCCACTGCACCAATGCGCACGTTGGCCATCTCGTCCCAGGCCTCCGAGGCCGCATCTTCCCCGTCCGCGGCCAGATGTCCGCCCAGATACCCGGCGATCAATTCCCGAACCAAGCAAACGACCACTCGTGGATCTTCAACCACGACCGCGGCTTCGATTATCTCACGCAGCTCCCTAGCGGGCAGATGATGCTCGGAGGTGGATTCGCCCAGGGTGAACTCGCCGGAGCGGCAGACTTGGGAATCGCAACGGACTCGAATTTGAGCATGCTCATCGCCATCCATCTCTCTGGTGCCCTTCCCGTATTCTTTGAAGACTGGGGTGAAGTTACTGGTCGTCCAGTGCAGGCCATGTGGACGGGTAATATGGCATTTACATCAGATGGATTCCCATGGGTGGGACGGCTGCCCGATTCTGCGACAGGAAGATCCGGACATGGAAATGGGGCTGAATGGATCTCTGCGGCGTTTGGGGGTGAGGGGATGGTTCAGTCATGGCTTTGTGGAAGAGCATTGGCGACTATGCTTCTTGCTGAGGATGGGGTACTGGACCAGTCTGATGCTGATCTTGGATGGTTTCCGAAGCAGTTGATTGCTTCTAAGGAGAGACTGGATAGTACTGCACTTCCGAGGGTTGTCGACTCTTCTCACAGGGCTAGTCTGTAGGGCAGTCTCGGATTACTGTTCTTTGGGCAGCTGGCGCCATTTCCCTATGATGCTAGTGGATAGATCCATGAATGAACGAGGTCTCAATGAATCTCTTTTGATATTTCCTCTGTGTATGATCTAGATTTTCCCAGTCACTTCGACAAGTTGAACTGGGAAAGCTGACGGATTTTCAAAGGAGACGCCCGCTCATTTAGCGTCGATTGCGTTCGAAATCGAACACTTGGAAACTACAGATATTCCGACAATTCTGATCAAATGCCCCAGGGTGGGACCTTCACGTCCCCAAAGTACGAAGTTTTTGGGCCCAAGGCCAGCGTGATCAACATTTCCAACACTACCGCTAGCTATTCTTCTTGGTTTTCCACCAGCTCGCGATACCGAGCCGCCGAAGCACGGCGATAGAACTTCCCCCAGAGCACCACTGGGATGATGGTCGCCGAGACAGCAAGACTGACAAACCCAGACACAATAAACATATTCTGAGTTCCCTGGCGCTCCATCCAAGGTGTGATCGCAAACGGAATTCCTATGCTCACTGCGTTACGCATAAATGTCACCGCTGTGAATGCTTCACCGGTGATCTGTCAACCAATTGTTAGTAAAATCCTCTCAGGATTATGGAAATAGAGTGCATACATCGCGATAACTGTCCATGACGAGAACCAATACCGCGTCACTGATACTACCCAGACCGAAGCCGAAAAATGCACCCGCAATGGTTGGCCATATCCAGTGCAGTCCCTACTGAAAGTTAGCATGCACTGAATTACGAGTCTGGTTGACCATCCTTACTTTCGAGATGGTAACACCAAACATGATCAGGCCGCCGGCCAGCATGATCACCGGGATATGCAGAATGTACAGACGCATCTCAGGCTCAAAGTAGCCATTGTTACGGCGTGCGTAATACACAATTGATCGGTCACCGAGGTATCCGCCATATACCGCGCCAATAATGTTTCCAATAAGGGGACCAGTTTCAGTGTAGCCGACTGCTTCCGGCGAAAAGGAATATGGAGGCAATGGGAAAGCTAAAGACGAAACGTTGGAGATCACAGTTAGCCAGACGACACAGGAGGCGTACTGGAGGGCAACGAACGCCACGTTAGGAAAGGCGAGGACTTGGACTGGGCGGTAGAAGTGTGGCCATAGTGGTTCTGGGGATGGCGTTGCTAGGGTCAATCGCTGGCGCCATGACTTGAGCGGGATGGTATGGTCTAAGACGTGGGTGGAGGCAGTTGTCTCGGTCTCAGCAGGATCGTCCAATGTGGATGAGACGGGGTTATCTTTAGCCTGGGCATCCGCGGAGTCGGTTCTGCCTTCCTCCGGGCTTCTAGTTTGGCTGATTAATACTGGAACGTATTTTGTCTCTTCGTAGAGAAAGACAAAACAAAGGAGTAACACGCCGTTGAACAGCCCCATTGACATGTAGGATGACCGCCATCCTTGTCGGGTAGCCTGGACTCCGGCAGCCATGGGCGTCAAGAAACTCTATCTGCCAGTTAGCATTGGTCTCTGGATACTTATTCACCATGAAACTTACTCCAATCATCACGCAACTCATGTACAACCCATTCATGGTACCTCGGTGGTGTACGAAGAAGAGATCGGCAATCTGTAGCAAGATCAGTGTGAGGGCTTGCCGTCTGATGGGGTTATCTCACGGTCATTTCAGCAATAGCCTCATTGGTAGCACCCGCCAGCCCTTGAAGTAGGTTGGTGAGATACAACTCTGCCAATGTGTTCATCCTCGCCGTCCATAATGTTGATCCCAGCATCAGTGCCGTGGAAACGATGTAGATGGGTCGTCGGCCGTACTTTCTCGCGAATGGGATGAAGAAAACGCAACCAGTGGCTAGCCCGGCAAAGTTGACAGACATTGCTTGATTCAACTGTTCGTAAGAGACATTCATGTCAACAGTCATCTGTTGCCAGAAAATGGCTTGGATGGACAGACTAAGAGGTTCCATCAGTATGTTGACATGGGGTTGATATGGCAGGACTGGATCGACTCACGCTGTGAAAACGAGTACCGTCATAGCCAAAACGAGAGTGAAGTTCAGGGATTTGCGAAGTGTCCTCCAATTCTGTATCCAATGTCAGATAAGTTGCTCATTTGAGCTTCGCGGTGTCAATTACCAATGGCTCATTTGGGTCGGAGGTGGGGACTGGGTCTAGGAGGATGACTTGTTGACCGTGTTCACCAGGCTCATCAGCTGTAACCAATAAGTTAAGAATTAATCTCTAGGTATATGCAGAAGAAGGAACCGTACCTCGAATCAGCTTGAATGTGCCTGGCGGCTGCTCTAGTTCGTCGAAAGACGCGCCCTGAAGATCTGCCATGTTTTCTCGTGGAACCCCGAGATCCATGGACACGATATGTGTTTACGCGATTGAGAGTGATGAATCAGGAAGGTAAGAATCTTAGCAGAAGAATGGTGAGAAGTGAAGGAGTAAAAGAGAGAAGAAGAGAAGAAGAGAAGAAGAGAAGAAGAGAAGAAGAGAAGAAGAGAAGAAAAGAAAAGAAAAGAAGAAACAACAATAAATTGTCAATAACAACAAATTGAAGAACGCGTTGGACACAAAATCTGGCTCACTGTTCTCGTACAGAGTAAAATGAAAGTATCAATTCTCCCTTAGGCCAACTGAGGACTACATGCTCCGAACTCAACGCCCTAGTCGCCACGATTGTATACATCTTCGAAGTATCTTTGATCCAGGTTTCCCAGCCCAGGCAGATAAGCCATTAAGCCCTAAAAGTGTGTAACAAGCATAGAAATGTGGATGTGTTCAGATTTGCCTCGATCATCGGCTTCCGAGGCCCATGATCGACGCCGCTCTCCATGCTGCGCCGTTGCGTCGGCCTTCCTAATTGGGGTTGGTGTGTGATATTAAGCCTTGGGATTCTATGAACAAGAAAAGCAGTTCAGCCAAGACGAAGTTCATCAATTAAGATTGGCAATTGAGCTCAATCAGGTTGCTGTTGAATTTTACACAAGACTTTAGCGCTTATAGCGATCACAAAGACCGAGTCCCAACCGAACAGAATAGCAACAGTGCCCTGGTTGTTATAGAGAGCTTATTGAGAAATTACACTGTTAGATATAGATCTTCAAGTATGATTAGAGTTTGGTCGCCAAGCCTCAAATGTACTGCTCACAAGAATGGGGTGTGATATGGGTGTCTTGAGGTAGCACTTTCATTAAAGGTCGCAGTTCCAGACCCTAATAGATACCTATCATTATGATTCATCTGAAGGCTGATAAGAGGATTGTCGAAGTCTTCATTGGCTAGCAATGTATATCACGGGCAGCAGCAAAGGAGCTGTTCACAACGATAACCGGTGACTGACACTTGATCAAATTGACACGAGCAGCTCGGTGAAAATCGCAGCAGTTCATTGCTTTTCGCAGCGACAAGCTCCCCAAGAGGCGTCAATGGGGAATTGCGCTGTAACCACAACCTTGGGAATGTAGGCTGTCAAAGAACCAACCTTTAGCCATAAGCGGTAGGTGGACGCAACCTTCTCCAGTCAGGGCACTAGCTCATGCAAGCTCAAGTTGTGGCTGAGATTAAGACAAATATATCAGCTCGCTAGGACATTCTTACCTGGTACACTGTCAGGACGGACACTTTATCTTTGCACAAAGTTTTCTGGTCGCAATTGTTCGCAAGCCAGGATGTCTTCTGTGCAGGTCAATGTCAAGCTCTTCCCTATTCACCATGGTTGTTGCCTATTCTTCTTATCTCCGTTTTTCTATGTCGGAAATTGGGACAAATGGGCTGATTGATGACCTTTTGCAGAGCAATTCATTCCAGCAGTCGCGCGAACAATTCACAGATCTTTCTCGTCGGATCCTTTGATACAATGGCTGCGCCCTAATGCAAGTCCGTGGATCAAACAAGACCATGGCACATGGAGTTGGCAATGTCGACGGATCCAGCGCATCATTCTTGAAGGAGAGGTCTTCAGATCAGCAGGCGTGCAGCAGATGGCGATGCCATGCCCACGTAAGGATCTTGATACAAGATCATCGGTGTCAAAGCCTGAAATCTCGACATTTCCGCATTCTGAAACAGACTTGAACTCCGGTGATGACGCTGGTGCTGTGGTGTTTCTGTTCCCACCACCAGGACGAAAACCTTGGACCATACAGCGGATATGGCTAGCTTGCAAGCTGTGGGTGCTGGATCGCTTGAAGCCTGCGGATGACAATGGTGCTAGTGAAAAGGTAGGTCATCCCGGCTGTACACGGACACAACCTTGGAAGGCGATTCTGATGATCCATGTTCAGCGGGTTGATGTCCTCTTCGATAAGCATGAGAGCAGCGCAGAATTGCTGCAGAAAATCTATGCTCGGAACAAATTATGGTACCTGGAGGTCATTGCTGTGCATCCCTCGCTGCAATCACGCGGACTGGGTGGGGGTGTAATGAGATGGATCCTAGAGCATGTCCACAATGAGCCGATTTATCTTGAATGCACGCGGAAGGAGAATGTTGGGTTCTATGAAAGGTTTGGTTTTGAGGTTGTTGAAGAGGTTGAATTGGTAGATGAGCAGGAAGTTCTCAGGCATTGGGTGATGGTTCGTCCAGGCGTACTGTGACAGTCATCAATGGTAGAGCATCCACGACCAGGAAGAGTCTTGGGTATTTTGCATTCTTGACTAGTGTCGATGATTATAATTGTTCATCATAACAATCCCATCTCGATGCCTCTCTGCCGTGCCAGGTCATGCACATTTAGACCCGGGTCTGCTTGTTGCCATAGCTCCTCCAGGAGACTGAGAAGGATATCACACTGATTAGAGTCTTTCAGACTGTTCCGGATCAACTGTTGCCAGTCAGGTTTCTGACATAGCACATCAACTTCCAAGCCAGCGGTGACGACAGGAAAGAGTATTGCATTCACGATGAATGCATCTTCAAGTGGACGCTCAATAGATGCAAGACGAAGAGCATCAATACTAGCCAGTATACGTGAAATAAGAACGGTAGTGTTTGCGGGACATTTCGCAGGCTGCCGCCATGTCGTAATGTTGCCAGGAGAAGACACAGGGTCGTTTCCCCTCCGTAATGCTAGAATACCAGCCAGACGATAAGCCTCCCACAGGTAGCACTGTGGAAAGCTACCCGGTTCACCAGACCAGTCCCAAAATGACTGTTCTGTGGTCTCTGCACCAATTCCAGCGAAGATGTCGAGTAAAGTGCGAGGTAGGCCACTGACAGGCTCAACGCCGTATCTCGGCGCAGCAGGCCGACAGTATCGGCGCCAGATACCAATTTGTGGGCTTTGACGACCAATAGAAAAACAAGGGATGTCCATCACGCCCATCACTTCAAGAAGATGGATGCGAAAGAAGGCTGGGGTGGGCGGACAGTTTACGCCGAGGCCGTCCCTTTGTAGGATTCGGTGCATACCCTCTAGATGCATAGTCCAGGGCAAGCCGTGCATTAGCTGGGCGATGTCAGAATTTCGCTAGTAATGACAGGATATGACGCACGCCAATACTACACAACAGGAGTCCCGATGTCAAAGTGGCATCGGAAAGGGTCTTGCTGCATGCCAGCTCGGACCTGAAGGTCCTCAATGCCTTGTCGAAGTACTCGCAGAAAAGAGGAATGACAGTGCTTGTCAATGCGAGCTGGAACGAAATACATATAGGAAACAAAGCGGGTGAGTCCTGGCAAAGCTGTGGTAGTCGTGGATGAAGCATGCTATCTCTTGCCGTCGTTGAATGAAGCGTATTGATGCCATTGTTCATGACTACCACTGTCAGATTATCAGAGCCTCACCACGGCAATAAACTCACACTCATCAAAGATAGCCTTTTCATCTGCCGTTGGACCATCTAAGTTGATTCCAGCTATCGAAGCATTAGTACCAAATCCCAATACACCAATGCACACTGACCAGGGCCCTCTTTCTCCTTCCGCATCTCTTTCTCCAAATCTCTCTGCCTCCCCCTCAGTCTCGGAGGCACAGAGTGTTGAACCGGCTTATCAGCCCCCGTGAAGCGGCCCCGCGACGCAATGCCAGCACCCCATTTCAGTCGAACTTCGTAGCCCTCACAATCCACCCCGCGCTCTTTGCAATTCCGACACCCAGGCCGCCCGTTATCGCAGCGACGTCGCCGCCGCTTGCACGTCCAGCACCCAGTATGTGAGCGCGTCGACATTCCGCATGTAGCGTGCAGCCGGGAGGAGCGGATGCATTTATTTGCGGGGGCGCAGATCGTGCGGGTCTTCCGAGGTTCGTCCAACTGCCATTTTGGGAATCGCAAATATCAATACTTCAGTATATATACCTTCGCTGAGAATGGTAGCATGTGTCTCAGAGCCAGAGCGAGATGTTTTTTCAATCTCCTGTGTCGAAGCGCAGAACGACCGTCGACGGTCTAGGCACACTTGATGGCTTCCAGTATGTGAATGGGGTACAGCAATTTTTGCGGCATTTCATATGCATATCTGACGAAACGATGAACTCGTTCGATCTTGAAGACTTCGTGGGAATATGGTCACCACGACGGGACTAAGTTAGGGCACTGCTGCCGCCCTTGTCGTGAGGGCTGTCCTAATCTGTCACAGGAATGATTGCCCAAGTCCAATTGTCGGAGGTGACAGCTGGCTAATGCCTCAGCTACTATCCAGGGTGTTTCGTCTGGAAGGGGGAATCCGTGTCTTGAGGGGTGATTTTAGCGTGAAGATCCGCGCGAAGTACATATGGCTCGTCGCTGTGGATGCTCTTGTTAATAGACGGCAGTGAAAAGACGTATATTCTTCACTTTCACGATGTGAGCGCAATGTGCGTCTTCTGGTAATACATAAGTTGAGATGGCGATTCAATCCAGTTGGGAATGGGGTGCATAGGCTAGGATATCGAGACCAATCGACTTGAGACATGACACAGGAATTGCTACACGCTGTCTATCGCAGTATGTTTGTATACCCAGTGAAAACCCATGCCTGCAAACCAAACAGGAATAATCGAATACGATATAAGTAATACAGGGGGAGAAAGGAATCAGGGAGGCACAGCCCTCGCCAAGACGCGAATATTATCCACGAACCCTTTGACAAGGTCCTCATACTGGTTCTGCGAGTCACCGGCGATAGCGAGTTCACCCTGGCGACGAAGCTCAGCAGCCGAGATTTCGACCTCAAGCTCATGCTCGAACTCATGTCGACCTGGTTGCTGCTGCGATAAGGTCAGAAGAGTGCTTCGTGGTAACACAGGGATCGCGGAACTTACATCATTTTTGGCCACTTGTGTCAAATCCACTTGGTATGCCAAGTGGCGGTAGCTCATGCGGTCTTTGATGCGATCACCACGCCCTCCTTTTGTGACGGCAGGATCTATCATAGGAAGATTGCTGATGTCGCCGGTATACTCCATTTCAAGATTCACGCTGACTCGCCAATCAACCGTTGTCCGTGGACTGCAAACATCCATATCTGCGACTCGACATTTCACAATTTTCGCCAGGACTTCACCCGTGCGCTCATCGGTTGTAACTCGAACTTTGGGTTTATGTCTCGGGTTCAAGTTTTGGCGGATGATCGGGGGGAGCTCTGCGGCCTGGATCTCGTAAAAGGTGTCGCGTTCTTTCTTGTGTACATATTGAAGTGGAATTCGGGAAGGGTTCTGTTGCGGCATTGATGCTTTGACGGTTTGGTTGAGGAAGTTGTTCATGGCTCGGTGTTGTTCCTGGGAGAGATGAGCAAATTGCCTCACTTCGAGGTCTGGTCAGGAGTTGAACTTACAACAGTCATTTTGCTTTCAAATGATGTCCGGAACCGCCCGTTTTCCTTATTGATCACGCTCTCGGTCAAGACGGGCAACTGGATTCGATCTCTACTGTCCATGTCGATGATGTGACCGAGTTTCGCCTCGACTTCGATCACAGTTCCTTGGCCCACTGCGCCCGCATCCCCGGCATTTACGTCGGTTCTCATCACTACATGTTGGAACAAGAAATCGCCCAGAGTCCTGGTAATCTCCTCATAGGGGATGACACCAGTGATAGATGGCTCCCACGGTCCCAGCGAGCCTATCTCCTGCGCAGAAGTTGCCCGAGGGGCTGGAGGGACCGGCGCAACCGGCGCAGGAGGTACATTGGCTCTTGGTGAAGGCATAGCGGGTGGACGGTTGCGTGCCGCGGCCGCGACAACCACCGTTGAGGAGGATCGTCGGCTTGCAGCCCCGGCCCATATCTCCTGCTGGCTCTGCCGGGCATCTTTTGGAATTGGGGGTAGCGGGTTGGGAATGATGGGGCATCGACCTTTGGTGCGAGCCGTTCGCTGCGCAAAAATCGGAGGTTCGTTGTATCTTCTCCTCTTCTGCCTGGGTTGTTGCAGCTCGGCTTGTGGTTCGTTGTCTACTTCCATTTTCAACGGATGGGCACCTCCACGAGTGGCAGCGGTGGCAGTCGAGGGGGAACTGTTCATCTGACTGGCCGGTACAATAGGGGAAGTAGGGAGGTTGAACCCTGTCGTGTGAGGCTTTTGTGTGGTGGGACTATCAATGAAATTTCGATCTTCGGAGGAGCGAATTGAGCCAGACGGGACTGGGTCAGATATTGCGGCGATGCTGTTGTGGCGCGAGGCTGTGTGCGGACTGCCGCTATCCAGTGAATCTCGTTGCAGGATCGTGGGATGAGGCGTTTGCTCTGAAGGTCGGGAGCTGTGCGGAGAGAATTGGATGTGTGTCACAGGTTGTGCTTGGATGTGGTCGCGTATCTGGACCTCCTGAGCGGGTCTTGGACTGGATAGGGGATTGTGCGGAGAATCGTGCGCGTCGAATGCGGAGGAGGGCGGGCGAATTGTCGAGGGCGATTGGCGGGAGGCGAAGGTGGGAGGAGGCCCCAAGGGAGTTCCTGGAACGGATTGATGGGCGGATGGTGAGAATTGTGGTGGAAGAGGTTGCGATGCAGCAGGGGGGCTGCGGAATGATTCGGGTGGACCTCGGGGGTTAGTCACCACCGATTGAAGTGATTGAGAGCGTTGCTGTGATCGCTGTGGAGCAAAGTAGCTCTTCTGATCTGGATGCTGTGGCCCTGCGCTCGCTGGTTGTGGTGTGTAAGGCGAGACAAGAGGAGCACCCGGGTGCTGGGGATGCGATCCGTATACTGACGCGCCAAATGGATCACGCGAGGCAGTACCATATGGCGTGGAGACGTGTGGAGGAGTTGAGCTCCGCTGGGATCTAACTGCTGTATTGATCGTTGGACCCGAGTTGAGGTGGTATGGCGACTGGGCGGATGCGTAGGGAGAGCTTCGCTCTGGCGAAGCGTGCTGCTGCAGTAGGGGCTGCGAGGATTGTGAGGAGTATTCGGAGTAGGAAGCAGACTTCTTTGCGCGTTTTTGAGGAGTTTGATCGGAGACGGGTGAGCTGGCCGAGTTGGGAGGTGGAGGGTTGGCGCCGTCGGTGTTCATGATCGTGCGCAAATCCATCGTGACTGCACCCACTTCGGGACCGCCTTTCCACGCGAGCACTGTTATAGAAAGATACACGCGACAGACAACCGCGACATCCAGTGCCTTGTCGCAAGAACTCGGAGAGCAGGATAGCGGCGGGACAAGGAACGCGGATGAACAAAGAAGGGAGAAGTTCTCGACCGGAATTGCGCGAATCAGGGAGAGAGGATCATCGCCGTTTTAGGGAACTAACATCTATGCCCAATATAGTTCACCTCTGAAGGGTTCGAAGAGGGAAACGAGCTGAAGCCTTGGATGTTTTACAGGGGAGCTCGAAAATGGGCGAAAATTGAAGCTCAACTGCATTCGGAGTATACATTTTTGGTTTTTTGCTACATGTACGATTCCTGGCTTTCTATCTTTCAGGACCATCACTACCCATATTCTCTACGACTGGATCACCCCATACTGTCAGACCACCAGATCTGGCATCTTGAGGTCGTGAAAGGCCACGGTTGTGATCTTGGACGAGGATGTCTTGGCATGGACGCCTGAGGCACTAGGCCGTTTTGGGAACTATATATCAGGGCTACAGAGTAGGGTTCTGTCCATTTCACGATGGGAGAGCAGATTGAACTTTCTAGATTATATCTGTCTACAGGGTATATATGTAGACCGTTGGCTTTCCCAGGTCTCATATGTGAGTCTTGGAATCGCCATCTCAATTACTCACAATTTCTTTCTGCATCCATGGATGCCCAGGTGGGACATTTGTTTGCTTCGGGGCCTAGTTTACAAGGCCTTTGATGTCAGTAGGGTATATATATTACCTCCCTCTTGTGGACACTTTATCAAACTCTTTTCCACCCTCCCGTTGCGTCCATTTCAGCGTGGACATTTGGTTCATCAAGCATGGCCTCAACTTCATCAAACTCTCTCGGTAAGCTTGACTTCCAAGGTCTCTTCGATCTGCACGACAAGAATCTAACGCCGCTCGTAGCTCTAACGAACAAGCGCCGGAGGATGGATGAGCCGGACAGCCAACAAGAACCTCCGTCTGGATTCTTGTCGAACAAAGTATTCAACATATGTATCATGCGCACCATTTCCCCCATACGTGAAGCGGCTATGTTCCTTTCCATGTTTCCAGTCTGACACGCGTAATAGTTGAGCAGGTGTTCGATGCGCGGGGAAACCCACGTCTCTCGGCTTGTGCCACTCCATTGCATACTGCGCTCGCCAAGATACAGCCGGTTCGCGATGTGGAATGGATTCGGCCTCCAATTTTTAGCCCTACACAGACAGCCCCCAGATTCGCCAAAGTTCGGCTTGCTGCCTCGTTGGCGCAACGCTCCGGTATGCAGGCGCCAGAGGGAAGCGAGTGTTTCCAATGCTCCCGAGGTCGGGGCATGTTCAAAGCGTGTGTGATTCATTATGGATTTCCCGATGAGGGAAGCCCGGGCCAAAGAGGCCAGCTTCCAAGGGGCAGCTGTATGAGTTGCTGGTACTTGACCGGCATAATATGTAGTTTCCGTCAAACCAAGTGGCCCTTGGACTCTTGGTATCAGCGATATTTGAGCGGGGACGAAGCCAGCAACATCGACAGTTCCATCTTCCCAGAGAAGTCCTCTGGCCCCGAGATGGATCCTTCCAAGACATCCAATGCTAAATCCCAGCCAAAGTCGTCCTCCCCTTCAGTGCGAACTCAGAGGGTGAGATTTGCAACCCCTGAGACTCCTGAGACTCGGGAAAAGTCCCCTCTTAATGATCCAACCCTGACAAGGAAGCCAATGGATCTGGGTGCCGCTCAAGAGGAGCTATCCAATGCTAAATCCCAGCCAAAGTCGTCCTTCCCTTCAGTGCGAACTCAGAGGGTGAGATTTGCAACCTCTGAAACTCGGGAAAAGTCGCCTCTTAATGATCCAACCCTGACAAGGAAGCCAATGGACCTGGGTGCCGCTCAGCAGGAGCTTCGTGCAATCCAAGCTCGCATTCGCGATGATGTCGAAAAGTTCAAAAAATTGTCCCTGTGTGTGGATGAGGGTGTCATTGACGACGACGTATCCGACGGGAACAACTCTACCAACCAACTTCTTTCTGGTCGTGAAACCGGCGATGTTGATATGGGTGCGAGTCATACAAGCAACAATGAAGATTTCGGCGATGCTAGTCTGGGTGATGTTGAGGAGAACTCTGAAGGCGGCTCGTTTGCTTGAAGTAACAAGCCCATTTTCTATGCATTGATGATTCGGATATTGAGATACAATGAGTTTTATCTATATTTCTGGAGTCAAGACTTGTCCAAAATATGCTAGTAGAGAGATGACATTGTAATTTCCTTTGAGCTTCTCATGCACGAAAGCATTCTTCCGTTGTAGACGAAGCAGTGTGGCAGTACGAAAGCGGCAATCGATCGGCGGTGTTGCCGTGCCTCGTCATTGCGTCGTTTCACTCCGCCAACTCTTTGCACTTCGTTCTCCTTTTGATTTTAATGAGAATTGTCTGGTCTCATAGCTCTGGAGATACCCTCCGACGTATCTGTTGCACTTAGCCTTTGTCAATCTCAGCGCGCATCACTGCTCGACCTCGCAGGACGGGGGAAGCAAAGCGTCTCCTTGCGCTTCGCGACACCTACTTCGACCTACATACTTCTTTTCCACCTTGGAACTGCACATGGAGTCTTCAGTTCGAAATATCCACTCGCAATCGATCTGCAGAGCATCATGAAATCAGCCGAAGATCGGGCCACCACTTCGGCCTCCGATCTCCCTCGAAGAGACCTCGAGTCCGCCTTCAGCGCAGAACCCAAATCGAATATCACATCGCGGTGGGATGACTTTTCGAAGTTCCACCCCTCCAATATTCTCGCACACCCCGACGGAGCAGTACCGAAAATGTCGCAACAGGACTGGCTGGCTTATGCGGAAGATACATGGCACAATCTCATAGTCGCGCTCACGCCGAGTTTCCTACAGCACTGGGTAGGTGGCGAGCCACCCAAAGAGTCCAAGCTTCATGCGATCGCTGCTCTAGATGGGCTGCGCGGCTGGGCCTGCCTTCTGGTCTTCAACTTCCATTTCCTATTCACGTACACGTGGAAAGTCGCAATCGGATGGGGATTTGCGGGCGAAAACTTCGGGATTCATCAGCTACCTATCGTTCACATGTTGATATCCGGTCATATCATGGTGGCCATCTTCTTTGTGCTTTCAGGCTACGTTCTGTCATATAAACCGCTCAAAACGATCCGGAGCAGGTCCTTCGATCAGACCTTCACTACGCTGGCATCGGGGACCTTCCGTCGAGCATTTCGCCTCTACATACCTGCTCTTGCTGGCATCTTTTGCGTCTTTGTGGCTGTCCGGCTGGGGCTGTACAATTACTCTCATGCCGTTATCAAGGAAGGCCACACTATTCTTGGAACCAATGAACAGCACCCGCGTGTGTTTAAATCGTTTTCGAAACAAAGTGACGATTTGTGGGACACTGTGGCCACATTATTGAATCCGTTCGATTACGCACTGTACTATAACTACTACAACCCGCACCTGTGGACCATTCCTCTCGAGTTCCGTTCCTCGCTTATCCTATTCGTCGTCATCATCGGAACGTCGCGTCTGATCGCATCTGTACGCATGACATTAGTCTCTGGTCTGACTTGGTTCTGCATGCGCTACGGGCGTTGGGAAATCGTCTTGTTCTTGTTCGGCATGTTGATGGCCGAAGTGGATCTCATCCATGGGACTTGGGAACAACCCGCAAGGCCAGCAGCGGACAATGAAAAGACATCCATTCGCCTCGGCTCGAGCAAAACCACACTCAGAGTGTCTCGCCGATGGCTATGGAACTCCTTGTTTGTGGTTGGACTGTATTTCGGCTCTTGTCCAAACATCGGCTTCAAATGGACTCCGTTCTACAGCTGGTTGTGGCACGTTACTCCATACACATATCCCGAGCCCCATCGCTTTGCTCAAACTATCGGTGCGGCCATCATCGTTTTCTCCATTAACCATTCCCCGGACATTCAGAAACTGTTCACCAACCCTCTTTCCCAATACCTTGGGAAAATCTCATTTGCTTTCTATGTAGTACATGGCCCGGTCCTCCATTGTTTGGGCTACGCCCTCATGCCGAATATTTGGAACATCACTGGCAAAGAAACGAATTTTCAGTATTGCCTTGGTTTCCTTATTGGCTGGCTCATTTGTCTCCCCATCGCCATCTGGCTGGGCGATGTCTTCTGGCGAGCTGTGGACATTCCAAGTGTCAAATTTGCGCGCTCGCTTGAAGACCGTCTGATATCCAGAGAGCCGACACCGCGTCCTCCAACCCTTATGGTCTCCCACGTGGACTGAAATCTGTATCTAGAACTTTTGTGGCGGGATTGCTTTTCCCAAGGGGTGTGTGATGACCCGACTTGTTTCCATTATGATACCACCTCGCTGGCGAGTCGTTTATTTTTTTACCGCTACATAGATTTCTTCTTTCTTGATAGATCGCTCACCAGGGGCCATTAAGAATCTATAGACTTAGTCCTATACATCCCGTTTCAAACGCCACTGGTTCGGTTCCGTGGCCAAGGGTAGCCCCAAAATTCGTGTCTTCAACAGCCTGGTTGCATAGATTTTCAGAACGATATACGACGCAGTCTCATCCAAGTTCAATGTATAGTTCATTCATTCATTCACTCGTACCAACTAAGTCAGTATGGCCACCAAATCAGATCAACAAGAGCCAGTATAAAGCTCTTTTCCATGCCGGTAAGCCAGCAAAGCACCAGTAAAACATATAGACAGAAGCCAGACGGATGCTGTCTCATGGAGCAAAAAAAGAAAAAGAAAATCAGAGACGGAGATCTAATTTGGTCATTTCAAGGAAAAATGAATCCAACGCCTTTTGGTCTATAAGGAAACCCCTGTGAGACCTCGTCCCCCGCAGACACCTAGCCATTCACGTGGTTGGCCGGAGTGGTTGGTTCCACCTGATGGGGACCAACTGATATTGGAGACTTCGTACTCGCTCTGCCAGACGGCTGCCGGGCCGCGCTCGGAGGTTGTCGATGGCGGTGCGCCTGTAGGGTGTGTAGGTGGGGAGGAGATGGGGGCGGCGTTATGTTGGTTGATCAGGTCCCAGAGGAGGACCATGCTGTCATCGCCGCCGGATGCGAGGATGCCACGGCGGCTTGGGGACCATTCTACGCAGTTCAGAGCTGCGGAGTGGCCCTTCAATTCCAGTAGGGCTTGGCCGGGTTGGCGAACGTCAAGAACTCGGACGACACTTGAATCTTGAGAGAAAGTTGCCAAAAGATGGGCATCGTGTGGTGATGCTAGATATGGGATTAATAGGTGATTCTCATTTTGAGGATGATTTTCTTTTCATACCTGCGATTCTCAATAGTGGAGGTGGGTAGAGACCTGTCTGCGATTGACCAGGGGGGCTGGAGTTTCCTGGGCTCATCGCTGAAGATGACGTTAGTTTTTGAGGCCGGTTATGATCTGGGTTGGTACTCACTTTTCTCATTTTTGTCGGTTGGCTCGTAGATGATGGTGCTGTGCTCGAGACTGCGCAGATCAAACATCCGCACGCTGCCATCTGCACCACAACTGACAAAGACATCGACACTGTTGGCGCAGAATCGAACATCGTACACTTCCTTGTCGTGGGCGATCAGTTGTGTCTTTGCGGTTAGGGTGGGAATGTCCCAGATAGTACAAGTTGTGTCGATGCTGGAAGTGATGATCAGACTGGGTGAAATCGTGTTCCAATCAAGAGAGGTGATGGGAGCGGTGTGCTCGGGGGATTTGGAATTGGACAGCAACGCCAGCGGGGAAAGCTTGGTGGTGGGGGTCTCCCGCTGGCTCATGGGGCGGGTGATGGAATTCGAGCTCTGCAGAGGCTGCGAGTTTGGCAGCGACCATAGCCGAAGATGGTCTCCTGATGTGGCCAGCAAATCAGTCGATTGTTTCTGGGACGATGGCGGCTCCCAGAGGATGCGAGTAACGGGATAAGAATGGGTCGCTTCGGCAGTTTTGACGTAGTCCAGCTTGATCTCTCCGGCAGCGGCATCTGGGGTATCGGGATCTGGTTGTGTCCAGTGTGCGTCGACGATTTGAATCTAAGATTTGATTAGCACATGTTAATCCATGGGAGGAACGATTGCCACGAACATAGTTATGGTTGTCCTCTAGGTAGCTTCCCATCGCTAGCTTTCCTCCAAAACCGGAGCTCCCTGCGATGGGCCACTTGCACCAATCCACCGCATAGATTGGCCATGGCGCTACATAATTGCTATTGGTGGGAACTTGGTTGTCTCCGTTGTTCACGGGCATGGATGGAATTCCCGGGTTCAAGAGTGCCTCGCTCAGAAGATGCTCGCCCGAAGGCCTGATATCTGACAGACCGAGGGGCGAGTACTTCGAGCCTTGCGGGGTATGAGGTGGGAACCCGCCGGGGGATGAGGGATATTTCGAACCGTCCGGCGCACCATGTTGCTTGTAGATGGATTGATCGAAGCCCGCGGGGCTGGATCGTGAGTGTCCGTGCGAATTGATCATACTGGCGCGGTGGTTCGATTGCGACGATGATGGCTGCATGGTGGGAACGACCGATGGGGCGGTATTTATCGATACGGCTGGGGGGCGATTACCGGGCTGCAGGGCTCCAGGAAGTGCGGTACTGCTGTGGTTTCCATCACCTCCGAACTGGGAGCTCGAGTGCACATTGATCGCGGGAAGTCGGGCACCTGCGTCTGGAGTGGCTGGGTAATCATGCGAGGAGGACTGACGAGACAGGTTCGGGTTGTTTAGCCCTGAAGATGGCATGTGCAGTTCCTCAGGCTGCCGACTGAACACAGTTGACCGCCGATGGGAGTCGTAGGAGGCGGGATTCGACATGGTGTGGGCTGAACAGCACAAGCGCCAGTGTATGCAGGGGAGAATGCGATGGATCGAGAGCTCCACCTGTCCGATTGAGGGAGGT
Source organism: Penicillium olsonii (assembly GCA_911174995.1). NCBI lineage: Eukaryota > Fungi > Ascomycota > Eurotiomycetes > Eurotiales > Aspergillaceae > Penicillium > Penicillium olsonii. The sequence goes on along the minus strand of CAJVNO010000012.1, from coordinate 116,013 downwards.
TGGGGAATGAGGTGGGTTTGCGCACTGGGCTTCGAGAGAGCTCCGACCAGAGAGGTGTCAGCCAGATATCATTCCAGCTTGCCAGGACACTCTCGCAATGGTATTCTCATGAAGGAGAGAGGGCGGTGCCATCAACCACGCTGAGTAAGCCCCTTCCAGCTCGGGGACTCCAGTCGTTTGGCGGAGATGGATCCGATCGCCTCGTCTTTGCGGTTTGCATCTGGTTTGGTTTTACTCGGGAGTTCTACTCTTGTACGACTGAAAGTGAATTAGCATCGTTGAGCTTCATCTTCGATTTACACAATGTCCGCCCACCGCAACCCCTCGGCATTGCTACTGCTGCCCCCACCTCCAGCCTTCTCTTTTGAGCAGGTCAAAGAGACCTTTGAGCCATCCTTAATTGATGTCTTTACAAAGCTCTCGGAGGGCTTGGACGGTTCCAAATTATATGTGCTCGACATTGCACTGGCTGTTCCTATCCCTGCCGAGGGCAAACCTCGGGCCAAGGTGTTTGCACAGCTCCAGCAATATCTGACGAGCATGTATAGTCTGGTTGGTGCAATCTGTGCAACGCACAGTATTGAGCTTGACGCCCCAGGTGGAATCGATGCCCGGGTGGTATTTGTCGAAGTGAATGGGAACCCTTGTGCCGAGGCCTCTGATAGCCCTCGATTTGGACCCGTCCTCGACCTGCGGACACTGGCGAATTCTGGACGCGAGTGGGATCACATCTTCCATCTTGGCAATTCACTCGGTAGAAAATTGGCTCTTTCGTTTGCTGGAGCTCAATCTCCGGTTGATTGGAAGGCACGGTCGCAAGCCATCACAAGCAATCCTGACTGGACAGTTCCTGCACCCTTGCTAATTCCTGACAACCAACCATCTCACCTGCACTCATCCGTGATTGTGGGGGGTACATTTGACCACCTTCATCTCGGTCACAAGCTTCTCCTGACGGCCGAAGCACTCGCCTTGGACCCATCTGATCAGGAAGCCCGCTTGATCGTTGGGGTGACTGGAGATGCACTCCTTGTGAATAAAAAGCACTCCGAGTTCCTCGAGGATTGGGAGCAGCGTTGGACGAATACTGCTTCTTTCCTCGCGGGCATTATGGATTTCTCCCCAGGGGGCCAATCACCCGGGATTGAACGCTCCGATACACCTAAGACTGTCCTCGTTAAGATCCAACCCAAACTGACCTTTGAATTTGTGGAAATCTCAGATCCATTTGGCCCCACCATCACAAAAGAAGATATTGATGTGATTGTCGTGTCTAGAGAGACTCGCTCGGGGGGAGCCGCGGTCAACGACGAACGAATCAAGAAGGGCTGGAAGGCTCTGACGGTCTTCGAAGTGGATGTACTCCAGGCCGGGGAATCAGTCACAGCCACTGACCTGGAGAGCAAAATCAGCAGTACTGAGATCAGACGGCGCCGGGCTCATCTCGCAAAGGTCTAATGGGAAACGTATATCCAAGCATTTGTAGATAGTCTCCGGTACATGCATGAATCCATTAGCTGGTTTTTCTTTCGGCCATTTTCCCCCAATCCCCGGGCAGAGAAGGCGAGGAAGAGAAACAATGCGCAAGACCCGTCACTCTGCATGATGTGACGACTTGGAGGCGGGGTCTGCATCAACTACCAACCCTCCACAACCACTCGACTCGCCCTCGTTAAACAACCCGCTGCAGGTTCGCGCTGGCTGGCCGCAGAAGCAATCAATCATGTGATTCCCTGTGCTGCCCTCGCCGCCAATGAAACCTTTCATTTCGGGTTACAGGGTTCGGCTTGTCTATGCCAATTGGGCGCTAAGTCCGGGTGATGATCCCCCCGGTCGCGGAACGATCGTTAGGATGAGAGCTTTCGCCATGCGTCGATGGTGCGACAAGTCCAGTCTCCTAGTGTATCTGGCATACATGCAGATATGCAGGAGAAATAAGGAAGATAGCCTCGACTCTTAGCTCTTTGTTTTTATGCCGCTTTCCCCCCCTCTCCCAATTCCCTCCGTGAATTGTCTCTCCGGTCTTAGGGATCGGTCAAGAGCTGCGGATTTTCCCTCAGTTCCTTCGAATTTCCATGTTGCTGCGCCGGTCTAGCAGCCGATGGGTCGGCTGCGCGCGCCGATCATGGATCAGCCACGTCACATTCACGATCTCGCCGATGAACTACTGAGTGAGATCGCATCATTCCTCGACCCACCCCGGGTGATGTACACCAAACCCATTGGGAAGAGCCATGAATCCAGTGATACCTTTGGGGAAGCCTCCGACCTCGATCGCTTCCGTCTGGTATCCAAGAGGTTCATGCGGATTGGCACTCCTCACAGGTTCTCTCGCTTCACTCTACGTTTCTCCAAACATGGATTTCGGCGACTAGATCAGCTGCTAGAGATGCAGCTAGCGTGTTATGTGAAGAGCTTCACATACATGGTACGGGGATTCTATCAAGGACGCGGTATACCTATCCCACATCGGGTACAAACAACTGTAGCTAATAATGATCAGGGTGGCTTCACATCATACAAGAGCTCGGAACCAAAAAACCAACGCTTCGAGTTCATAGTCGCCGATACCGTGAGCAAACAGAGCTCACCCTCGATAACCACGACCAATCCCGCCTCCGTATCGCCTTCGCAGCATTAACATCCTTACAAGAGATCACTCTCCTCAAGCTACAAGACGGTGCAGACACTAACCTTTTCCTGGCGATGCGCAACCACCAAACGGCATCCTTCACCTGGGAACCCGCCTGCACGCGGGCAATAACAAGCCTGGGCATTGCGCTTCTGAACTCGAACTCCAAGATCCGCTTTACAGCACCCCAAATCAGCCCCCGTGCTATCCTCAATCTCCTCCATGTCCCTGCAGCATCCTTATCCGCAATGGGATCCCATCTCACGAGCCTCGACATAAACATGCTATCACCCCCGGATCCCGCAAATACTATCAACTCCCTTTCACCCTCCCTCCATCATTTCTTCATGGCAGCCAAAAGCCTCACCGCAATCCACATCGGCTTCCTGAGTCGACGTCCTCCGGTCCTCAATCTAGACTCAATGTTTCAACACGTCCGCCGGAACGCACTGCGAACACTAAGCATCCAAGGTTGGCGCCTAGATGCCAGCGACATCATCGCACTCGTACGCCGACATACCCAACTCCGAGATCTGAGGCTCGTGGAAATTTCCCTGCGCACCGGACTCTGGCGTGATGTGCTTCTCGTTCTGCGCGAGGAATTGGCCCTAGAACATCTTGAGCTGAGGGATATTGACTATGATAGCAATACTTACTCCCCGATTACTGGTGCGGACATATCTGATTCTGGGCCATTTCGGAATTTGGCACGCGTTCCTTCTCCCCTTACCGTTTCTGCGGGGACTGCGGAGGTGGGATCGGCTGATGTACCGGCTCTGAGAGGGAGGCGGGGGCTGTTGAGGCGGGACTCTGTGGAGAAGCTGAGGGGCTTGGCGGTGGAGGATTTGGGGGATGATGGGATGAGGGTTATGCGAAGGCGATTGCCTGATTGGGAGGCTTGGGTGCTTTCTCCGACAAGGCGGAGTGGAAGGAATGGGAGAGCGTGGAATATGTAGCGGACAAAACGTGATGTTGCTTTTGGAGTTGGGGGCTGTTTGCATTAGCCTTTGTCTGCGTTGAAGCCTTTACATATTGGATACAATGACATTGTTTCTGAGACTGGGCATGCTTATTCCGACGCTTAGGAAACAGCATCCGGAAACTTTTCAAGCAAGCCCTATATGCTAGGGGTTGGATTGAAGAAGTACATAAGGATAATGCTAGGGGTATCAAGTTAACGATAGGTGTACGCCAAAAAGCAACGAATCCTTCACGAGTCTTCGTCAAAACACTGGTCCCAATTGCCTCCCGAGCGTGCAAAGGTCAGTCCGTTGATGAAATCCTTTCGGCGACAACGTCCAAGTGAATCAACGGAGCACCCCTTCAATGGGACGACGCGGTCATTCACAAGAACCCGGACGAAGGGTTCTGGGTCTGGGTCCGAGCGACATTGCATCATCTCGATATAAGCGCGAGCAGCGAAGGGCACCGTCCAAGCAGCCGAATAGCCATCCGCCTTGTCAGGAGTTTGCAGGTGGGTAGGAGGAAGAGGCTTAGTGTTGTTATACAACCCTAAGGCGAAGAAGATAGGGATCATTCCATTGTCGTGCGTGAAATCCGCATACATGGTGTAATTCAGGGGGAAGGTGGCAGCACCAGGGGCATCAAGGGTATGGTTTGTGGTCGTATCGTCGTGCACGGGGGTACGGGTTAGCCGGGCGATGAGCTCGTTCACGAATCCAACTCCCATAGATGGACCAAGAGGATTGCCTGCTCCGTAGCCGTAGTACTTGCCCAGTGACTGAAGGTAGTTGTACTGCGTCCATTCGGCTTCAGTGAATAGATCACAGAAGGGCGAGATGCTAGTGAAGTTGTGGCTCTGGGAGACAGTCTCGAAGGGACACAAGTCCATCAACCTGGTCACATCGCCATCCTCGAGCGTGACACCTGGCAGATCCGCCTCAAGTCGAGCACGGATGGTAGGCCAGAAGATAGCAGTGTAGTTGTCAGAAATATCGTCACCCAGGCTGCTGTTCTCAAAGTTTGTGCAGACATCGGCGTGATTGAGGGTGTTGTTCGAGCCCTCTTTTTCGGAAATGATAACACTGATCTCGGGACTCTTTTGTCGGTGATTGGCATCTTTATCATGGGACTTTGCGTGTTGGAATCCTTTGATAAAGTTTTCTCCGGATTGAATCACTCGGACAGAGTCGGATGAACGCACAAAGGGCACAGCTTGTCTGGTCAATGCCTCGTAGCGGTAATAAAACTTCAACCCCGAACCAACCATCTGACGCTCTCCAAAAGTTGTCAGGTCATCGCTCCCAAGGTTATATTCGTATGAGCGCAGGAAAGCCATTTTGCCCTTGTATGCAGTTGCATTCGCTTGGATAGCATCGATGAGAGCCCCGTACTTTTTGCTCTTCTTGTTGGATGGATATCGGGCACCATGGCGAGAGATGACTTGAGCGAATGTGATTTGGCAGTCGCCAGGTACATCGTCGGGAATCACTGACTCCTCTGATAGTGAGAAGTAGGGCGAGTATTGACCCCACTGGTGCGAGATCGCGGGGTTGCACTGATACCCACCATTGACGGTGTTACAAGCACGTCCGTTCTGCGAGGTACTCTTCGACCTGGAAACGAGGGAGTGGGTAGATTCATCACTGTGTGGGCTGGACACCTCTGTTGTGGAATGTGACTCGTATTCGGTCCCGGTCATGGAGTGAACAGCCGCGATAACCAAGATTCCCACAAACGCCAGGGCCATCAGAGGCCTCATCGGTGAGGTCGATCGCTTCCGAGCATATTTGTGTCGATCCCCCAGCAGACTCTCCTCCTCCCTGTCATGGCTGTGCGAGTATGCCATTGCCAACAGCGCAGTTGCGTTCAGGGTATAGCACAGTGCAACCTGCAAAAAAGGATCCGGAGGGGGAAGATCAGTCCACTTTTGAATGTCCAACGTTCAAGGCAAGGTTGGGCCAAACTGTGCCCGTGAGTGTTTTGATGACGCTGATTGGTCTCTTGAGGGAAGGCACGTGGACAGCCCAAAGCAACCTTGGAACATATTAAGTGTTTGATAGTACCAATAAGATACCTCGAGGAACTCTCTTTTAATGAGGAAGTGGAGGTCGCTTAAGGTACCTTCACAACGGCGTGTTTGATGTCCAGCGATCCTTCCCTCCCGGGTGTATACTAATGCAACTAGTATAGGCCCTTTCTACTGTATACCGCTATTTGGGATGATCAGTTTGAGGTCAGTGGAGAGCCCAACTCTTCAAATTCATTACTTCGGTGAATAACTCCCCGGGTTAGCCGCGATTAATCAATGGCCCCAAAACGTCCACGGGTGTGTTCGCAACTGCTGGTATATCTGGACCTGGCCGAGGGTGACCCGCAAAAGAAGGTTAGGATTCTTTGAATTGCTTTTTTCCATTTTTTAATTAACAATTAATATAATAACATTGATAGTAGATACAGGTTTGAACACGCTGAAACCTGGCTGCCACCGCTGATTACCCTAGGGTAGTGCCCAGGTGTCTTTCAAGGTTCCAAGGTTAGTATCAGCGGGCATTGGAAGGGCGTTGTTGGTAATATGTTGTGCCTGTTCCAAGGTTGTACCTAGGCATCATACTATCAACAACGATAGAGCGAACAAGCAGATGTCAAGAATTTGCTCTGCCGAATACTCCGTACTACAATCGAAGATTATGAATCCTGGGTTTTAACTAGGTAGAGAATAAAGCCCACGTAATATCCATGACTATTCAAACTCAAGCCGAAAGCAATATTCGCGCCAGATCATGATGCAGTGAGAGTTCAATTCTTTATCTTCCACGAGAGATATTAAACCATCTGCAACATCTGAAGACTGAACAAGACCTACCAAAACAATGAGCTTCTGTACTTCGGGAGTGGGGAGCAGGGGCCAATCAGGGTTCCCGGGGTTGCCGAGACGCGACCCAAACATTCCGACTTTCCTCCAAAACAAACCAGCCTCCCCAAACCTCCAACTTCACAACTCCCCCAATATGCCTGCAATGAACAGACATTCGGCATACAATGATGACTCGTTCTCCCTCACAAACATGGACGACGAATTAATGGGCACTTCTACGCGTCGCGTCGACGAGGAGCTCGACTACGATATTGACACCTCCACTCTCGACCGTGCTTTCCCCGATTTCTCCCAAATACAGACCTCAGAAGAGGAAGAACAACCAGAAATGGAGGAAGACCTCTCACACAGCGACCTCGAAATGTCGGTCGAAATGGGACGCGGTGCCGCCGATCAAAAACGCGACGACTCGCGAAACTCTATGATGAGCTTCGAGAACAGTGTACGGTCCTCTTCACCAGCCATCCGGGTCGAATACCCCACACCACAGAAAACCACAACAACGCGTCCGTCACGTCGCGCAGCCAGTGAAAACCTACGGAAGAACGCTCAAGTCCGCCGAGCTACCCAAGCACAGAAGGAGACCATGAGCCCTCAGGTGTCCAAGACTCAACGAGACCAGCGTCGCACCTTTTCCGACATGCATGCCAAGGTTCGAGACAGCTATGAGGGTTCATTCCTGGAAGATGAACGACCTGCCCCTATTACCACGAAGACGCGCTCTACACGGTTTGGAAACGCCAATACCTCACAAGAAATTGCCGACGCTGTTGAAAGAGCCTCGCGCGAGGCGTACGCAAAAGAAATGCGGAAATCTACATCCAACTCTGGAACTCCCCGCAAAGGCAATGCCAATGCCAACATTGTTGGCGATACTATGACCCACCAATCATTCCTCCTCCCCGACCTCCCTAATATCTCCGAACTTGTCTCTGGTGTTTACGAAGATGGCACCCCCGTTTATTCGCGCCAGGGCAAGATGCGCTCTACTCGATTCGTCTCACCGCTCCATGACAACACTGATGTCTCTCAACCCCACGAACACATGCCACTGGATGCCGTCCCAGTCCCCGAGGATGAAAAGGCACTCTTCGTTCACCTTAGGCTACTTCAGGACAAAGTGGCAGAATTGGAAATGTTTAAATCCGATGCAGAGAAGCGAATGGACGGCTACCGCCAAGAGAACGCCACTTTGAAGTCGAGCAAGCCTCGTCAGTCAACAAAGTATGATTCAGAAGATAATGAGTATAAGAAGGGATCGAAACGCTTGGCAGCAGAGAATCAAAAATTGGAAGCCGCCAACCTGGCCTTGCAAAACCAGTTGGACATTGCTGATCGGAAGGCCCAAGTTCAGGAGTCTGCCATCAAGCGCTTGAATCATGACAGAGAGTCTGCTATCACCCAACTTGGTGCCGCCTATTTGGAGGGCCGAGAACTCAAGGTAGAGAACGAAGAGTTGAAGGTTGAAAACTCGGAGCTCAAGTCTCACATCAGGCAATTGTCAAGCCGCAGATCTCGTGAACAGGATACTGCCGAAACCGAAGCTAGCTCTGATGCCGATGAAAGCCAGGTCTACACTGAGCCTAGCGGAGATATGAGCCGAAGCACCAAGGATCTCACATCGAAGAGTGCCCGTTCGCAAACCAAGACAAAGCGCCAGGATGACTCCCGCGCTAAAGTTTCTACCCAAGTCGACAGGGAGATCTCTCGACTCGAGAAAGAACGTGCTGATGATGCCCTCTTCTCTATTGAAGTATCATCCAGACGCACTTCTGCATCTAAACCAAAGCCCCACTCGTCTCGCTCTTCCGAATCGAAGAGCACTCGCAAACAACCAAACACCAGCAAGCAGCGCGTGAAGCGAGTGGTTCTCGAGGATACCACTGAGCCAGAAGTGTCCAATCAAACTAAGGCCTCCTCTGAAACAGGCGACGTCACTTTGCTGAGCCTCATTGACGAAAATGAAATTGCTCGCTTGCGCAAAACATTGGAGGAAGAGAGATTGATTCGAAAGCAGCGACGCTCTAGCAACCCCAAGGATACCAACCCTACTGAAACTATCAACTCAACTCGACAGAGCATTTTGAAGAACCCAGCTCCACGCAAGTCTTCCATTCGTGAGAGCAAAGCAGAGATTCCGCGCCCAGCGTCAGCCATTGGAGATACTACCACCGCCTCCAAAGCCAACGTGGAGGTAGACAGCAGCCTTTCAGTGCCAATCCCCGAGCGCACTCGACGTCATTCAGACCACTCACTGCCAACCCCTACTCAACGCAAGAAGCAGCGAAATGTCCCTGAAATGACATCGGCCTTCATCCTGCCTGACATCACTCTTCATCACGTCGACTTGGCCGCGAACGATCCATCCAAGCTACCACAGGAGACACAGAAGGCTTTGGACAATATCGCTCAGCACAGTGGAAAGAACTGCACAGTCTGCGCGGGTCACTCCAAGGATTGCAACCATGAGCCAGTCAAGGTTCCCAAACCGGCTCCTGTCTCAGAACGTATGCCCAAGCCATCAGTCTACAACCCCGAGCCCACTATTCGCCCTTCGCAACCCCCAGCGGTTGCACTTGCCACTGTTCTCAAGGGACTCGAGGACGAGCTCTCTCACCTCAAAATGCAGCTTGCTACCTACCAAGCCGCCTACAACAAGCTTGATGCATCTCTCGGCAAGCGCCCCCGCAAGACCTTGCAAGAAAAGATCGACAAGCTCTTCAAGGACATTGACATGAAGGCTGATCAGATCTATTCGCTGTATGATGTCGTTGAGGGCCAGAAGCAGGATGGTCATGAGATGACGGAGCAAGAGATGGAAATGACCTTGGAGTCTATTGGAATTGATGTTGGTCACGCCGATATCACTGCTACAACCGACAAGTCTTCTCGTCACGGCCAGATTGACTTGGACGAGGAAGAAGATCTTCCCTGGGAAGGCATTGAAAGCACTGGCGAGATGACTGGCCACCTTTCTCTTGGACATTGATCTGTACTGTACGTCGCATTAATTTGCGATTGTTATTATTTTGACCACTTTGGTGTTGGCGTTGACTACTGGAGTCAGGTTGAATCTGCGTTATTTTTACTGGATTGAATAATGGATTGTTGGATAGCGATACTCAAATGTCATTGTGGCCGTAGTATGGCCTTGAATTGGATCAACATGCCTGTGTACGTAAATCGAGAAATTTATCAGGATCGCAATAATTTCTTTCTGCTGTAACAACCTTGTTTCATATTCCAGATCAACGGCAATGTTTTTAGGTACTAACAGTCAAGTGAGGCCGGTACCGCGGCCGAAAAATCCAAACGCCATCGCTATGAATTATAACCAAACACCATCCGTAGATGCATGTCAATGATCTAGTTACCCCAAGTCTATATGATCAAGTGGAACCCTCAGTACCACTTTGACACGCAGCAATAGCAGCACCTTCGGTAGCCACCGGCTTCGACGCTCGAGCAGCATCACGCTGCGTGATCTCCTCATCAACAAAGCAGCTCAAGCCCGCGAAGGCCTCCAGCAACGTCCGCGAGTAGTATTCCCGCAGATCATACCCACCAGCCAGCACACTGATGTTATTGCGGTAATTATCAAGGAACTGCGAAGGATATGACTCTTGAAGAGAGTAGTAATCCCTCTTCTCGGGCACATACCCCATAAACGGATCGTAGGGCTTCTCCGGCTCGGGAGTCTTGATCTTCCGCAAACCCTTAACAAGTCCCGTATCCGCAGCAGAAGACACTCCCGCTCCACGCGCAGGTTCGGAGCGCAAAGCAGCCTGTTTCTGCCGGATTCGGTCTTCCTCACTGCGGCGTGCAGAGGACTTTTTCAACAAGACCTTGTGGCCTTCGCGCGCGATAGCTGCTGCGTCTCCAGATGTGCCGGAGGCCAGTCGAGTGAGGAAGTCTTCGCGGCCGGCTTGGACTTCGCGGCGCTCGATCTCGTATTCTTGGCGTGCGGCCTGTCTGCGAATTCGGGCTTGTTCTTGTTCGAGAGATATGCGGGCTTGGAAGGATGTGGCCTCTTCTTGTTCCAGGGTTTGGTTTGCGCGGATAGATGCCATGTTCTCTGATGCGTATTTCTGGAGCTGTGCTTCGGTCTTGGAGACGTCGATTCGGCCTACTAGGTTTGCGATTATCTCTTCTCTTTGTTCGAGGAAGTCGTCGTAGTTTCGTTTTGTGTCGAATTCTTCTTCGCGGCGGTTTAGGCTTTGATTTTGTTAGTCGGGTTTGCTCTGATGATGGCCCAGGAACTTACATCTGCATTACGCGCCGACGGATATCTACTTCGCGTTCCACATTGATGTCTTCGAAGGTTTGAGTGCGGAAACGGTTCTTGCGTAGCGTCTTTCGACATCCAGCTACTGGGCAGTTGGCTGGGCCAGATGAGAAGATTCGGTCCACGCAGGATTCGCACATCTTGTGGTAGCATTCCGGGTTGATCAAGAACCGCATGTCCGGGTTGAGGTATCGCGAGGACTTGCAGACGGGGCAGACCTCTGAAATAGCATGCCGTTAGTCCAGTTTATTCTAAGGGTCATGGAATAGCTTACCGTCTTCATCCCGACGGGACATCGCATTTGCGGCCATGGTCAGTATAGAGTGGCGTTGGAGAAAGAAGAGCTCCGGAGTTGAGCCTGGAGGCTGATAAGCAATCTCGCGCACGGACCAGATACCCGACTCGGCTTTTTGCGACTTTTTTTTTCGCCGCCGACGATTCCGCGCTCTTCGTCTCCTTCATTTCACTCAGAGTGTCAGCTGTAGTGGTCACTGCCCATCTCTCATTCAAATAATGGGAGTCCCAAATCATAATCTCGACGCTCTCGAGCAGCAGCGCCTTACTCTCGAAGAAAACATCCTCCAACTCGAGAAATCGCTATACCATTGGCGCACCTGGGAAGCCGAGTACGATGGTGTTCGCGAAGAAATCAGCAATCTTGATGATGACGCCTCCACCGAAGATTTCCTCGCCGTTGCTTCGGAATTCGGCGGCACCTTGGTAGACGAGAAGGAAATGCACACGATACTCGGGGCGCAGGGCGTGACACGATCTCGCGGTCAGGTGGTTGATCTTCTTGGGCGGAGAATCGATTATGTCAAGCAGAATGTCTCGACCATGGAAAAGAGGCTGCGTAAGGCCCAAGATGAGCGGGACGATCTGGACACGAACGATCTGCCTTCGGCGCAAAAGGGAGCGGATTTCCCAATGCAGGAGATCATGGAGGAGCTTGATGAGGATGGAAATGTCGTCTCAAGCTCCATTAATGCTCCCGGTAATCAGGCGTCGGAGTTGCTCCAAATGTTGGAAAAGGCCGGTGTCAAGGACATCTCGGAAAATGATACCCAGGAGAAGCCTGCTGCCTCTGAGCCCAAGGCCGAGGAAAAAGTTGGAACGCCAGGAACCTCGCAGGCAGCGGAGAAACAGGCACAGGCCCTCAGTGGCGAAAACGCAGTCCCTCAGTCGAATGGTGCCCCCGTGAACGAGATAAAAATTGCTCAGCCCCAGTCTCTGGTGACCGATGAAGATCGCAAGCAACCGCCCGTCACTGATGTGGACGAATCTCTCGAAGAAGCCAAACTCCGCCGCGAAATGCTCGAGTATGGAATCAACGAGGTTGGCGCTATCGTCGCGGAACTGGAAATGGACGAGTCTGGGAGTGACATTTCATTCGACGAAGAATATGACTATGATGATGATTACGAGGAAGATGAGGACGAACACGGCAGGTCTCGCACTCGCCTTCCGGCGGATTATCACAAAGAGATGATGGAGCTGGAAGCAAAGCTCAACGCCAGAGGCCTGATGAACATGGGCAAAGACACCCAAACCTTCCCCGAGGAGGTGCAGCAAGATATCGAGAATCCTCCTGAGGTCCCGGATGAGTCATCCACCAAAAAGAAGCCGAAGAAGCGCGTTGCTTTCGCAGACGATCTTGACATTGCACCAGCCCAGGCGCCCCCGGCCCCAGCCGAGAAGACCAGCCCTCCACAAGATGAGCCACCTGTTCTCGCTGACGCCATCGTCGAACGCACAAGCAAGCCTCAAGACTCGGAAACCTCCAGCACTCCTTCTGTTCCCAAGAAGACCTCGCGATTCAAGGCGGCCAGGAGCAATGCTCCAGCTTCTAGCGAACCTGTGACCACCGGAGCCTCGTTTGCAAACCCCTCCCAAGTCACCGAGTCTCGTCTTCGCAAACAAGCAAACACAACTCCATCCGCGGCACCACCCGCTCTATTCCCTGCAACACCCCAAGAGCCTAAGCCCTTCTCTGCGCCAATCATGGATATCGTGGAGAAGCCTGTGACACCCCAGCCGCCTCAAGACCGCACTCTAGCCGAGAACGTCCTTGAAAGGCAGGTCAGATCAGGTACCGCAAAGGCTCCAGAAATCGACCACTACGACGAAGAATTCCATCAGAAGCAGATTGCGTCGGAGTTCTTCCGTATGCAACAGCGCATGAACCCGGCGCAGGCGGAAGAGGATCAGCAGGTTCTCCCACCCGATCCAGAAGAGCCACCAAAGCGAGTGAGCAAGTTCAAAGCTTCTCGGCTCGGTTAAGTATTTAAGATATATCGTGATGTGGACCAGCTACTGTACGAATGATTGCATATAGACTTGTGCTTGCACACCAAATCCGAAGGCGTTTGTCTTGTTTGTTTGCGTAGTCCTATAAAAGCTTCCCCTGCCCCTTTTTCTTTCTTTCTTTCTCTTTCTCCTTTCTTCTTCGACCAACTGGAGTTCAGCTTCCTGTGGATGCAAATCTGCGGGAATACGGCAAGGTGCATACCTTTTCCATGGTATCACTGGATAAACTGAAGTCCTAGATCAACATGAGGGCTTCTCTGGCTGCATATCCTTCGTCTCTCTGTTTGGCTGTTTTCTTGCGGATTTGTTTGTATTGTGCTCGTTCTTCTTCGGAGGTTCATTGCACTTACGAGCTTATTCTTCTTGATTCGGTTTGACATGTGTTTCGAACAGGTGGAAATGCGGTTTATTTTTTTCTCGCTCGACATTTTATCAGTTGATGTGTCCCGAGTTTCATATAGTATCATTATATTCATTCTCACATGCAAACGCCTATCTACCAAAATAACGCCGTTGACAACCTATTCCGATCAATGACTTTGAATAAGAGCCCCGTAGAGTTGGTCTTGTCTTGCACCCCTCTCGCTCTTTCCAGGTGGCATCTACGCTCTCCCATATAGAGGCGAGACAAACTGCAACGACGACATCGGGAGAGACGATATATCGGGAAGTGTCGATGCGCGACGAGGCTTCGTGGAATGATGACTGCTCGATATCAAATGAAACAATGCACTGTTGTGATGTGATGCTTGATGCAACAATCCCTCCATTCTCTCATCCCGCCGCCGTCCATCTTCTTCGATACGATGAGTCGCGGACCTTCAAATGTGTTAGAGGTGAAACGAGTCAGATCAACCACGGCCATGCTCATACCAAATCAACGACCCCAGCATCAGATTGATTGAATCGGTGTGAGACTGAAGCTTATATCGATATTGACTCAACGTCTCTCCCTGGAAGTCCCAAAGGAACCTCCGCCAATGGATCTTGACATGGGCGATAACTTCTCGCGAAGCTTTCCTAGGGTGTTTGATGTCTATTGGAGTAGAGACAGGATCTTCCGTCGCCTGCCGGTAGGGCTCCGTCACGGTCTCCAACTGTTCTAGTGTTCGGCGACAGGATAGTAGCATCGTTCTTAGTTGATGATGCATGTTGACATCGTTGTTCGAATTCGACAGACCCGCCTGGCAAGCCTTTTGTAAATGGTCCAAGGAGCAGTTCAGACCGAATAGGATGTGCTCCAATTCTTGGAGCTTGCGAGGTGCATCTTTTCGACCTGAGGTTGCTGCAACAAAGAGTCGATGGGTGATTTGACTACAAAGTATAATATCCCCAATTGAGAAGCCGAATGACATGTTGAATCAAAATTTGACTGCGAGATCAAAAAGCAGAGAGAGCATGAAAGGGGAAATCCAGCAATTACAGTTCCCCGGGGTTAACGCATTTCCAAGAGGCTTCTTTAACATGGGACGAGGCGCATACGACACCACAGGCGTGAAGCAGACAAACAAAGTCCCAATCCACCCCCCGAGTAAAGATTTTTTTTAAAAAAAAAGAGAAAAGGAACCTTGGAAAAGCTCCAGGCAAATGGAAAATTTGGTGTTCCAAGCTCTGGAGATGCTGCAGTCATCGGAAAATGCGTTCCTTTTATGGGGTAGCGGGATCCAGCCGAATCGTAGGGCAGGAATATGAACAGATGAGCCACGCCACACGCCTCAGTTGGACCGAGGATAGTTGCCAGATTTTTCAGGTAGCAAGGCACCCGCAGGTTATTTACACCAACCGCAACCAGTTCTGAGGCGCCACTCATGCGCACTAGCTCGGCGATTCTCTCCGGCATGTGATGAGTAGTGATAAGGTCAGCCACACTTTAAAGGTTGAGCTGACAAGATGCTGCCAAAGTGTTAGGTGAAAAATTCCATATGTTTTACTTTGAAATACAACCTTGGAGTGATCAGTAGGGCAGAGCCCCATATGCTCTTTCCTTGGAACTGAATCGCACATCAAGCCAAGAGCATGGCATTCTTTCTCCTGGGTATAAACTGATTAATACTATCGAATTACAAAACAAGTTGGAAAAGGTCTACCCTGGGATAAATAACCCAGCGCTTGGGAATATCGCGGCCGAGGGAATGCTTAGTATCTAGGTGAATGTCAGTAGGCTATAGAATGAGACATGATGGATCGAACTTACGAAAAGCTTTCAGTGTGAAGCCAGACCTCTCGAGCACAATCTCCCTCGGCGAGGATCCTGCATTGCGCCGCAGCAGCAGCCTCACTAACGTCATGGTTCATAGAAGCAGGACCACAAACCACGACAGCAACAGAGGAGTCTCTCTGGCTGGCAAACTCCCGAGTGAGCGCCGGTAGATTTGGGCGACCAGTGAAGAAACGAATCCCCAGCATTTCAATATTACTGCGCTCTCCGCCATCGAGGGTGTCCTTCTCCGATTTGGGATGTTGTACAACTGTGTCGAGAGCCGTCTCCGAGCCTTGCTCATGATGCGTTTCATGGATGTCGATGGATAATCCATCAATGATGCCCGATCGGGAATGCCTGGCTGCAATGTCTTCCACCGCTTGCATGAACCACGCTCGCATTCCTGGGTCGCGTGTTGCGACCACAACTTTCATTTCAGATTTGTACCCCTCGAAGCTGGTGAGGTAGATGAAGTTCTCAAGCAGAGAAAGTGTGAAGCCAGCGCCAGCGCCGCCTCCAACGATAAGGCTCTTGTCGAATTGATCGATGTTCTTATCCGGAATGCCGCCATAAGGTCCTTCCAACATGACAGGAATTTTGACTCCGGGGCTCTTCTCGGCCATTTTCATGAGTCGTCCAGTCAAGCCGCCGCGGTGCTTGACATAGAACACGAGCTGGTTATTATGGTCTTTCGAAGGTACCGAGCATATGGTGAATGGGTGAGCTGTGAGTGCGTGCATGCCACAGGTTAAGAACCGAATGAATATGTGCTGACCTGGAGACCAGGTCATTTTGGTATCGATAGTCACTTTCAGAGTGTCGGCAGTCTCGGGGACTAAGCTGGCCTTGTGCCTGAATCCATGCTCGATATAAGTCTTGCACTGTGAGTAGAGGAAGCACAGGGTATACATGACTGCGGTCGCGATGAAGTAGTCCCACGAGGACATTCGGAAATCGCAGTGGAGGAAGAAAAAGATGACGAAGACGAGGGCCATGAAAAGATGGGTTGCTTTGAAGAATTCGTAGTACCGATTCCTAGGACAAATCAGTTAGCGTGAGTAGATGTAGAGGTAAATGAGGGAGCATGTCAGCAAAGCAACGAATCGTACCTGATCCACGGAATGGACATGAAAGTCAACCAAGCCTGGGCAATTAGGGCAACAACACCAGTGACCCAGACACCACCGTCGCTCCACGATGCCACCAAGTCGCCTTTCCAGATATGGAAGACAATGAAAGGGAAAGTATGGACCAAAGCCAGAATAAACATCGCCCAGGCGACCCAGTTATGCCAGATGTTCAATTTTTCGTGGGAGATTCCTGTCAACGCGGTGATCGGGTTTGCCTTGGCACCTAGCACACTGAATTGTGTCAGTTTTAGGGCTCAATGCTCAGGGAGTTGATCATCTTACATCAAGAAAGGCAAACATGCCAGAGCCAGGAACCCAGCACGGGTAGCAATAGGAGGAGAATTTCCAAAACTAAGCTCTTTCGTGTTGGGCCAGTAGTAAGGACGTGGCCCGAGGGTCATTGCTACAATCCAGTGTGAGTTACTCTTCATCACGGTAGTTGCTCTGAAAATATGGACTCACCCAGGAAAAAGACCGCACCTGCTCCTGCGAGCAAGTAAGCCCCCAGAGAGTGTGTCTTCCATCCCCGAATGCTCCAGCTCTTGTACGAGAGGAATCGAAGGCCAGCCACCAGCCGTGACCAGAGTGATTTCCGCTTCAGCCCCTGAGGCGTCACATTGGAGATCACTCTCCCGAGTGTGAATAGGATGATTGCAACAAGAAAGAAAGCCACTGTTGGCAGGGCATAGCGGTGATCTGCTTCATACCAAAATACCCAGTACGAGAACTTGTAAGCGCATTGCTCCGGTGTCATGGTACAATTCCCCGGATCCCGATTTGAGTGTAACATGACGGGTTGGCTCAGGAATGGAACCATCTTCATGGGGCCTGACATCTGCATGATTGCGGTTGTAGGCAGTGCCTGAGAGATGTGAAGTCGGACAATTCCCAAGCAGCCCTGGAGTTCCGTCCATAGATATAGGCTGGATTAGTCAATGGACGTTTGACGGCAATTTCGGATCGAATGATTGGGCTGATGGGTCACGCTGTGCTCAAATTGCCTCGAGGTGTTCAAGCTTATCGTTTGTTCGGAGTTTCCAGAGAGCATGTTTTCATTGGCTGGGGCATAGTTAGCCTGAGCAAGAATGAGAAGGTTTTGATACAGCCGCATTAGCGGACCCATTCTGCTTTGTGGTCCGACCAATCGCTTCCTTTGCTCGGACGCGTGGGCTGTGGAGATCGACCCATGTGGACTTTCGGGAGAGGCCGTGTTATTCCTGCTTTGGGTATCTGCTCGGCCTTCTTCTTCTCGTCATACCCCAATTTCCTACGTATTTCTACTACATTATCCGTCTCAGGCTCCTGTCATATCAAAACATCTATCAACCGCCAAAATGGATATGTCCGATATGTCCGACATGACCATGTCCATGTCCACAGCGACGTCGACAGGCATGTCGATGGCCACATCAACCTCGTCTTCAATGTCCATGTCACATGGGGATAGTATGTCAATGAGCATGGCAGACATGGCAATGACATTCTTCGTCTCTTTCAAAACACCTCTCTTTTCGACCGAATGGACCCCAGACACAAAAGGGCAGTACGCCGGCACTTGCATATTCATCATCGTGCTGGCCGTCATCCTGCGCGTACTTCTGGCCCTGAAACCGATTTTCGAGGGTCGTGTCTGGACAGACAGTAACCACCACCATATGCCTCAGCTACATTCACACGTCGAAGCGGGCAAACCCCCTCAGACTCTCTCAGGGGCACGATCGAGCATGCAGGAGGTCAGTCACCGCTGGTCTTCATGGCGGGTGAACCCCGCGGCGGGAAGGGCAACGTTCGAAATGGTCCTGGCAGGTGTGGCCTATTTACTGTGAGTATTCCCATTCGGTCTGTCCGATCATATATTTGAAGCTCTAGGTGCTGACTAGTGACATAGCATGTTGGCGGTGATGACGATGAATGTCGGATACTTTATTTCGGTACTTGCGGGTGTTTGGCTGGGAACCTTTATGCTGGGAAGCATCGCTGCTGATAGTCGGTGGGCGCACTGCTGAGGTGGTTGAGGACCTTGGAGAAAATTGTCACTACATATTTTAATCAACGAGCTACAACGGGAAGCTCTACTTTCTCATCTAAATGCTTTTTCGGTGTCTCCCGGGGTTACCTAGGTAAATAATGATAGTAGCCTGGTTGCTTCAGCCAAAAGAACACTTAAATCTATACTCGCTACTTGACCTCGGGACCGAACTGTATCATATGCATGTGTTCCTGAGCAACTTTGGAGATACGGGTTATTGGCGTTCATGGGTCTCGCCAGATGACCTTACATGGTGTCTTGGGGCCAAACGGGCCCCTGTCGCTTATTCCCACGTATAACAAGTTGAGTCAATTTCCCTTTATTACGAGGCCTCGCTGACAGGAGTAGGATGAAATTTGCGCAGCAGAAAGATCTCCCAAATGCCTGAAAGCAAGGGGCTTTTTCCTGGAATATATTAGATCACACTAAGAGTATAAGCGTCCGTTTGAGCAGAATTGAGCGAAAATGTTGTCTATATCCTGGGTCTTTTAGATGAAACAGGTTTGCCTCATAGAGGCCAAGCCAGTAGGCCCAAAAGCGGATCTCATTTCATTTACTCGTACCCATTTCATTGTTCTCCAGAAGACAAGTCTAGAATGCCTTTCGACTCCCAGGGCGACAAATGGTCTTGGTAAAGCTTCCATCTTGGCCAACACTGGATATTTTCTCACTTCAACCAACTGGCAGTGAATCATGCATCCGAGGTCATCGTTCTTCTAAATGTGCACACTATGATCGCCCGATGAAGAGGGTGCCCAAAGCGGGCCGGCCTTTAGCAAATTGCGTTCATATCCGTGGAGCGGATTGCAACTGTCGTGAAGTGTGGGCTATCATGGTTCCACTTGAAGGTATACTACGAGCAAGCCCATATGATCATTCGCTTGTCTGAGTGTATTCTAGGATCCACATTATGCACGATTCGGATCCCATCACCGGCCCCCTCTGAGCGCCATGGTAACAAGGACGGAGGTGGTACGGCTTCGGTACTGTGATCCGTTTCCAATCTTGTGAATATACCTCGACGATTGGCTTGGTCATTATAGGAAATTTGCGCTGGAACCCGTCCACAGGTGGAGTATTGCGTCTGAAGGAGAAAGTGGCTAGTCTTTCCAGATTGCTAGTTGATATCTTCCAAGGCTACATTCGCAGCGCATGATCGGGTGGGTAGGTATTACCTCTCGCTTACCATTTTCAATCGAGGTGCTGTGTATGTGATTGCATTCGAATTTTATGAGATATCATTTCACCTGCTCCTACTCTTCCCATATTCTTCATCTTTTTCACATCAAATGCTGCAACAGACTATTTTATTACATGAATAATTTCTTCCATCACCTTGCCATTCCCTGCGTGAATCTTCCAAAAACCAACTCGCCACAAAAGACTCCAAGAAGCACCGCAGCAAAGACTCCAACGTTACAACCCATGATAGCCAGCATTCTATGAGCTGTTAGCCAAATTGTTAAGATGAAGGTGAACAATGACTCACAAAACATAACCAAGAAAAGCCCTACCAAGCTCTAGCACTGCCCGCGTGCCATCTTTACGAAGACCCCAAGCCCCGCTCGATTTCCAAGCACAGCGACCTCTCTGCGGTTCTTCTTTGATCGTGGACACAGATTCTTCAGAGCGCTGACTGGCCTGCATGTAAACAGGGAGTCCGTTCCGCTTTGATTTCATCGGTCGGTTCTCTGAACCATCGGGCTCAACTTTGCGCAAATTAAGTTCACGATGAGACCATCTTCGCTCGATTTGAGATCTCAAAGCTCCGAGAAAACGGTTCAACATTGCCAGGATGAACAGAAATGCCAGCGTTAGGACATACTGTGTTATTGACGAGGTGGTCCACCCACGGAAGAAGATGGTGATTTTGGTGTCGGTGGAGAAAACAAAAGGCATTCCCATGTCCATGGAACTGGAGGTACTCGAATTATGTGAGCTATGATCCATGGCCTGGTTCATGGCCATGTTTTTCAATTGTTCCCGGAAGGTCTTGAGGATGGCCGAGATTTTAGAGGTGTGCAATAGATACTCCGAATGTCGCTGTGTGACGGCCCAAGTGTAGAATGCGACCTTCAAACCATCATGAATAGGAATATTAGCTCCAGAGGAGATTGATTGGAGAAGCTGATCAGGAGGCACGAGGAAGGGGGCTGAACGGAGGTTTCACATTCCAGGTGATATTTGTCTTCAACGCACCCTTGATTTGATATCGAATTTCCTACTTTTTGTAGAATGTCCAATGGGGTTGGAGTTACATCTTACCTTGTGATATGGAAATGAATGTCAAATAAAACACATCAAATTAAGATAAATCCTCAATACATGCAAAAAGGCGACACAGCACGGTAAGACTCCAGCTCCTCCGGCCGAAGTCCCATTCCAGACGGGTCTCTATGGAGCAGAAAACGCTCCAACTGCAACAAGAGAGGTGCGTCAAGCGAGCGCAACTGACGATGCAGAATCAATTCCCGACAAGTCTTGTCTATCCGGTTCAGTTCGATCTCCGCCTTGGAAAGAGTGACTAGGAAGAGGCAGATGTGACCAAATGTGAAAATCACAGCCAAAAGTCGCAGGAGGTCTTTATGTTTCGAAAGAAACTTCCAAGCGTCGATGTTATCTCTGTGTCCGTCTTCGTGGCTATATTTCCTGTTGAAAGGTCTTCGATATAGGTGATCACCGCGGGTCGGGGTGGAATGCGTCGACCAACCGACCCCGTACATATCATAGGCAGCTCTTTTTGTGGTATCTGACAGAATCTCGTGGGCTGATACAACGAGGCGAAAACGGTGCGTTTGCGTTTCTCGGGATAGCTGAGGGGACCCCTTGAGGTCTGGGTGATATGCTTTGACAAGATTGTAATATTTCCTCTTGTGGTAGGGCTGGCCTTTTCGTACGCCGAGGATGTCATACGGCGTGGGATTCTTTGCTGATGGCCATGATTTATCCGATTCCGAATGATATGCTTTGGACTCTGGGGTTGTTCTTGTGTGATATAAATGGGTGGAATATTTCATGGGGTTCCGCCATGCCTTATGATACATAGTGGGATAGTGGACTCGAATGAACTTGAGATGGAATTTTGTATAATATGTCTCGAGCTGTTGAGTTGGCAGTTGAATATCATGACGAGTTTAAATCATGACCCGACGCAAGAGCGGGGATTGAGCGGGTTTGAGATGGTTTGCCTTGGAATGCATGCAGGACTATCTTCACTGTGTGATCGAACCGCAAATGTGCTCAAAATCCCACCCTTGCTGGATGCAATGATCTCGGAACTGAATGTCTGTTTTGATAGCGTGTTCCAATAGCTACGTAAAATGAGAGTATCGGGCCTGGTGAGACAGGTAGTGTGGGTTATAGATCACCAATAAAGAAACAAGGTGGAGAAGAAGAAGAAGAAGAAGAAGAAGCAGCAGCTGATGATGAAGAAAAAGAGGAAACTAGCAGAGCTGGAAGAAGTCAAACAAGTTCATTCAATCGTTAAGAGGTATCGAGGCATGATTCATGGTGAACAATCGAAAATAAAATATGCATAAAAAGCAGCATTTTCAGAGCTCATCTCGCCCCCTTCTAGGCCAAACACAAAGCCCACCGAAGTGGTAGGTTAGGCCGAGTACTAGCAGATGGACAAAAGCAGCAAGTAACTGCACTTGAAGACTGCGTGTTCTCAAAGTCAATGCCGCAGAGAGCAGAAGGGGGTACAGAACCCAGGGATGCACAGCCAGTGGGGAGCAGGGATGCAGAAGGGATTCGACCTTGACAAAGAATACGGCGGTCTGTACAGCGGTTGATGATACAGTGAAGGATATCAATGACTGAATAAGAGGAAAGCGGCTTGGGGGCGGGGGAAGGAGATGGTGTTGAGGAATAGGTTGAGGCTGGAATTGCGGAGAGGGTGGTTGGTCATGCAAATGCTGAGGCACTGGTGGTGAAGTTGAATGACGGTGCCGAACAACGATGTCTCGATCTGAACCTGTGCTCAAGGTATTCTCGGCGGCGTTAGAGACAGGCGCTGTGTTGCTGCGGAATTGACTCGAGTCGAGTCCAAAGCCCGAGTCGCGCCGGAAGGATGTTGGATTTCGGGGAAGCTTTTTGATGGGGGAGAGAGTTCGCTCTGTAGATGGTCGAGGGTCTAGGGGCTGAATTCGAGCACCAGGCATGTCTGGACTCGGTGAACTCGTGCTAGGCTTTCGGAAACGGAAGTTATCGTTTGCGTTTGCTCCGACCTGAATCCCATTGAGAACTTCTTCGGCAGATGGCCGTCGGGCTGGATCAACGGACAGTAACCGCTCTAGGAATCGGTAAAGCTTCTCGGGGAGGTCGGGACGAATAGCTCGTGCATGGTCAAACCCAGCCCAGCTGGTGATTTCAGCACGAAGTTGGTCGAGATCCTCTTTCTCTTCATTCAATATGTCGGCATTCGCATACGGAAGAGCTGCAAAGCATAAGAAGTAGAGGATCATGCCGAGAGAGAAAATATCAGATTTGAAGGTGAAATTGCCGAAGGGCCCGTCAGGGTACTCTTGTCTGAGGACTTCGGGTGCGCAGTATGAAAGCGTTCCAGTTGCGCCAGTGGACGTCCGCTGAGCATTTTGCTGCTGGACTTCGCCGAAGTCACTGACAAGCACCCTGATTCCATCACCAGTTTCATGAAGGAGGCAATTGTTCGGTTTCAGGTCACGATGGATGTACCCACTAGCATGCAAATAGCGCAGCCCAGAAGTGATGTCACGGAAGAATGAGTAGATCTCGTCAAGCTGAAGTTTGCGAGGTCCACCCAGGTCAGACTGAGGGTCTGGTTCCCCCTTTGACTTCCGGCGAAGGCGATCTTTGAGTTGCTGCGCGGTGGTTGATGTTTGCACGTTGCCACAGATATAATCGTGCAAGTCACCGGCATTGCAATATTGTTGCAGGATAAAAGCACACGGCACACTGGGGCCGAATGTGCTTATCTTGGCATTCTCGAGCCAGACATGGCGATACGAGACCAGGTTCTGGTGTGAGAGATGTTGCAGAAGCTGTACCTCGCCAAGCACCTTCTCCAGCCATTCATGGTCATCACCAACGGGTACACGTTTGCAAGCGTAATGACCCAGCGACACACTGTCCAGTACGTGTTTCACCAAGAGCACCACACCTTTTCCGCCTTTCCCCAACACCCGCTCTTCCACGAAGAATCTCTTGAAATAATCTGGACTGAACGCAGCGGAGGATATACCCTGTGGGGCTGAGGTCGGCTCGGGAGACCTTTGATTTGTTGGTCCGCCCGGGAGTGCGGGTTGCACTAAACGGCGGCGCGGAGATGGGGGAGACGATGAGGTTGCGGAGCTCGGGAGGCTGTTGTCGAGCATGCGAAAGTAATTCGGATTGACAAATTCGCCTTCTGGTTCTTCATTCCCTCTCGGCTGTCCTCTGCCCGTATCATTCATCGGCCGGTGGCAGAGTGGGCAGTTGGTCAGCTCCATATCTCCATGGTCTGTATCTGACGTGTTGCGGAGCACCAGCTGTTGTGAATCGTGATCAAACACGACCACTGAGTCATTGTGCCGCCTATGACAGTAAGCATATTTTCAAGCAATATCTTCACCATACTCACAATACAACATGGTTTCCCCCATTATAAGGGACCATCGACATGTCGGCGGGCATGTTCAACAGGAAAACGCGGTCTGATCGATGACGATGTTTGGCCGGGCGGTGAGTACAGATGAAATCGTCACCTGGGGAACTTGGGTCAACAACACTTTCTTGGACAGATTTCTCTCAGCAGGTTTTTGAGAATCAAGTCAAGACGATCACTCGGTGACATTTTCGAAATGCTGTGTCGATCGCCCAACTTGGGCCGTGACGAAAGATGAAACAATTGAACTACGGAGCTAGTGCTTCGGTGGATACTCGTGCGGCTGACAGCACACATCCCACTATGGATTTCCAACAAAACTATCGTTGTGGGACTGGCCCGAGTGCGTGTCGCAATTGCAATGGACCCTATATCCATCACTGGTCTGGTGATTGAGGTCAGCCATGTGCTGGCCAGCCTCGTTCAATATGCGAAAACCGTGCAGAGCGCAAGTTCCGAAGTGCGGAGGCTCAGCGAAGAGGTGTTTGCACTGAAGGGGATACTGGATCATCTTGCGACACAAACAGAGCAGGCCCAATGCGATGAGAAGAGCTCCGAGTTGCCTTTCTTTGACCGGGACGTGATGTCAAGAGTGCTGTACACGGCACACGAGTTTATTCGAACACTACTTGCCGATCTAGAGACACCGGAGACCAAATTCAAACATCTCAAACGGAACCTCAATTGGCCATTTACCCAAAAGCAAGTTAATGAGCATCTCGTTAAGCTGGAGAGGGTCAAATCTTGGTTGATATTGGTTCTAATGGCAGACCATAACACCGCGGACCAAGGCATACAACAAGAGATCAATGATTTAACGGTCGCCTTGAAGGAAGACTTGCAGATTCGGGAGCGCGAGCGTAATAAGATGGCTAATAAAGAGTTGCTGCAATGGATGGCCCCTGTCAGTCCAGAGACCGCCCATTTGCGAGTATCAAAGCGGTATCGTATGAGAACTGGTGATTGGTTTTTGTCGGGCCACTTGATGGAGTTCCTCAAGACCGAAGAAAATCCTCTACTAGAGGAAAATCGAGCTCTTTTCCTTCTGGGAAAATGTATGTACTGACCGTGTCTCCTTTGGCGGCCCTCCACTGACTTCCAATGGTATAGCTGGGACTGGAAAAACCACACTGTTGTGAGTCTCATTGGCAATCTGCCTTGTGCCATCTGACTCTTCTAGTGCCCAGACAGCAGACAAGCTTACTTCGCTTTCGTCTCAAGACCCATCTATATGCGTGGCTTATTTCTACTGCACGATCGGTGATCATGCATCCCAGGTTGCGAGAAATGTCCTTGGATCGCTCGTGGCCCAGTTGTCTGGTGCGGATCCCTCTATATTAGACGACATCAGGTCTACATACAACAAAGTCCCGAAAAGTCAAGCACATCGCTTTCCGGTGGAGATCAGTACTCTCGAAGCTGCTATTGTGAACTGTGCTTCCCGAAAAACGCAGGTTGTCCTCTTGGTGGACGCAGTCAATGAAAGCAACGATATGGACCTGATCGAAGAATCCCTTGTCAGGCTCGCGAATTCATGCTCGAATATCCGCGTGCTTATCACAACTACTAATACACTGGTCTCCAGACACCACGGTGGATCGGTTCTGAACATAAGCAGAGAGGTGCGCGGGGATATAGATATATTCATTCGATGGCGACTCAATACCGATGAGACCCTCAGAAGCCTGTCCCCGAAATTCCAATCGGAGATCGAGAAGACCCTTCTACGCAATGCAGATAGCTCGTGAGTGACCGTGGATTATGGCTATGATATTCTGAGGCTCTAACATATTTCAGCTTCCGCTGGGTTCAGCTCTCGTTGGATAACCTAAGTACCCAGCGCTCTATCCGAGCAATGCGCGAAGCACTCCGAAGTCTGCCAGTGACTCTGCGAGAAACTTACGCAAGCACACTGGGGAGAATAGCACCCGCAGATTGGAAGATCGCTCGTGAAGCTCTCTTCTGGATCAGCTTCGCGAAGAAACCACTGACGTTGCGTCGACTGAACGAAATCGTCGTTTTGGAAGAGACGGACAAAGTTCTAGACGAAGATATGATGCTTGTCCCTCCACACATTCTCCTCCAAATATGTCAAGGCCTCATCACAGAAGACCAAGAAGGCTGTGTGACCCTCGCTCACGCATCTGTCAAAGACTTTTTGACATCCGACTGGATTCGCTCATCCAGAGTTGACTACTTCTGTCTCGATCCTACAACTGCAGATCTAAAGATTATGAAGAAGTGTCTGACCTACCTGTGCCTCGACAATTTCGCACATGGATACAACATCAAAAATCACTTGGCAATGCGGGACAATCACCCCTTCCTAACATATGCTGCAAACTATTGGCCCGAGCACGGTGCAGCGTGTGGATTTGGCGATTTGGATATGATCCACAAGCTTTTCAACACAAGGTTCCTTCCAGGCCGGGGTAATTATGGTACATGGCTACAGACGTTATTTCGACAGACCGCCTCGCGCGAACAGGATCGGGCAACGATTAACACCACACACCCCTTGTACTATGCGAGCTCTTTCGGGATGGCTCCTGTGGTGAAGTCCATACTTGCGGATCCAAATATCGACGTGAATGCGCCGGGTGGCCGTGTCGGGGCAACGTCCGTGTGGATAGCTAGTTTGAGATTCAATTACGAGGTCGTGGAAATCCTCTTGGCTGCCGGGGCTGATCCAACGATTCGGGATCCTGGAAGTGGACTCAATGTTCTTGATCTCCTGAGGATGGTCCCGACCGCTGGCCGGGATTATAATGCACTGAGGCCTATTCTGGCGCAGCCGGCACCGTGGAAAGAGAAGACGGGAAAGGGTGGACCTCAAACGTGATTCGATTAAGGAACAATGTCAAGTTATTTCTACATGAACCTCCAGGTTACACTAATATGAAGTGGAATAGAGGAGATGACGTTGTCTGATTCAATTACACCCGTGGACGAGATGCCAAGCACCGGGGATCATGCTTGACAAACCGTTGTATAAGGGCAAATAGCGTCGACAAATGAAGCATCTTGGCAAGGTCCTATTCCAAGTCAGTGGTATGATCGAGAGAATAATTGGGTTTCAAGCAAGAAGTGAAGTTGATCTCAGCAGGAACAATTGGAAAAATAAAAAGGTTTGATCCACATAGAATTTCGGATTGTTTTTTCTCATCATATGATCGGAGGAGCGCTAGGCAAGGTGTAAGGGGCAAAAGAAAACATACCTTTCAAGGTCAAGTGTCGGCCATGTCGATGTGTCGAGCCAGAAACCAGTACTCGGTGTGAGTACGGCGACTTGGCCATGCGGAGCTGGGGCTACGATCAATTGTGAAGAAACAAGGCATCGGGGCTGCAGGCAAATTATTTTCATTCATGGTGATTCCTTGTGAATCGGGTATCTGAGGTGGAGCTGGTGATGGATACACCAGGCCCCAATGTTGGTACAGTTCTATGACCGAACCTGCCACGGTGGTGACGCGGATTGGTAGAGTGGCAAGCACGTCTCAGGGCTAAGCATGGCGTAGCCTGCGACCCTGTCGGAGCCAACTCCGCTCGAGGCAAGGGTGGAAAGAGGAACCAGCCAAAGTCTGTTTCAAGAGGGGCATGGCTGGCCTCATGGCGGCATGATGCCTTTTTGTTTCGTGGGCTGGAGGAGGCACACAAGTGCCAAAGGAGTCGAGGATGGATCAATCAATCCTCCTCGCCGCTCTCGACGTCACTGACCTCGATGTTGGCGATGGAGTCGTTATCGCTCTCAACACCCTCGAACTCCGTTTCCTCAGCGGGCTGGGAATCGGAAGACTCGGCCTCATCATCTTCGGCAGGCTCGTTGTTCTCGTCAAGCTTGCGCTTGCGAGGCATCTCGCCAAGACGGCCTTCACGGCCATCAACACCATCTTCCTCTTCTTCACCATCTTTGCCCTTGCCCTTGGGTGGGGGTGTGTACCAAGGGATCTTTCCACGAAGGAAATCGTTGATGACCATCTTGGCGACACCATCCAGATCAGCTTCACCTCCCTTGAGGAGACGACCACCTTGGCGGGCAAGAAGTGCCAACCACTCGAGGTAATCCTCTTGGTGCTTGATGCCGTAAGTGCGCTCAAGGTGGCGAGGTTGGACGCGACGGAGCACAGCAGGGATGTACTGTTCAGGGTTCTCGACGTTCTCCACTCTGCAGACACCGCGGAGAAGAATGTCCTCCTCGGTGTCATTCATGTTGGGAGGAACGACACCAGGACAATCGATGAGATAGATTCTCTTCATCAGGGTGATGTATTGCCACACCTTGGTTTCACCGGGAATGGGAGCGACGGTGCACACCTTCTTCTTACGGAGAGTGTTGATGATGGACGACTTGCCCGTGTTGGGGTAGCCAATGAAACCAACCGAGACCTGCTTCCGATCGGAGTGGAGGGAAGAAAACTGGCGGAGCAGAGCAATCAACGAACCCTTACCAAAAGAGTTGTTGATGTTGGCGTGGAATGCAAGAGTAGGGTAGTCCTTAGAGAGATGGCGAACCCAAGCGGCCTGGTAGAGATGCAAAGTTAGCAATCCGTTACCAGCAATGAGTGAACATTGAAAAAGGAATGTGTGGGATGTTACTAAGAGCTCTGCTATCAAGCCACCAGAAAGGCAGAAGCAGAGCTCAACTCAAAAACAAAACACGTCTGGCCCTTGCGACAGGCCTTCAAGACGAAAGCAAGTCAACCTAGCTTCATAACGAAATTCGGTGCGGGCCAGCGTTAATATACCAAAGCTGTAACAGACGGAGTTCCATTGAGAAAAAGCACAACCGAAGTCATGCACGACATGAGTCGCAGGAAAAGGCCTTGACTTAGCGATGGAACGGGGGGATGAAAAGCAAAAAAAGTGAAGAACGAAAACGCAGCAGAATGAGATATGGATCATGAAACTTACAGCAACACCTGTTGGGACAAGATCACACTTGTTCAACACGAAGATCAAGTGCTTGTGGGGTGCCTCCTCGCGAATGTATTTTTCAACGCTTCTGCAACGAGTACCATTGGGATCACGAGAATCCAGAACGTGGATAATGACATCGGAAGAATCGATGACCTTGTACAGTTCGTTCCAGATACGCTTACTTTGACCCTTGGAGAAGACAGACTCGCGAGAGGTAGTGAGAAGACCCAAGTCCTCGACCGCGGCAGTGTCATCTCCGCGAACGATCGCACTTCCATCAGCGTGGAACCCTTCATCGTTCTTCCTGCTGTAGCTGTCCTGCGAGCGAGCGGACTCGCCGGCGAAATCCTCGAGCGAAGAAACACCGAGCTTGACACGCTTGCGCTGAGCCTTGGGACCGAAGGTATCGTTGAAGGGGGAGGTCTCGATGGCCATCTTAGCTTGGTGCTGCTTGAGACCGTTGATTCCATCACCGTCCCGAATCAAACTCATGGGGAGCTTGTTGGTCTTGAGAAGAACTTGGTAAGGGTCGGAAGCACGCTCGGCAACGGCATCGCGGAACGAGGTGAGGGCCTCTTGGGAGATGACTCGGGAGTTCGCAAACCATTTACGGTTTGGCTCGATGCGAGCTGTGGGCAGATCTCTGGATTGATAACTGGCCGACACGGTGATTTCACCCTGAGCATTACGGCGAGCCTTGCCATCCTTGAACATGTTCAAGGTCTTGAGCTTCTTGGCATCGCTGTGAAATGATTGTCAGCATGGACTTGTGATTTGTTCGAGGACGTACATACCGGTAGAAATTTTCACCTTTGGTTTTGACATTGCCCATGCCATCCTTGGGCTTTCCCTGCCTCTCTTTACGAGAGGCCTCTTTCTTTCCTGTACCCATGATGAAGTACTAGATAGGAATATGAAGAGAAAGGTATGTGCCTGACGAAAAAAAAATCGGAGGCAAGACCAAACACGAAGAATGGCAGAGTGCAAAGAAAAGAAGAAGGAAGAGAAAAGGCGGCGAAGGAAGTTTTTTTTTTGGCGCCAAGAACTAGCGTGCACGGGCCAACCAGAAAATCGCTTCTTCGACTGACCGCGTTGCTCCTGATTATACCGTTATCGCCAGGCTGCTCTGTTCAATTGGTGCTGTTGTTGGTTGACCATCGGTATCCTCGTCACACCAAGCCGTGAACCCGAGTTACTCAATTCCACGGCCCCGAATTCCACCACATGTCTGCTCTTCGCAACAGCCGGACTGCCTCCGTGCAGGTCCGCGGATTTGCTACCTCCTCCAGCCTTCGAGTCGGACCCGAATCCCCTCATTTCATCGATGTCCCCAAGATCGTTCAACCCACAAACCCCACCCGGCCTCATGTTCGTGGTACGCTACCCGTGCCCCGTGAAATCTTCCCAGCCCGCCGGACAGACAAGCCCAAGAAAGCATACCTCGATGCCGCCACACCCGCCCCCAAGTCCGAGCGGGAAGTGAACCCCTTCAGCAGTGCACCCGAAAAGCAGGAATGGAGGTTCCAGATGGCGGAGCTGCGCCGACAAAACCTGCGCGAGGGTCTCCGGGACCTGTACTCGCGCAAGCGTTCCGCAGAAGGAAGGATGGTCAGCCGCAGTCGTGAGAACCAGGACCGACGAGAGCGCATTCTCCAACAACCCGAGCGTGAAGACGAGCGTCTTACTCGTCCCTCGACCATCGCGGCCATGTTGCCTCAGAAGCAGCCGGTTCTGCCTGACCCCAACCGCGAGGAGCGCCTTGCGCTTTCTCAAGCCCGCTTGGCAGCCAAGAAGGCCCAGAAAGAGGCTATTCGCAAAGCGGACCTCCAAGAATTGTATATGAATGCTCGCTCTTTCATCACCACTGAGGAGCAACTTGCCGCTGAGATCGACCGCGTCTTCCCCGAGGGCGAGAACAAGGCTTGGCGCAACGACCACCAGCCCGGTGAGAACGTCTGGAACCTGGGCAACCCTCCCACTGTCAACAGCCTTGTCAACCAGACCCACAGAAATGAGGGTGCCCGCTGGGACATCATGCAGGAGCGTGTCAAGCAGCTCGGAGAGCAAATCACCGGTGGTAAGATTTGAGTGTAATCTTTGTTTATTTGGCATGTACAATATATTTCTCAGCTATCGCATCATAACTCCAATTCAGAGTTTCTTTTTCACTTTCTTGCTCGGTTGCCCTCTGAAGCTCAGCCTGGTCTACTGCAGTGGAAAATACCTAGGTAGTGCCTAGGTAAAGGCTGCGTTTGCCCCCAAGGCTATCATTCTATGGATTTGGGGCTTTGAAACCTCGTCAAAGCTCGAGGCGGATGAATTACAAAGTTGGAAATTCTTCAAGTACACAGAAAGGGTAATGTTGACGCGTTTGTCTCGCTTTTCAGTCAAAATATATATCTCCCTCCAGGCTAGGTTGGCTCCTATATGCGTTCTGCGGTAATGAATGCATAACCAAGCTCTTTCAGCGTTGCCATGCTTGTTGCTATTTCCAGAAGCTTGTCCCCAACCTCGCCACCAAGTGACAAAGCCTTTTGCTCCAGGAATTTACAAACAGGTCGGACATTATCTCTGATGTCGGTGAACTCGAGGACCTTGAAGCCAGTCGCACGGAGGAGGGCTTGTAGTTCCTCACCAGAGGGCATAGTAGGAACCTGGAACAGCTCGTGGAATCGCGCAAGGGCCTCAGGGTTAGGACAATCAGAGTCGAGAAGTAAGTCCGCAATAGCAAGTTTGCTACCGGGCCGAAGAACTCTCGCAATGTTCAAAAGTGCGGTCCGTCTGTCGTCCATGTGGACCAGCGACTCGATGGCATAGGCGCCATCAAAGGTGGCATCGGCAAATGGCATGTCCATGGCGTTTGCGTACTGGTATTTCACTTGGCCAGCCTTGATGTTGCTCTCGTACAGGTTCTGAGCAACCTCGATCTGGTGGTTGCTGACGGTGATGCCAGTGACTTGAACATCATGCGCTGTGGCAATTTGAACGGCAGATTTACCAGTGCCACAGCCAACATCAAGGATTTGGTGGCCCTTTGAGGAGGAAAGTCGCTCGCCGACTTCTTGAGTCATTCGTCCAGTGGCTACCTCCATTGTGTCCTGCCTTTCGGGGTCTTCCCAATATCCGACGTGGATGAATCCTGCCATGACATCGGTGAAGAGGCTGGTGTACTCATCGTACATAGCACCGATATCGGCAGGTGTTGGTTGAAGAGTCATTGTGGAGAGAAGTAAAATGAGAGTCACCAGGAAACATCAATGGACAATTTGAGGAAGAGAAGATAGAAGGGTTGTAGCCGTCCATGCCGGAGTGACTTTTCGAATTTATAGTCTCCAGCTATAGTCATGTCTGACCGGACACAGCAAGTCACACACTCCGCCTATTCGAGCAATAGCCATTTCAATAAATTGAATATCGGAATAAAATAGAAAATAGAATACCAAAAAAGCCTCACCTATATTCCTCCCGACTCTCTGGGTCCCAAGGCCGCGAATCTCACTCTGCACTTGACTGCATATGCATAGCCTCCCCCCACCGAGATAATTTACTAGACGATACTTGGTGTAATGTACGTAAAGCTGAGGCCCAGATATCAGCCAAGACGGGGTAAGCCGGGGCTGCCTATTGATGAACATCTTGTAACAAGTTCAATTCCTTGAAAATCGCACAAGATAAGCACTAAAACTACAGCAAATATCTGGAGGCAAAAAATATCTCATTAAAACAATTAATATTAGCGTAATTATGTGGGCTTTTTGTCAAGAGAAAAGACTCTGGCGAATTTTGGCCCTTCATCTTGCTCCCAGGAGGATGTGCGTTGACCCCATAGCCATCCGCGGAAGCAAAGAGAAGGTGAATTGACAACAAGAGCAGAAGATTAAATGTTCTTGGCTGTCCGACGCTCCCATCCAATTCGTGTTGGCTTAAGTGGGCCGGAGAACAAGGACGTGTAATCTGTGTTAGGTACGCCTTTCTTGCCATCCAAGTTATGGAATCGCATATTGCGCACCATAGTCGCGATGATGACAGCAAGATTGAGGTAGGCAAACTTCTCTCCGATGCAACGATGACGGCCAGCCCCGAAGGGAAGATATGGGCTTGAAGTACCCTTGGACATCGCGCCATATCCATAGTCCACAATGTCCTCCTTCTTGTCTTCCTCTGGAGCCTGGGTCTCCCAGCGGTGAGGGTCCCAGGCCATAGCATTCGGGAAGTACTCGTCACTCAGAGCTGTCACTCCAGGTGCAGCGAGCAAGACGTGGGAGGTCGGAATGACATAAGGGGTATCAGGGACTGGGATTGGGTTCTTCACCTTTCGTAGCAGCGAGTGAATCGAGCCATTGACACGAAGAGTCTCTCGAATCACGTTCTGATGCAGGGGGAGATTGTCAAGGTCCTTGAACTGAAGAGGTGGCAAGGGACCGTTGGGATCCGTGCGCTCAATGTTGGCTAGCTGCTCTTGGTAGAGTTCCTCGACAACGTTGGGCTGCGAGGCGAGACGCAGCATGATCCAGGAGCTAATGGAAGATGAAGAGTGCTGACCAGCCATGAGCAGTGTGATCATGATATGAGCAATCTCCTTGTCTGGCAAGGGTTGACCATTCTTGTAGGTACACTGCATCAAGTTTCCAATCATGTCGAGCTTCTCGGGAACGTTGTCGCCGGCATTTCTGCGCTTGTTGATGATGTCAACGTAGATTGCACGCATGCGTGCATGTGCAGCATCGCGTTTCTTGTTGTGTGGTAGAGGAGCCCACGGCAACATGAAATTGATTGGAGTGAAACCTTTGTCCAGATCGTGGTAGAGAACTGCAAACTCGGTGGTGAGCTTGGATCGCACTTCTTCGCCTTGGAGAGCGCTGCCGGCGGTAAAGATCGTGATCTCTGCCATTGCCGATGAAATATCCACGGTACCCGACGTTCCATGGAAGTTGGGTGACATGGCAAGGTAGTCCACAACCTCCTTCTCAATCAATGGCACATGAGCCTCAAGCGCTGCCTGGGAGAGACCGAATTTGATGAATTTCTTCTGCTCAATGAGCTTTGAATTCGGGCAGTCGTAGACGACATCGGACCCAAAGACCGGAGTGGTCAAAGGGCTGTAGACCTCCTCCGCATTGACATCCTTCAGCTTGCCATTGAGAATGAACTCGTTCCCTTTGGTTCCGAGGTAGACAGTGGTGGGGCGGCCGAGAAGAATGAAGGTGAAAATGTCACCGTACTAGATCAAAAAAATCCCATCAGCTCCCATCGGCTGCCAAAGCGCAATCGGTTGCTTACCTTCTCGCGGCACGTAAAGAAAAAGTCATACGGGTCCATGCCATAGTGAATTGTGCTGCCCACGAAGGGAACCCAATGGAATACCAGTGGCGGCCTGGTCTTGTTGAATGCGCGGAAGAGGGCTTGGTAGATGAGATTCAACACGACAACTGCCACAAAGGCCAGAAGGGCGTAGGCTCCAATCCATAGCTTGGACATGGCGAGTACTGAGCAGCAAAGGATGTACGAAGTACGGAGTACCCAGTAAGCCGCGGAGGGTGAATGGTCAATGAGAAACCCAATGAGAACGAAAAGGAAAAAAAGCGAGTAAGAAAAGAGCACAGTGCATATGGAAGGGGAAAAATCCAATTTAGGCAGACAAAGGGACAAGTGCTGGAATACACCGTACGTTCGCGCTTGGCGTCTCTTGGTGTTTCCATCCCAAACATCTGTACTTCCCTTCTGGGCCAATCGGAGCCGAAACAGGCAATTTAGGCGTGACAGGCTGTGACCGTACTGTACTGTATGAATCGGTATGGACCACCATCTGTAAAATACCAGCCTGGTATAAACCCCCCTGCATACGCCAAGTGAAGCCAAGAACAAGAAGAATTATCAGGCAACGCTACGCGATTAGCAGACTCGTACTCCGTACGCTTACCTGCATCCGCTAGTCTCTTGGCCATCAAAGATCCCGAGTGATCCAACCGTTGACTTTGGGGGCGAAGGATCACATCCCTGTCTCATCACGTGCTGGTGTGCATCCAACCACCAGAGCCGCAATAGGTAAATTAGACGATGAACAGTAGTAGAGGCTGGTCTAGAGGATTCCGTTGATATCTGTAAATTGGATAGAGTCTTGATATACTAGGCTCCGCCTGGAAGCTAGTATCATGATTACCGGTGGCCGTGGGAGCAACAGAATGAATAGTGAGTGCAGTCATCAGTCCAAGCGATGGAGTTGATCATGAATTTGGGGTATTGAAGACTCAGTATCTCTTAGGTACTGTCGAGGTCAAGGGCGTTTTCTGGGGCCTGTCTGAAAGGCCTCGAAATATTTAGCATTCTCGTTCTAGATATTTACTAGATTCAGCTGGACTTTGTATCGGCCAGAGCCACCACCTGATCGGCCAGTGCATCAAAGGTTAGACCTTGATCCAGTAGCCCCAAAAAGGGCAAGTCCACTGTAAACTCCTTCCATGCCCAGCTCTTCAGCTCTGCTGAAATCATGCTGTCCATCCCATAGTGCGCCAGAGATTTGCCCGGGTCAATCTTTTGAACGGGCAAGAGAACCAACTTGGAGAATCTTGCTAGAATCAATCCCAAGATCACAGACTTGACAGCAGTCTCCCCTCCTTCGGCGCGGGCAGCCTCCAACAATTCACGGGTGTTTGCGCCTCCGGATTGCTCGGCGTTAAGAACATCCCCTTCACTTCCACCGCCAAGTGCGGCAACAAGATTGCGCAGCCGATTGTCTTTCAGCCAGAGAGACTTGCCTCCTGCGCGAGAGACACGAGTAGGATCCATTCCAGTAACGATATGGGCAGACGCACAGGGATCGTACTTGAATGGACCTTGGGTGCTCGAGACGCTGCCGAGATCACGACGGCGACAGGCAAACTCCATCATAAGGAGATACTCGTCGACACTGATCCCGTACATGCCATTTCGCTTGAGAGCCTTCTCCACCTCGGGATGCTCTTCGACGTGCCCCACGTCAAGGATCATGCCCAATGCAATGGATGTAGCCTGCAGTCCCATGCTCTGGCGATGACGTGCCATGTGGTCAAGGTATGCATTTGCAGCAGAGTAGTTACTCTGCATGGCAGCGCCAATCGCGCCAAGCACGGAGCTGGTCATCACGAAGAAATCGAGGTCATGGCCTTGAAGTAGCTCATGCAAGTTGATTGTGCCTACCATCTTGGGATGGAGGACCTGGTTGAATTGACCCAGAGTCATTTCAGTGAAAAGTGTATCCTTGAATTGAAGTTAGCCGTGGCTCGCGATGGATCGAATAGGAACCATAGTCTTACTTTGAGTACCATGGCAGCCTGGACCACTCCCTTGATGGGCTGCTTGGCACAAAGAATGGCTCTGTTGACATCTTCTTTGATTGAGACATCGCCACGAACAACCTGTACGGTCATATCTGGGTATTGCGTCCAAGTAAGTTCTTCAAGTTCCTTCACCAAAGCAGTCGCTTCTGGCTTATCGGCACCACTGCGAGAGAGGAAAATGAAATGACGAGCACCACGAGAGACCATCCATGTCCTATTCGAAATTTTAGTATGTTTCCCATCTTTGAAGGAGAGAGAAAGGAATAATTACGCAAGGCTTCTTCCCAGACCACCCAGGCAACCTATCAAGAGATATGAAGCCTGTGAGTTGAAAACCAATGGTGCAGTGACTGTGTGCACGGGAACAACTGTGCTCGCCGCACGAGTCAGAACCGCTCTTCCAACAAAGTCTTCTTGAGAGATATGAGAAATGGCCTCTGAAAAGTCAGATAGGTCATACTGCGTAGAAAGCACAGGGCGGATGACATTCCGACGGAGAAGATCCAGTGCTTTGGCTAAGGAACTGTACATACTTATTAGTCTCGCGTATAGTATAGAACCTTTCATGACATACCTGGGTTTTTGGAGAGACGCGGCTGCGAATCCATCAATAGGATCGAACACCCCGATAGTGATGCCCTTGTTGAGGAATGATACTGCCGCACTTGCCATATCACCAGGTACAGCGTTTGACAAGACGGTGATGCGACCTCCATGGTTGAGGGAATTACCGAGTAGCTGATAACCTCCCTTGGCGTCGGTTAGGATGGCATCAAATGAGGTATCAAGCAAGGCTTTGTGAAATACAGCCTGACGATCAACCAAGCTAGCCTTGTCGCCAAGCTGTTGGAGGAGAGCCTGTCCAGCTTTGGAGTTGAAAGTAACATGGATATCGGATCCAGTTAGAAGAGCGACTTGCGAGATCACGTAGGCAAGATGTGCGTGGCGACAGTCAATCAGCACTCGATCCTTGGACTGTAATCGCAGCAACGTTTCAACGATATGCAGCGATGTGACAACGGGGTGTATCTGGCTGATGAGGTCCTCGGATCGCTCATAGACTGAGAGTAGCTCACAGTGACGCTCATCCACGATGATTGCCGTATCGAAGTGGTGAGGATAGAAGCAGCATACTCGATCTCCTTTCGTCAACCTCGATGTCTGAGGACCAACAGCACGGACAGTTCCCACCATCTCGAGGCCGAAGCATGGAGAGGATGTTTGCCCTTTGAGAGCTGGAATTGACTAGAGAGATTGTTAGATATGAGCTCGGCCTTTTTTAAGGGGACACTGGAAAAGGGCCACATACTAAAGCATCAAGGGGAGCACTCTGAATATCTAGGAGAACTTCATGCTCGCCGAGTGACTCCAGGGCCTGCTCCTTGAAATAGAAGCTATCCAGGCGCCCAACCTTCTCAAACTCAAGGGAATAATTTGAAGTGTCGCTCTCCACAATGCTTGTGGCAGTCGGCTTGATAGAGAAGTGGCGCTCGAAGTTGGCATTCTCCGCATCATCGGTCACATACCGACTGATGTAGACCAAACCGTCCTTTTCGATTAACTCTGTATCTAACTCACCATTAGGGTCTTTGTGGAATGCAATCTCGGTGTCCACAATGAGATCGACACTGCTTTGATGACCTGGTTGCCCATCGGCGATATCAACATCCACGCTGCAAAGATGGAAAGATGGCTGTTCGGTCATGATAGATTTTGCCAATCCAAATACCAGAGACTTTTCCGGATCTTGACCTTGGAGCACGTCGATATTCGTAACCCAGATGGCGGTTGCCGCCAGTTGAGTGAATCTTTGGATGGCCTGCATCTCGCCTGGAGTCATACGTGCCATCAGTGGGCCCTCCAACTCACCAAGCATGATGGTCCGGGAATCATGCTCAAGCAGTGAGGGAACATCCTCCAGAGCCATTGACCGGGTTGATATGCCAAGCTTTGCATAATGCTGCTCAATCTTCTCCTGGAACGGCTGGGGCTTGTTGCGGTATAGCTACGAGCATAGTCAGTAAGCGAGCGGAAGTAGGAAGAAACAAATGATAAGAATCGTTCCATACCAGAGTGACCTGGGGTGGTTGGTGGCCGTTGCCCCCATTAAAGCCATTTTGTTCATTTGGGGCATGACTGCCGTTGGACCCATTCACCCCATTTGATCTATTGGCTCCGTTGGTACCGTTCTGGCCATTGGCGTGAGTCGACCCATTGGATGAATGCACTCCATTAACTCCGTTGGTGCCGTTCTGATGGGCAACATCAGTATTGCGAGACACCATCAAAGTGGTACAATCGGCAGGTTCCGGGTAATCATCAAGGACTATGTCTGCTCCCGAAAGCCCAGCATCGAGCAATCTCTGGTGCCACAGAGCTTTGGACAGGAATGGGCTTGATGGTCGCCCGTCGTCCGCACCTAGCCAGTATCCGGGCAGTGCTCCGAGCATAAAGCCAGTAACTTGTCGCTGCTTGGTTGTCTCAATGATAATGAGCTTGCCATTGGGCTTCAAGAGCTTTCTGCAGTTGCCAAGGGATGAGGCAACATTTCGTGTTGCGTGAATAACCTAGGAATACGTCAACTAAATCTCAATCAAATATTTTCAAGAATGGAAACTCACGTTGGAGGCGAAGACAATGTCGTATGATCCTTCTTCAAAGCCTTGGGCAACAGGATCATTCTCAATGTCGAGAATCCCGAAATCCAGGTTTCGGTAGCCCTGGAACTTCTCCTGCGCAACTCCCAAGAACGCCTTTGAAACATCTGTGAAGTCATATTTCTCGAACTTTGGCAACGAGGTGTCTCCATGGAGGGCCTGCAACATCGGCTTCGTCGCACCACCAGTACCGGCACCGAGCTCGAGAATGCGGAGGCGAGGGTCCTTGTGGGCCACCAGCTCCATGATGTTGCTCAGTTTGGCATAAGCACCAACTTGACCAAAGCCATCTTCGTAGATCTTTGACAGTAGATTATCTTCAACCATGACGTCCAATGTACCCACAGACCCAGATAGAATCTCTGGCATTCGAGAGTTGAGCTGGGCGACCATGGCGGCCTCGGGAACAGTATGCTCGACCTTCCGGACG
The DNA here is from genome assembly GCA_911174995.1 of Penicillium olsonii. Classification (NCBI taxonomy): domain Eukaryota; kingdom Fungi; phylum Ascomycota; class Eurotiomycetes; order Eurotiales; family Aspergillaceae; genus Penicillium; species Penicillium olsonii. The sequence goes on along the minus strand of CAJVNO010000012.1, from coordinate 76,649 downwards.
ATGGAATCGATTTTTTCAATGAGACCTTTCCCTGTCAAGCCATCGTGCCCTTCACTCACAGACAGAGCACTTCCCTCTGCCTTCAGCCATGAAAGGAATTTATTCATATGGCTAGGCAGATTATCTGTTTGCAGGTCGCTCGGAAGCCTCTCCGCACTGCTCCGAATTGCCAGCCTGGTGACTTCTTCCAGGGCAGAGAAAAAGTGCCTGGAGGTTGAAATATCTTCTTGAGTACCGTGGAACAGGACATTGGCCTCAGCATTTGACATGCGATCAAAGTCCGGCTTCCAAACCAACCTAGTGTATGGCTGTGGGCTTTTGTTTGTTCCTTCATCAACGGCTGCTGTCTCAAGCGATGAGAATGAGATCTCCGCTCGAAGAATCGGTTTCTCGTTTGGCGATGAAAGATCAATAAATGTCTGAACTGATCGAAGCCCGCGGTGGTGTCCACGTCCACAGGCTGCTAGAGGGAGCTCCCCGACATTGTTCTGCGGCCATATCGTCAATTTTTGAATTGCGACAGGAAGATAAACCTTCTTGAGACTTTCAGGCTTGCCATGATGAACGGCGATAATTGAAAGCTGCAGACAGGCGTCGATGGTAGTAGGGTGAAGGATGTACTGTGACTGGCGACCCATCAAATCTTCGGTGGCACTCCCTGAAACCTCCGCGGTCGCCTGCTGGTGATCCGGGCTAGCACGAATGTCGGAAAGAGTCTTGAAGCCTGGTCCATAAACCAAGCCAACTTTGTCCATTGCAGAATACCAACGGCGATCATAACTGCTCTTGTTCATGCCACCGCGACTACCGACATTCCTGTTATCGGGCCACAGCAATCGATCTGTTGAATGTTAGCGGATTCTAAATTTTAGCGACAGCCAATCTTACCATCGGTGCTCTCGTTGTCAATTTGAACCGCTCCAGTAGCGTGTTCTGTCCAGATTCCCTGCGAGAAAGTGCTCACAGCGAAGTGATAGGTGGCAGATTGGCTAGGCACAGCCCGAAGATCAAACATCAGTTCTGTGCTGAGCCCGTCCTTGAGCACCATCGCGGCTTTGATATTCACCTCACGCAGAGTGTAAACGTCCTTCATGCCAGAGATACTCGAATTGCGGATCTGAGTGATAGCCTCGACAGCCAAGGCAACATATCCAGCGGCTGGGAAGACAATATCATCACCGACTTTGTGATCCCTGAGCCAGGGAACATTCTCCAAGTTGATGAGGTTTCGCCACGCCGGTGAGACATTAGACGTGCCGGGGAGTCTACTTCCCAACAGGTCGTGGTGAGGGTATGAACGGAAACGGATGTCTGTGCTGAGACGGCTTTCGTTCCAAAGAAGCTCCTCATCATAGGACCACTGGTATGTGGGAAGGTCTTTGATAAAAGCGCCGTGCGAGTATTGGATACTCTCAGCGCCATCATCATCCTTGTGCATTGTCTCGTCCGCATTCACGGTGGAGAGGTCAATAGGCCATCCTGACAAGAAGAGAGATCCCGCCAGCTTGAGCAAGCTTTCAACCGAGTCGGTATTACGCTTGAGGGCTGACATATACTCCAGTCGCTCTGGGGTATAGCCCAATTTCGAGCGGATTGCCTTGACTGGCGCGGCCAGAGCCGAATGGGGGCCGATCTCGATCACCACATTTACCTCCGAGCGCGCCTTGAGGAGTTTTTGGGTCGCCTGGTCAAACCTCACAGGGGATTCAAGGTTCCTCCTCCAGTAGTCGAGATCGACGATCGGAAGCTCTTCCTCGGTCACCGACGAGAACATTGTGACCGTTGAAAGGCCAGCCGAAGGGGGGTCATTGGGAAGAAGACACTCCCGAAGTGATTGTTCATAGTGTGCTCCAGCCTCGGTCATCAACTGAGAGTGGTATGCATTACCAGAAGTTACCAGCTTTCGATTGAAGACACCAGCACGAGCAAAGCGACCTCGTGCCTCATCAACTGCCTCATCCGTGCCACTAAGGGTCACGCTATCCGGGGCATTGTAGCACGCGATACCAATATCCGGAATATCTTCGATGACTTTCACGACCTCTTCGGGGCCCATGCCGACAGCCAGCATAGCGCCATGCTGTGTGCTCTTCACTGTCGCTGCGCCTCGTTGGTATGCGATGATGATGGCTTCGGCGGCCGAAATGAGCCCGGCAGTGTAGGCGGCTGCGATCTCTCCTATTCAACTAGATTAGCGTTTGCTCGGCAAGATTAAGCCAGTACTCTTACCAGAAGAATGGCCGACGACGGCCGTCGGATTCACCCCCCAGGAGCGCAAGAGATCAACCATAGCAATCTGGATTGCCGTAGTCAAAGGCTGCGATTGCTCCGCTTCGTTGACGCGACTCTTCGACTTTGGCTGGGCAAGAGCCTCGAGGAGGTTCCATTCCGGCGCGTTGGGTAATTTCGATATGATGTCGCTCAGATTTTGCAGGGTACGGCGCACTATGGCATACTCCTGGGCCAATCCATGGCCCATTTGTGCCCATTGCGCGCCTTGTCCAGTGAACACAAAGGCAAGCTTTGGAGACGCGCCCATGGCAGTTCCAGTTGTAAGCTTGTCCGAGCTCAGCGAATCGGAGAGCTGAGCCACATTTAAATCGCCAGGGACGATAGTAAACGCCCGTGCGGAGTGGTTGCTGCGGTGCGCGCTCAGGGTATGTGCCAGGTCACGGAGGAAAAGATCATCTTGGAAGTCGGCGGAAATAGATTTGATGTTTTTCTCCAATGTCGACTCGCTGTGGGCCGAAAATGGCAGCAATATATTCTTTTTCGCCACGATGTTCTCAGGAGCCGGGAGAGATGCTGGGATATTTTGTCGCAAACTACTCAGATATGACTGCACTGCATCCAGAATAGCATGCGCATTTGCACCACCATACCCAAATGAGTTGACACTGGCTCGGCGGTATGACTGTGCAGTTGGCCACGATGATAGTTTCTGAACGATCTGCAACCGACCGTCGCGGAGGTCTAGGGCAGGGTTCAATCGTTTGATCCCAATGGTTGCAGGAATCTCCCCCTTCTCCAAGCAGAGAACTGTCTTTATCAAACTAGAGATGGCACTGGCTGCTTCTCCATGACCAAGATTTGTTTTCACAGACCCCATCAGCAAAGGATTATCGGCAGTTCGCACATCGCCAAAGACTTTTCCAATGGCCGATACCTCCAGCGGATCTCCGACGGGGGTACCTGTTCCGTGACACTCGAAATATCCCGTCTTTTCTAGATCAAGACCAGCACTGGCATATGCCTGTCTGATGACCATCTCTTGATCTTGTGCACTGGGATGACTGATTCCTGGGCTCTTGCCGTTGCTGTTCACGTTAGATTGACACTCAATTGGACTATACATTCATATCCTCGCAAAACTCACGCATTTATCGATGTGCCTCGGATGACTGCGCGAATTGGGTCGCCGTCTGCAATAGCCTGGGATAAAGTCTTGAGGTACAGAGATCCGACAGCCTCCGCACGCGCATATCCATCCGCGGTCTCGTCAAAAGTGTGACAAACCGAGGTTGGGGAGAGGACACCGAGCCGCACACTTCCAATCTGCTGTTCAACTCCAAAGATCAAATTGGTGCCGGCTACCACGGCAGCTGAGGAGTCGCCAGCCTGTAGACTGCGGCAGGCCAGGTGCAGAGCATACATTGTGCTGGAGCATGCCGTGTCAATTGTCATACTTGGGCCTTTGAGATTGAACACATAGTTTACTCGGTTGCTCAATATTGTCAAACCGCCACCCTGGACATTGGTTCAGTGATCAATATTCATGTCTTCACTCGTCATCGAAAAAGAAGAGTGTCACATACTGTCATATGATATGGAGCACCATGGTTAATATCTCGGGCTTGCATCTGGCCAACATCCCATGTGAAGTTTCCAACATAACAAGCTGTTTTTGAGCCGGAAACGTCCTCGAGACGAGCACCGGCCGCCTCAAAGCTCTCATATACGACCTCCAGCAGTTTTCGCTGCTGGGGGTCCATACTGGCAGCCTCTTTGGGATTGATCCCAAAGAAGAACGGATCGAATTGACGGTAAGAGTCGTCTTCGCCAAGGAAGTAACCTCCTCGTGTTGATATGCTACCCGGCCGCATTTTGTCGGGGTGGTACCAGGAATCAACGTTGAATCGGTTACGGGGAACATCAGATTGACCTGATCTCCCCTCAACTAGTAGGTCCCATAGCTTTGATGGCGAGGTGACCTCTCCCGGGAGGCGGCATGCTGTCGAGTTGTCAGACAAGATTCATAGTCCCGAGGCCAACTGAGATGCATTGACTTACCCATTCCTATGATGGCGACAGGCTCGGGGCTACCATTGCATGAGCTCATGGCTGCGACGAAGATTTAAAAGAAGAAGATTTGTGAGGGTGATGAAGTTCTCCTGAGATCGTTCTTATATCTTCGGGGTACAAGGCGTTTGCACTTATACTTGTCGAGGCTGCGTATCCTCACTACAGACTCGGTGGCCGTAATTCTACCACAAAGCTCCAAGCGGCTCCGGATGTGAGTATTAGGGCCCTCTCCCCAGTGCCTGTCAGTCTACAGTATCACGCCAAGTCATCAGATATCGCCCCCAAGCTACATTGATGCAGCCAAGTGTAGAACAAGCCACTCAGCAACTACGAGCTCACTGAAGAGCTCATAGATTAATCAATGTGCACCCGACTGAATATAGAAATTAGATAAATGATATTATTGTTGATACCGCAGTCTGTATTGAGCTAGTATCAAAGTCATACACTGTGCAGTCCACTTTGTTGGAAAACATTCAGTACCAATTGACAGCAAGTTAGCTGACTTCACTCTACACGGAGCCTTGAAGGCCCCAAAGACCGACAGCCCCGGGCAGTGGGTGTTTAACTTTGCATCAGCCTTACTGGGAATGGCTTAGTCCGTCATCAATCGCTTATAATAATCATTTTAAAATCCTACGGTCTTCCTTAGTCTACCATCAACCCGATAACAGCCCCTCCGATATTGATACCCACACAATGTCTGCCTTTCTTCCGGAACCACTGAGGATGCTAGTCTCCAACCCAGCTCTCTGGGATTTCTCGTCCGATGGCCCCATTCCATATGCGTTACGCCAAAAGTTCACGGGGAATCCACCACTCATAAGCTCGGACATCTCATTTGCTTCGAAGACTGTGCTAGTCACTGGGGTGACATCCGGCGTTGGTCTCGAAGCAGCACGCCAGCTCGCCCAGCTGGGTCCGCGCCTTCTCATCCTTGGGGCGAGAAACCTCAGCAAAGCTAACTGCACCAAGACTGAGATCGAACAGAATATGCCTCATCTTACGGTGCAGGTGGCTGAGTTGGATCTGGAAGATCTTTCTTCTGTGGACCGCTTCGTGAATGAGCTGAATGCCAACTCGATCCGTCTAGATCTGGCGCTTCTCAATGCAGGCTTTTTTGGTCACGATGACCGGATGACCGACGACGGATACAGTCCGTTGTTTCAGGTCAATTTTCTCAGCACTGCCTATCTCGCATTGAGGCTGCTTCCTCTACTTCGGGATGCTTCCCGTCTTGTCTTGGTCACCTCCGAGGGACATGCTTGGACGACATTCCCTGATCTTCCCGAAACTGAGAACAAAAGTACTCTGCCAATATTGACCATCTTCCGGGAAAAGAAAACACTTGGCAGTGCAGATGATCAGTACTACCGCGCCAAGCTTCTTCTTGCATTGTTTGGGAAAGAACTTGCTCTTAGGCTAAACGCGGCGAAACTCGACACTACTGTGGTCATCACCACCCCGGGTTTCTGTGCCTCTAACTTTTTCCCGAACGACGTGATGACCCGCGTAATCCAATTGACCTCCGCTCGCTCCATTCAGCAGGGTGGGGCTTTACACATCTTCGCAGCTACGGCGCAAGGCTCCGACATGCACGGAGCCTATTTACGTGATGGAAAGCCGACCCGGTAAGATACACTTTTCATTGTGGTATAAAGCAAAAAAAAAAAAAAAAAAAAAATTATTAGATAAAAAAATAGGCCGAGATGGCTTATTTCTGATACCGAACTAACATATCTTCATAGACTGTCGAAATACGCGGAAAGTCCGCAAGGCCAGGCTTTACAACAACGATTGTGGGAGGAAATGGAAGAATTTGTTTCTCAACGAGGCGTGCTGCTCTCGGAAATATTGTCTTCGCCTACCGAGCAAACAACTACTGCTAAATGATGAGTTTGTTAGCTAGAAATGCTAGATAGCAATATTGAATACACCTTGACCCCATTTGACCCCGCGGGTACTCCCACGGATTCCATGCATGGCGCACTAGCGGGCCGCGGAGCCTTTCTGACGCCCCACTTTCCCCCGCGGTATTGGTCCGTACAAGATCGTAAAGTTCCGTACCATACCGTACAGTCTTGTACGCGCCCATCGATACCCCTGCTGGCATGTACCACGTAGATAACCTTGGCACGGAATCAAATCTGTTTCCGCTGCCCCTGATTTCCTTGGCCAATTGACCGCTCACGCAAGGCCCAGGCCACTGCAAGTGTGGCCCCTGGTCCAATGCAAACCCATCCAACAACCAAACAGGAAGCAATACGCCAAGACGGCATCGTCTGATCGTGCCTCAGTTCATGCCAGGCCAGTGTCAACAAGGCTGCGAACGTGAGCGCGTAGTCGATCTGCAAGAACATAAGCACGAGTTGCGCGGCCCGCGTCGGGGCTGGGGTCGATCCGATTCCATCCCGTAGGCTAAGTCCGATATACCCCAAGTGCCCGACGGCCCCCACAACCCCCGCCAAGACGTACGGGATGGTCGAATTCGGCCCAGTTCGCAGGGGGCCAGCAGATCTGACCCTCCTGTTGAAGAGAGTGCATTGCATGAATACTGCCAAGGAAATGCACATCGGGTGGAAAGTAAAGGCCAGAATTCCCCATGTCTGTAACTTGATACCCCACTGGAGTGGATCGAACATCAGCACGGCTGGTATTCCGTACCCGATCAGCACGCTGGAGATCACAAGCCAGGTAGGATGCTGAATCCGAGACTGGATATGCCAAGGGCCGGATTTTCGCGCCAAGGCAATCCCATATAGTGGACACATCATTGCTGATGTTGCTAGCTGGGAGAATACCCCCCACAAAGTTGAGCTAAAGTCCGTTAGCCCGCTTTCCCAAGTCCTAATGTCACCTCATGCGATGCCAAGAAAGAACAAAAAGGCGCGTAGAGAGAACTCACTGTCGTGCCAAGCTACCTGGTGCGGCTCGAGAGCCTTCGGTAAGCAGAATGATGGGTATGGCAAAAACATTGGCCAAAAACTGTCCCATGAAGAGACGTCCGGCGGGGAACGCAGGCTCTCGGCCAACTACCGGAAGATTGAATGCCACCATAGACATGAGACCACGATCTAGATCGGGAAATTGGTCTAATCCGGCAATCTGCGTTGAGGGATATCTTTCAACAATGGCATCCAGCTCTTCGAATCCCGCATACCAAGAAAAGATGCCCCAGACCCCCACCACTGCAGAGACGGCGAGACCGAGGAATATGTTCGTAATTGGACGAGGCATCGTTGGGGGCAGAAGAATGGAGACGGCGAACTTTGTCTGAAGCGGATCGCGTACGGAGTACGGTTGGATGATGCGCTCGTACGTTGTCAGTATGAAGAGGTGATCGGTTCTTGTTGCCTGCGTTTGACTCCATCTAAATAGTATTGTGGCAGTGCTATGAGCGCTTTCCTTGCCTGAATAGGTCGACGCGTTAGTCTGCATCAAGATCCACATTCATCGTCAGATGAGGTCAGATTGACTGAGGACGGCACCTGTGGAAATATGAGCTGATCGAGTTGGCAGGACAGGTACCACTGGTGGTCTTCAAGAAGATGAGAAAGTAAGACCTTCGGTTCTAAGGTCAGGTCAATTGAACGATCAACTACTCACCATGTACGACCTGATAGTAGTTGGTGCGGGTATGTACTTCAAGCAATGCTGTTTCTGAACTCTCTTGTTGATCACTTTTCTTCATTGTTACAGGATGGTGCGGGCTCGTCGCCGCCAAAACATACCTTCAAGTATGTCCTGACGCTCAAGTTCTCATTGTGGATGGTGATTCCAGTATTGGTGGCACCTGGAGTGAGGAGCGTCTGTATCCTCATCTTGTCGCCGAGGCACATCACGGGCTTTTCGAGTTCTCGGATCTTCCAATGCGCAAGGAGTCTGTGCTCCCAGATGGAAGAATCCCAAGCAAAGCTGTCCATGACTATCTCGTGGAATATGCAACCAAATTCAAGCTCACTGAGCGCCTGCGCCTCAATACTTGGATCGAAAACATTCGTCGGGACCCAGCGTCTCTAGCAGACGATGGGATTGACCACTGGGTGGTCACCGTTGCTGGTACACGCGAGCAGATTCAATCCAGGAAGATCATTATCGCGTCCGGGTTGACATCGGAGCCACTCATCCCTTCCCTTCCTGGTCGGGATGAATTTGAAGGCGAGGTGCTTCATAGCAAGGCACTCGGTCATCCGGAATTCGTCAATCGGATTTCAGACCCATCCCTTCGCCATGCTGTCGTGTATGGAGGGTCCAAGTCGGCCTTTGATGCAGTTCACCTGCTGCTGTGCGCTGGAAAGACGGTGGACTGGGTGATTCGGGATGCCGGTGGAGGGCCGTCGATGATGACGCCGCTCTCCATCTTAGGGCAACCAAGTTTCCGGCTCAACAACACTCGCTTCTTCTCTCTCTTCTCCCCACATCCATTTGAGTCCCCCAATGAATCTTCGTGGTGGCGACGATCTATTCATCAAAGTGCTAGAAGATGGGCGCAGCTCATTATCGTCATTTTCTGGCGCGTCATGGCGTATCTGCTTCAGCGTTCCTGGGGGTATGATTCGAGTCCCAACGGGAAACACTTGAAACCTCTTCTGGACTTAGATAGCCTATTTTGGAGTCCTGCGACACTGGGGGTCATGACACACCCGGAGCTGTGGGATGAGATTCATTCTGGAGAGCGAGTGAAGATACACAGGGACACCATCACAGGTCTTGGAAGCGGCAAGCGCATCACAGTGAGCAACGGACGTGATTTGTCTGCCGATCTGGTGGTTTGCGCCACTGGCTGGCATGCTCGACATTCATTCTTTGCTCCAGATGACCAACTGGCCGTAGGGTTGCCGTCCAAGACATCCTTTGACCCGAAGTCTCAAAAGAAATGGACGGATCTTCAGAGTGCAGCGGACTCGAGTATCTTGAAAGAGCTACCGCTCCTTCAAACATGTCCGATTCCCCCAGCTCCCCTCCGGTGTGAAGATGATTATCATCTCTACCGCTTCATAGCACCCAGCAGTGAAAACCCATCCCATGAGCGGTCCATAGCATTTGTCGGGTTTCTTCGCACGGCTGGGGCACCGATTGTCTACGAGGCTCAGGCTTTATGGGCAGCTGCCTATTTGACGGGCTCTTTAAAACTGCCAGAAACAACACAGCGCGAACACCAAGTCGCGCGAATCAATGCTTGGATTCGCCGTCGATACATCTGTGGACGCAAAGTTCCATTCGCGCTATTTGATTTCCTGCCGGTAAGTTCCATGTGCTGGATCCTTCAATACTACGCTAATCCTTTGAACAGTATGTCGACATGCTCTACCAAGACCTGGAAGTCAACTCCCACCGGAAGTCCAATATGATAGCTGAAACATGTGGTCTCTACCAGCCCCGGGATTTTCAGGGAGTCGTCTGCGAATGGTTGGCACGTCAACGAGGAAACGAAACGCGAGTAGAATCAAAGTAATTAGAATAAGCTAGCAGGAAGAGGCCTTTGGGGGACTGGAAGATTTGCAAACCAATCTCTCAATCAATTCAAATGTTTCCATCTTCGCTTCCTTGACAATTTTCCTGGTATCTAAATACGGAACACCAGCTTACCACCACGCACTTGCGAATCTCGCAGCTGCTGCAACCCTCCCAAAACTCCATCCAACCCACCCTCCCCAATGATGATCCGATGTGTCTGAATACGACCCTGATTCACGAGTTCCTGCACCGAGGCCCACCACCGCCGGCCGAATTCCGCGTCCACCATGTCCGCCGAGAAAGCAGTGGCCCCCATTGCCCAGTCTTCGCCAAAAACAGTATAGGCCATTGTCACGGTGCTAGTCACATCTGACCGGGGACATCTGATTGGAAGCAGGGACGCATATTGGCAACCATCACCAGGGGACAGTGCATCGCCACAAAACTTTGCGCTCGATGGAATCGACACTGTGTCCCAGGCTTTCAACAGAGACTTGCCCATATTCCGGACGTAGTCTTGTATCTCTTCAACAGCCTCCTCGCCATCAGCGTAGTCGAAGACTGCTACAGCTCCAAGTCTCTCTGCCAAGTCGAAGTGGTCAGGGGAACAGACAGCCAAGGGGGCGAATCCCGAGAGTTTGGCAAATTTGATACCCAGGACTCCAGACGCTGTCGATGCCCCGTAAATGAGAACAGGCTCTTTTTTCTTGCTGTCCGTTTCTGACTCCTCGAGTAAAAGTGTATCGAGAGGTAATTTCAGTGTCTGGTAAAGCGCCTGTCCTACTGAGGTGATGCCCACTCCCAGCGTGGCGGCTTCCTCAAAACTCATGCTCTCCGGGATGAGAATTTGAATATCGGCTTTGGCAACAACGTACTCGGCAAAGGCACCATCCTCGGGCTCTTGGGAGTTGCCTCCGTGCACGAACCCAGCCACGCGGTCACCAATGCGGAAATGCGATGGGACGCCAGGTCCGACTTTCTCGACGATACCCGCGTAGTCGCAACCGAATAGGACGTCGGGCTTTTGGGTGAGCTCAATGTGCTTCCAGTCGGTTGGATTCAATGCTATGGCTTGTGTTTTGACGAGTAGATACCCATCTCGCAAAGAGGGAAGCGGCCTGTCATGGACGAGTGCCGCTGATCCGGGGGTGGTGCTGACAATGGCTTTCATACTTCAATGGATAATGAAAAGAGATAGTATATGAGCATGTTGGGCCTGAATGTTGCTCGATTATTTGTAGCAATTAGCCTGTGAGTCCCCCGCCTGGGCAGACCCCTGCTCGTCTTTAGTGCTGACCTGGGCTCGCCCCAGTTCCCATTCTGGATGAGCTGCATGTACGAAGTAATACTGTGGCTCTGCCTTGTAATTGTCATTTCGTCTCTAGATGACTTTCATATCACTCATAATATATTGAACTGTAATTTTTCGGCTTTTTTTTTCGCCCCAAAATCCCGCTTATTCTCTGTGACTATGTATACGAGAGCCTTATTTAAGTGGCTATCATTGTGCAGCATCTGCTTTTTGACACTCTAAGCTCTCTCTCATTTCGATACCTTTCAGAACATCAGAATGTATCCTACGAAAGGTCGTGCGAGAGCAGACTCGGGTGTTTCCCTCTCTACGCTATTATATGACGACAGAAATCTCCCCGACTTCTCTGCTTCGATTGCTCTTCCTTCGCATTTGAATCTCTTGGCGAATGCATACGACATTCCAGAGGCCGATGTTATCCACCTAGCTTGGGCCATAGTCCTGAAATCCTTCCTGGGGACACCATCCGTATGCTGGAGCACGGTTGATTACCGGAAGCAGAGCACGGAAAGAAGCGCCCATGGCATGAAATGGGAACTTCTGGAATTGGATGAGAGTCATACTATCATCTCATTGCTTCAGAGATGGAATGATCCATCTGTTCACCGGTATTTGTCTCATGATCAGCTACCGGAGGACACCCAACAGATACCTACCAATGTAATGGTGGTTGTGAAGAGGCATCTCGGCTTCGATAATCTGAGTCCAATTGGATCCCAGGTATGTGAGGCCCCAGTGCCGTGATATTTTGAAGCGAACATGATTTTGACGATATTCAACAGACAGGGATGGGAATAAGGATGTGCTTCCATCCATCTACAGAGCAGCCTCAGCTCCGTCTGATCTGGCGCTCGGATTCCCAGATTGCAAGTCAGGCATTCCGGCTCACCAGAGCTTTGGAAAGTGCTCTCCAAGCCGTCTTTTTGACGCCAAATATCGAAGTCCGCAATCTCAGTCTCTTCAACATTTGGGATCACCAGCAAATTCTAGAATGGAATTCGCATTATCCTGAAAAGACAGATTGCCTTATTTACGAGCTGTTCAAGGATCAAGTTGACGCAAGGCCGGATGCTCCCGCTGTGTCTGCGTGGGATGGCGAGCTGACCTACCGAGAACTCGGTCGTCTTTCTACCCGGTTGGCTGGAACTTTACAGAATGAATTCGGTGTCGCATCAGAGAAAATCGTCGTGCTTTGTTTTGAGAAGTCTGTTTGGGCGATTGTGGCAATGTTGGCAGTGGTGAAAGCAGGAGGAGCTTTCTTGCACGTCGATCCCCAGCACCCTGCTGCTCGACAACGAGCGATGGTCCACACAACAGCCGCACGACTGGTACTTTGCTCTGAAAAGACACACAGTCTGGTCATGGAATCTCACCTTAGATGCGATTTAATGGTCATCGACCGCAAAATCTTCTCCGCTGAGCCAGATCACGCGCAGCAAGAAACGGCTGTTTCATGCCAGGGTATTAGTCCCGAGAATGCGGCATATGTTGTGTGCACATCAGGAAGCACAGGTACTCCAAAGGCAATTCTCGTTGAGCACGCTTCATTATCTACCAGTGTCAAGGCACAGGCTGATGCTATGGGAATCATTCCCGGATCTCGCGTCCTCCAATACGCAGCCTATACTTTTGATGTCAGTGTTGGTGATATCTTCACGGCACTGACTCACGGTGCCTGTGTGTGTATACCGTCCGACTGGGAGCGCTCTCATGATCTTTCCGGTGCCATCAATCGTTTGAAGGTTAATCAAGCGTGTTTGACTTCGACGGTGGCGAGCATTCTGACCCCATCGGAGGTTCCAAGCCTGAAACAACTCACACTAGGAGGTGAACCAGCTACACAGCAGTGCGTCAACATCTGGAGTGAGAAGGTTGTTCTCAGGAATGTCTATGGGCCTGCTGAGTGCACAATTTGGTGCGTGATTCAGCCGGAGCTTTCTGCGCATACGCCTGTGTCAAATATCGGACACGGCATAGGTTCCCGGACCTGGATTGTCCACCCCGAGAATCATGATCGCTTGATGCCCGTTGGCGCCGTTGGAGAGTTACTCATCGAAGGACCACTGGTTGCAAGAGGTTATCTGAATGACTTGGCAAAGACTGACGAAGTGTTCTTGTCGAAGCCTCCTAGCTGGTTGGCATCTTTTGGGCCAGATCCCTACAAGACCAAATTCTACAAGACAGGGGACTTGGCCCGGTATGGCACCGAGGGCACCTTGTTATTCAAAGGTCGCAAGGACACACAAGTCAAGCTTCGAGGCCAGAGAATCGAATTGAGCGAAATTGAATATCGCTTACATCAAGCTTTATCTGACCAAGTTGCTGTTGCTGTGGAGCTCGCATCTCCTAAGGATTCTAATGCATCGGTGTTAGCTGCTTTCATCACTTGGGATCAGGGACTTGATCTGCAGAATGTGGCAACTTTGACACCAAACGCACGGCGACAGTTCAAAGACTTGGTTTCAGATATTAAGATCCCGATTGAAAAGGCTCTGCCGGTATATATGATGCCTTCTCTGTTCATCCCCGTCCAGACATTGCCATTAACAATTTCTGGCAAACTCGATCGCAAGGCACTCCGTACTTTCTGCACGCAGTACTCTCATGACTTTTTGATCAATTTTGACGACGTGAATCCGGGACTAAAATCAGATGAAGCGTCCGATGTGGATTCTGCTCTTGTTGATATCTCAAGTCCAGCTGAAGAGGGCTTATTGCGACTTTGGGCGCAGGTCTTGGAAAAGAATATTGAAAGCATCAGCCGGTCTGACAACTTTCTTTCCCTGGGTGGAGATTCCCTAGCAGCGATGCGACTTGTCAACATTGCAGCAAGAGATTTGCGATTGACTCTTACGGTCGCGGATGTATTCAAGTCTCCAATTCTGTCAGAACAGGCGACGCTTCTCCGACCACTCATCCAAACCAAGCATGTTGCGCCGTTCGAGCTGATGATGAACGGCAATGTTCCCATCCAAGAATTGGTAGAATCTGCGGCAAAGCAATGTGAGCTTGCCTCTGAGAAAGTCGAAGATATCTATCCCTGTGCTCCATATCAGGAAGAAATGATGCGGGATTCGCTCGATACCGAGCGGACCCAGATGGGCCAGGAAGTCATTCAGCTTTCTGATGACCTGGATATTCCGCGATACATGAGTGCATGTGCCCGAATTTTCCAAAGGTTCCCCATACTCCGTACTAGAATCGTTGAAGATTCAGGCAGGCTCCTTCAAGTCGTGGTTCAGGAAGATTTTCCTTGGCAGCGGCCGGCGTCTATCGCTGAGTATTTGGAGGCTGATACTCGGGAGAGGCCGTCTTTGGGAAGGCCACTCGCGCGATGGGCGATCACCTCAGATGAAACACACCTGATATTGACGATGCATCATTCGATCTTCGATGGAATCTCATTGGGTCAGATCCTTGGATCGATATATGCTGTATACCAATCGATTCCACTTCCGCCGGTCAACCTGACTTTTGCGACACTGCTTGGGAAGATACATCAGTCCCAAGGTGGTTTGTCAGATGACTCAAATCAGTTCTGGCAAACCTATCTGTCCCTTGCGCCTGGATTCAATGAGCCTTCGCCTTCAGAAATCAAATCTGGCAGCCTACCATATGCCAACTCCGGGATACAACGTCTGGTGACATTCCAGGCCGGCGCAGTCCCAGCCCTACAGCAGCACGGACTAACGGAAGCATCCCTTGTCCGCGCAGCCTGGGCATGCACATTGGCCAAGCACCATGGGAACCCTGAATCAGATGTCATCTTCGGCACAATTTTGACCGGTCGCAACATCCATATTCCTGGCGTCGACGCACTGGTCGCACCAGCTCTAGCACACACGCCAATCCGTGTCCGCATGTCCTCCCTGCAAGAGGAAAACCCGGCTCAATTCCTTGCCCAGATCCAGGACGAGGCAACAGCCATGATTCCATTCGAGCATGACGGTATGGAGCGTATTCGTGCTATTGATGACCAAGTGCGCGCCGCGTGTGACAAGATCGAGACTTTGCTTGTGATTCAACCGATTCCAGAGGGGTTGACTTTGGATTCGAAATCCCCTTTCCCGGGGCCGATCCTTTCGGGGCCTCGAGTTGAAGCTCGGGAGATGCGGCATTTCCACTGGTATGGACTCCTTGTAGAGTGTACCTTGCTCCCGACGAATGGCTTCTTTGTGCGGATGTGTTTTGATGATAGTCTTTACTCTCCGGAGAGCGTGGAGGGGTTGCTGGATGATTATGCGCAGGCTGTAGGTGAGCTGGCGGGGGGGTTAACTGAGGTCCATAGTTCTAAGATCACCAGGTGAATGATTCTGGGGTCTTTGTCTGAGGTTCTGGTTGAAGACTGAGGGTCATCACCTCGGCACCTTGGGATCGCTCACAGCTCTGAACTTTCCGTGAGATATATATTCAGTTGAGACATCTTCAAAGGGTCGCCCAAGCTACCCACAACCTTGGAAGCTGGGGCCTTCAGACCGGGTATACCGCTGATTGTTTCAACTGACCCCGATGATGAATGTAGTACAAGTACCTAGGTAGTCGTTAAAGTGCAAAGCCCTGGAGGTTGGAAATCATAAACACAATCCTTTTCTGGATCTTGTTCTGCAAATGTTTGTTGCACATATTTTGTGAGAACTCGCTGTTTAGATAAGCACGGGCAGCTGGCCTAATGGTAAGGCGCTTGATTTCGGTTCAGTTCTCAAGAGATTATGGGTTCGATCCCCATGTTGCTCTTTCTTTTTGCATTTTTTTTTTTTGCATCCGCAGTTTTAAGGCATGCTCCAAAGTTCCCCAAAGCCCTCGAGGGTATGATCTAATGTTATTCGTGCCGGATAGATTATATCAGCGAGAAATGAATGCACATAGCCAAAGAAACTATGGATAGGGTAACACCGTGACTACGACATTTCGCATATTGTATTGATGTTCTCACCATGCGCTGTGCAAGAGTATACCGAAGCGATGTGAGTCGACGCGACAACCTGTTTGCAACTCTTACATGTGGCTGAAACTTCAGATCACAACTCCTTGATGACGTTTTCAAGATTGTGAGCTCCTAGTGTGGCAGCATTGATTCAGAACTATATAAGGAGTACCTATGTAGTTATGCACTGAGCAGCTACCCTTGGGTACTCACCGCTGGTTATGGTCCACTGGTGGCATGGATATTCCTTGCAGGAATCGGTCTCTGTGTCGTCATTGGAGTAGAGGGGAAGTGGGGTCAAAGATACACTGCATACGGAGTACAGGTAACCTTGGAGTTGGAGATCTGATCATAGGAAGTGATGTTATGGACCCGGATTTCAGTGGGGCTGATGCCTCTTTATAAACCTTCCCCGCCATGTGATTGCGAAAGATTTCCAACAGATTGTGTGATCGTCCCCGACTCAATATGGGCTGTACCACTGCAGACAAAGATGCCCAGTTGTAAGTGATCTAGTCTGACTGGCTGTCAATCGCTAACTGGTACAGTCTCTCTTGGGAGGAAATTGCCGCCAATAAAGCGCACTTACACAGCCTCGCTTTGGAGGTGAGAAATCCAGCTTAGTGGAAATTACAAATCTGACCAAACAGCAATGTATCTTGCTTTGGAAACAGTATAGGGATCTGGAGGATTTCCCGCCACTTTGGGGCGACGAAGTATGCCGCTACATCACTTGGGAAGAATCAACGAAGTAACCATGCACTACAGATCGAATACCTTCTTGTTTCATTGGATCGACAGAACAAAACAGCTACAGTGTCATTGAAACAGCCAGAAATTTTGAAGAAATGGGAGGAATTATATCAAAAGTAAGTTTGATCCGTCGCATAAAGGCTTCAAGTACAATTATGTTGACGCCAATCACACAGCTCGCAGATGACATCTGAGCTACATCCTGAGTCAATGATATTCATGGTGGAAGGGGTAGCCGAGCCCCCATACGGAGACAACTTCAAATCGATGCTGCCGGTGGAAAAGGACATGAGAGATCGGTAGGGTCAAGCGAAGGGAGAAATATCGAGAATTACACTGACGGAATATAGCCGGGCTGCACTTCAGGCCTGCCTGGGGTTGGACGAATTGCCACTTACTATTCCTATGTTCCCCCGGCTCGGGGCAGGAAAGTTCACCACCCCCGAGCCCATGAGCAGCAAAAGATTATACTCGCACGCCATGTCAGAAGATCTCTTTAGCCATTTCGAACGTTCCAAAGTATTGTCCGATAATCTGCGAGGTCGCCGGGGCACTATTGCAGGAGCAAACATCCCGGTGTTCCAAGACAAGAACACCGCGCGGTCGTTAAAGGACCAGTCTTTGGATTGGAGTCACATAAAGGAAGAAACGCCAGCCTCTTTCCCCGGCCCAGCTCCCAACTGCGTATATGTCGACCATTTCTCGTGGAGCGGTGGAGCCTGTGGGCTACAGGCTACCTTCCAAGCAAAGAACATACGCGAAGCACGGTCATTACATGATCAACTGTGTCCGTTAAGCTCTCTCATGCTGGCTCTCACAGCGGGGAGCCCTTGTTACAAGGGCTATTTGGTCGACACTGATTGTCGCTGGCACGTTACCAATGCGCTGAATGACGATCGTTCAATGGAAGAGATAACGAGTCAGGTATTCATCAAAACCTTCGTTAATACATCCAAATACTAACCTTGGACACAGAGCAAAATGGGCGAGAACTCGATCGCATCACAAATGCGGTGGTCATTTAGTCCCATGTATGCCGGGCATGGTGACAATAAACTCGGCGAATACCAATCATATGGCAATGGGAATACAGAAGACCTAGCCTTGCTCGAGAAGGCAGGAATGGACACTGATCTCGCTCGATTTTTCGCCCATATGCTAAAATTCGACCACTTAGTCGTGGACCCGAATCATCTTGAGCCCGATTCCCCATCCGATACATACCACTTCCGTGCTCTGATCGGTAGTATGTGGCCCGATATCCGCTTCAAACCCCCGCCAGATGGAAGTGATATCGGATGGCGCGTGGAATTCCGTCCGATGGAGGTACAAATGACTGATTTCGAAAATGCCGCCTTCGTCGTCTTCATGGCATTGATGCGTCGGGCCATTTCATACTTCGATCTGAATTTCTATCTGCCCATGGAACTTGTTGCCGAGAACATGCGACGAGCCGTGATGAGAGACGCGGTCAACCAACAAAAATTCTGGTTCAGGGAGAATGTACTACCAGGGGAATGTCCTCCAGGCTCGCCTTTGTCTGGTCACGAGACCGACGACTCAAACTCGGGTGATGGGCATAGGGAAATGAGCCTGAAGGAAATTATGTGCGGCTCTGATGAGAATCCACGGGGCTCGTCTGATCCCTTCCCTGGATTGATATACCTGGTTCACTCCATGCTTGATGCCGTCAATCTTGACCGCCATACCAGAAATGTCCTTGATGGCTATTTGGAATTCGTGGCTAAAAGGGCCTCGGGAGAGCTATGGACGACGGCGAAGTGGATGAGGCACTTTGTCCAGACACACGACAAATACCAAGCAGACAGCGTGGTCTCGGAGGAAATTTGTTATGACTTAATCTGTGCGATCGAGGATATCACGATGGGTAGGGCGCGTGGACCTACTTTTTAGGCGACATGGTTGATCCAGCCCACATGCGCAGCCCTGGAGGCCGGGGAGAATCAAGATTGGATAACCACTAATATAGACGACCTATTCATTTAACTGAAATACAAGCATTGGAAGGTCTCCATTGACCGAATTTCTATCCTTTTAAAACCAATCTTGCTGTTCTGGCGTATGGAGTGAGAATGCCTTCTCTGGGACTCATTCATCTTTCAACCAAGCTTTCCAATAACATCCATCAAATACGGAGCGGTGACGATAAATTCGTGCCTCCTGCTTGAGCCCACCTTCTGTACAATTTAGGCGTCGAGGCTCCGGGGGTCTTAAAGCGTGGAGCATGAGAGGCCAACAACCTTGGAAAGCAACACTGGCCCCACACAATGCCTCGACCATTTTTGAACCACTCCCCTGCTCCGCCAGATCACCACTGAATGCAGATCCCAATGTTCCAGGATATAAGACCACATCAGCAGATCGAATTTTCTGCCTTCGCTCTCGCTTTGATATTCATGCACGATCTCCACCCGCCGATCTCTCCCATTACCATATCGGGCGCCATTGCACAATGCTGGGCAATCATCATGCCGATCACTAGGCCAATGAGGTCATCACCGACTAAGGCTAGGCATAGAGCGTTGATTCGACTCCTCATGTAGATATCGAGGGCGCCTGCAACATAGGAACGGATAAAGACCCTGTTTTTGCTCACTGCGTGTCTCTGCACTTCCACCTCCTGCTGAGGTTGCAGGGCAGGACCCTTTGCGTCCGTGCTCTTACCTGCATAGACATGCACAAGATCCCCGACTGCTCAGCCACAGTCTAAAATTGTGAAGCGCTTAGATCTTGGGTTGGTGTGTGAGTTTTGGCGATGTCTCTGTTTCCCCTTATATGCAGCGAGAGCGGGTTCACAAACATGAAGAAGAAATCGAATTGAAAACACTAGGGGTATGAACATAACAAGCACAAATTAAGCATAAGGATCCACTGGGCAGTGGCCGTCAAAGAGTCTCCACAATTAAACCTCTCTTTCCATAGTCTTCTTTTCCTTCTCGATCTCAGTCGGCGTCGCAACCCCAGAAGGTGTAGCAACATCATCTGCCCCCTTCGTACCCCGGTAAACCTTTGGTTTCCTCCCAATAAGATCAAGGGACATCATCCGCGCAACACGAGAAATGCTAGCCCGTCCCTCATATAACGGGAACACCACAACACCAAACGTGGTAACGAACAACCACAAAATGCCAACAACGACCCAACCAGTAAAGAACTTCTGACTGAAAACGTACGAAGAACCGTACATTGGAATCGGCCAGAGGATCAAGAAGGAGAAAGCCATGAAGATCGTCAGGGTGCGCGCATAGAGCGCAGAGCGATTCAGCTGGCGAGTTTCCTCCTCATCTTCGTCTTGGTTGTTTGTCGCTTCACCGGGAACGAGCTCGATATCCACGTGAGCTGCTGCTGCCACTTCGGTGTCGTCTACCTTGCGGATTGCGCGCATGGACTCGTAGTCGTAGTTTTGGGGACCGAAGGCGTAGGTCAGGATGGGGACAAAGACCACGGGGCTGAGTAGGGCTGCGACGTTGCCGGCTAGCATGGGGTAGTTGGCGCCTGTGGTGTCGACGGTGAGGATGCCGTATTGTTTCTTTGTTGTTACTAGCCAGGCGATGAGGGAGACTGCTAGACCGAGAGGTGGGGAGACGGCTGCTGCGATGTGGTTCTGTCCTTTCCAGAGGAGAGTCATGGCGCCCGGGAAGACGGCCGAGGAGATGATGACGCCCATGAGAAGGTAGAGGTATCCCATGCCGATGCCGGCGTAGTAGAGGCCTGTTGCAAAGCCGGCCATGATGATCGAGTAGACAATGCAGGACATGTGAGAGACCCAGACGAGTCTCTTGCCCTTCGCGCTGGGGTTGATGTAGGCACCGTAGATATCGTAGGTGAAGATCGAAGACACGGCGATCAGTTGAGCAGAGAAGGCGGATGTTACGGCCATGAAGATCATGAGCGTAGTTGCAACGGCGCCACTGTAGCCAAGAAGTTTAACGGCCGCGAAGGGAAGTACCAGACCTGCTGTGACATCCTCGGAGCTCATTCGTTGTGTGCCTTCCAGAGCCAGCGCAGAGAGACCCATCGTTGTAGCGCATAGCCATGGAATTGCGAACCAGCAGAGTCCGCCGATGACGTATCCGGGGAATGCATGCACAGGGCTGGCAGCAATCGCCTTGTTGTAGTAGCCATTGTCGAGGAACACAGTACCGAAGTTTCCAATCAGGTTGATGATCCAGAAAATACCACCCTCCTTGGATCTCATCGTCAGGTAGCTGCCCTCTGCATTGCCCTCAACGGGGTGGCGCTTAGACGCCGCAACCAATGCATCGTATACCTTGGACGGAGAACCCAGCTCGGCATTGGTGGCATAAGCGGAGAAGGCGAAGAGGAAGATGACGTCGAGAATCACAACGGTGTGCATGTAGTCTGTGATGAAGGTTGCCTTGATACCACCGAAGAGGGTATAAAGCACCACACCGATGGGAAGCAGGAAGCAGGCTGCGGCAGTAGGCACACCCGTCAGCGAAGTCATCACAGCGGACCCACCAGTCAGCAACATAGCAGTGACCAGAATGTTGGTCATCAGGCAGAAGACAATGAACACGATGTGGACTGTTGTTCCATAGCGGGCACGGATGACCTCCAGGAAAGTGTGTGCATTCGGTGCGCGGCGCTTGAGTTCGATCGCCAACGTTGCGAATAGGATGATTTGGACGCAGGCGCCTGTTCAAAGAATCTGTTAGGATGTTTTTTTTCCCTAGCCGCGAAGTATCCACGAAGTCGCTCACCCGAAGCATAGAAGAAAGGACCCGACACGCCATATTTGTATGCAACAGCAGTTGACTGCAGAAGGGTTGCAGCCCAAGTCCAACTACTCACCACCGCTGCAGCAACCAAACCAGACTTCACGGACCGTCCTGCAGTCGAGAACATCTCAGATGTTTGGACTTCATTCTGGTATCTTTATTGGAATGCATCGTTAGCCTGGAAGTTCGATTGATTGGGACGATATGTAAGACATACCGCTTCAAAGCCCAGGTGATGAAGATCATCAGCAATGCAAAAGCAAAGCCGAGTCCAATGATAATTCCATATCCAAAGCTTTGCGGCAGTGGGGCCGTAAAGGTCGATGTCTCTGCCATTGTTGTGGGGCCTATGAATGACCTATGCTTGAATGGTAGGATATCAAGTAGGCTTAGATCCTAGCCTACTGTAAAATTCTTGTCCGTCGTTCCAGATTCCAGACTGGGCCAGAGCCAGGAGATATAAGTGAAAGCCATCAGCTCCGAATTCGCACGGGATTGAACCCTGCGATGTCGATAGGAACGTAGACCCGCGATTGGAGTGGCCGATAAGCGTAATAACGACGCAGTCAAAATCTGGAGTAAACAGCTCCCACATGGATATTTTCCGACTTCCATGCAGAGACCCGTCGACGTTCATTGGGGCGACTGTTATCAGTTCCGGCACTTTTTAGGGCTGTGGGCGGCTGTGATTGGTCCAACAAGGGCGAGATAAGAGTTCCCGCAGTTGCTTGGTGTGATCTTGACTCTCGTTTTGCCCGACGGCCTGTCGTCCACACGGGGCATTTCGGCTTGTCGACCTTATTCCTCTTACTCACTTCATTCGGTACTTGTCACTTATCTCTCCGCATTCTCAGATTGCCATCGTCGAACGGCCCAATCAGAGGCCGCCATTTTCATGTAATAGATTGATGTCAATGATAAATCTTCCAAGGTTCTTTCAGGGTCGCGGGGTTGGCTTCGTATTGATCGTCGGTGCTTCAACCCGCCAAGGCCCACGGAGGACTCCGTACCAAGAAGTGGCATGACAGCCTAGCATTCTCTTGGGTCGGGATATCGTGTGTATACCGAAAGCAATTGTTTAATCGAAAATCTGCCTGAGAGAGAGAGAGAGAGAGAGAGAGAGAGAGAGAGCGGACATATGAAGAAGGCAAAGGGGGAAAAGAGCGTCGAAAGTTGTCTACAAATGGAAAGAGAGAAAAGGAGAGCAAACACTCCCAGTGTATCTGCCTGAATATTCAGGTGTCACAAGGCAACTAACTAGTTAGGCACATTCAAAATGCGGCTGAAGTCGACGGATGCCTCAGGATCCACTCGAGATCCTCTCCAGGGCTTGTGTTGACTCGGTTTCACCTAGTCGTTGTTGCGAAGATTAGCCATCTATTGTAAATCGCTTGTCGCGATCGCGTGCGCTTCTACCACCCAACCCAGGTGCCGGTATTGCTTGAAGAGCAACTAAGATCGGACTTTACCCCAAGAGCCTCTCACCTCTGCTTCCACCCGTTTGCACAACCCCGCGTCGCGCTCATCAGACGCAGCTTTCGGCAGTGCCCTTCTATACTACCTAGGTAGCTTTGGACCTGTCACGGGCAGAGCGCCGTCCCCAGGTCACCATAGCATCCTCTCCTAACGCTGCCGCTCACAATATCAATTCCAACCCGGCCTTCCTGATAGACGCACTCCGTGGCGTCCTGCGTGTATCATGTAACCACACCGAGCCTTGGAAGGTCTTGTCACAACGGTAAGCTCTAGCTCATAATACATAAATAGATCTGAATGATAAGGAAAGAACGAGATGTGGAAAACACCTGGACGAACAGAGGGAGCAAGTGGCACTGCCCCTAGGCATACCTCCGACACCCGGGGATAGAAAATATAACATGTTTTGATTGAGATCGAAGTTATTTCAAGATTGACAATGAAAAGTAAAAGCGGAAAAAACCACGATTCAATTTGACAATTTAGCTGAACAAAAGCCCCGAGGGAGATTCTTGAGTCGTATGTAGTAAGACTTTGTCAAGGCCCAGCCAGCAAGCATTCATACCTATGTAGGTAGTGTGCATGGTTTGTAATCCTGTAAACACTAGGTCACCATGTTATTACAGCACAGCACATAGTACAGGAAAGGTCTGAGACGACCCCGAGAGCCAGCTTTTCATGTACATATCCATATCATCGGCCCAGAAGACTCAACGTTTGTCAGGACACGAGTAGGATTCCCCAAATGCATATGAATTGGGTGTTATTCCAGAATAAGTATGGCGGCCAGTATGATCCCTTGGTCCTCTTTGTTTTCAACACCTGGATTAAGGATGCGGTGAGAATTTTCTTCATTGTTACACGAAGCATTTCTTCCATCAGCGGGATCCTGGATCCTCAACTATGGATCTATTTGCTATGCTTCTTCGTCTCGAGTCCACGATTTTCCAGCAATCAATTCGAATCTCTTGAGGATCCAGGATCCCGCTGATGGAAGAAATGCTTCGTGTAACAAGGAAGAAAATTCTCACCGCATCCTTAATCCAGGTGTTGAAAATATACGATGTATCCCCCTGCTCCGTGAAGTCTGCATTAGGCTGAGAATTCGATTTCTTTCTAGCACGACCCCTAGGGGGGCAGGCAAAGAAGCCTCGAGCATCGGGTCGTGCTAGAAAGAAATCGAATTATCAGCCTAATGCAGACTTCACGGAGCAGGGGGATACATCGGATACATCAGCATACTGCCCAGGTGAGAACTTCCATAGATTCGATAGATTAATCAATGCATTTAGATGCATGTTCAAAATCAGCCTCATTGTTTTAATTTGGAATGGAACAAACATGCTGATATGGAATTATGGCTGAGGTCCAGAATGGGGGTTGGGAATAGTTTCAATATTGGGTAGTGCGCCCGGAGGCGAGTGAGTATTTACATAATCTAGGGTTGCCATGTCTAGGCGATTCACGGTCCCTTGGAAAAAAAAACCCTAGCGTGGGTGCCCTGAGTAATTTTTGGGTGCCCTTAGTCGCTCCCATTCACGAACGGAGTCAGATACATCAAACCTCCCCGGGCGCTAAGTGAGACCATTCTACAATGTACCAGTTTCGATCTCAGTTGAGCTCAGCCGCAACCCCAGAAGCATCGGAAATACCTAGGTACTTCAAAGAGATTACATTGACGGCAAACCTGGGTTTGAATACGGAACGAATGAACCACTTTCTCTACTCAAGCTACCCCCGGAGCTCCTCGAGACTATCGTGTTCCTAATTCCCCACTCAGTGACCACTCTGAAGGCTCTATCTCGGTCCTGTCGCTGTCTGCACACAATCGCAGCACCTTTTCTTCACCATTCGGTAGCTATTCGGAGTCCGAAATCCATGAGTTGCTTCTTGGAGACAGCCGTGAGCTCTCAGTACTTGACTTCTCTTATACGAGAACTACAAATTCATTACCATGATTTCGAAGAGGAGACCGACGATTTACCGGAAGATATTGAGCCTATTCTCTCAAAACTCGTGAATCTAGAGTCGTTGATCATCACATCAAGCTGGTTCGCGTGGGACAAGGCTAGCAACATGCAACTACTGCGCCGGTCACAAGAAACACTCCCTGCTTTGCGATCCGGTGGGCTGTACCTGATCCCTTCATGGCAATCAAGGTACTGATAGATATAGTTACGCTTAGCCTTGACTACGTTCATGAGAGTGAATTTGGGGTCGGGTCATATGGGTCCCTTTTTCATCACCCTGGTCTCGAGAGATTGACTATCGTAGGAGCTCAATTTCAAGTGAGATCCCTGGACGAGAGTTTAACTTCTTTTCGATCAACCCGTCTTCGAGAGCTTGCCTTGTTGAACTGTGATCTGACGCCAAGAGACCTCAAAAACATGCCCCGCTACCCTTGTCAACTCAAACATTTCACAATGAAGGGGCAAGAAGAGGAAGCCTCCGCCCAATGGCTCGTTGGGGAGAGCAATCGACAATTATACATTGAGTCCCTCAGATCCAAGTATTCATCTTTAAAACCTCTCGACCTGGACCTTCAGTACAATGAATGTGAAGACCCAATGGACCTTAGCAACTTTTCTGCTCTTCAGTCACTCACAATCTTACCACAAATTCTCATCGGAGACATTCATGTTTCTAGCTCGAGTCAGCCCCAGCTTTGAACTGGGCAATGCTTCTCCCGTCAAACTTGCGGCTTCTCAAGTTCCGCAGTGGATGTGGAGTGTTTCCCATACTGGAAATCTACCAGGCTGTCCACGAGGGCTATCTCCATCTGCGCTCCCTGACGTGCCAAATAGCTTCAAATGTGCTTGAGGACGGCCCAAATTACTACGAAGATACGGTTCTCGATTATGTTGATCCGAAAGGGATCCCGGTCTTTCACCGAATGAGCTTATGTCCGACATTTCCCCGGAAGGGATTCCATACCCACAGGCATTTGGGGGACTAGGTAGGAGTTGAGTTTACTGTAGCCAAAGTCCCGCGCACAGAGAAGCTACCAGGGTATGATTCATGCCCTTGTACCTGCTGAATCTATGAGCATCGCGTTCACCGTGGCCCAGACTGGCGATTGCGCAAGACTGGAATGTGACTGGGTGGCCATAATCAAGAAACGCACTGAGCCACCATGCATCTGGCTACAAAATTGCCACAAGGCAAATATGAGGGATACTTGCGGCGGAAGAAATGGGATCAAACCCATTGTCCGTGATGATGCCCTATGGACACACCCCGAAACAACCTTCCAAGTTTGGAAAGTGCGGGAAGTTTGCTGCTACGGATGAGAAGCGTTTCCAAGGTTGTTTTACTGAGATCCCCCACTCACCTGTCTTTTCACTATGTTCTAAAAGCAAAATTGTGTCCTGGAACTTGGATTTAGTGAGCGAATACGATCTCATGCCCAGGTGTAACCGGTTGAAGTTGACCATGTGATCACAAATATGTTTTCACATTCCAACCACCACGCACTTTTATTGACTAGGTAAATGTTCAAAGATTGGACGTCTCGATCTGCACCCGAGAAATACTTACAACGCTTAAGTGAACTCATATAACCATCACGATAATCCACATGATAGGAATACCCGAGGTCGGAAGTGGTCCCGAGGTCGGGCCGCGCACCCTCTTTATCTGCGGGGACCCCCCGACTTCGAAACTCCGCAAGCATGGCGCGCCCCAAGGTACATCCTGAGAATCGACTACGAGCGAATACCGCATGTACAGCATGTCGGAAATCCAAGAAAAGATGTAGTGGGGTTTTCCCGTGCAGCAACTGTTTGCACAAAGGCCGTGGCGGATCATGCATTCCCTTCAGGTCCCTACCAGGCCTCCGCAGCCGAACTGCGTCCCGACCTGCAGCTCCGACATGGAGCGAATCAGGAATCGATCTGGAAAGCCCCTTGAGACCCCAGACCCACGAGGAAACAACGCCAGATCCCGGAGTTGCGTCGCCGGAGGCTGAGCCGCATTCGCCTGAGGCTCCGCATCGGACGCATCCGCGGATGCTCCGCAACCTGCAGGGTGATCGAGGTATGTGGCTCTAAATTTGATCATAGTGTGGCTCGCGTACTGAATGAGATTAGTCTATGTCGGAAAAGCAGCCTCATTGTCATTTTTGCAATTGCTCCGTGACACTGTGACACAGCATATTGGTCCCTCGCAATTCTCTCAGAGAAGCGAGGACATGCTAGAGACGGAAGCACATCATGATCTACTCAACTTCTCCATAGAGCGATGCAATGTCGACGAAAAGCGTCATTTCATCCAGAGTTATGAAGCGGCGGTAAGACAGCTGCCGACCCGATAGTCATTTGTTTACATACTGACACACTGCAAGACCAGCGGGTTTTTGAATCTAGCATGCAAAGATAACATTTTAACATCATCGTCTAGCTCAGGTGACCCGAAATCCGATCGGGAGAAGACCCGAACAGCGATAGTCGATCTCATGGTCGCTATCGGGGCCCAGACACAGGCGAATAACCCGGAAACACTTCAAGCAGAAAGATTCTATGCCGCGCGCGGCCAACAGAGAGCATTCGCCAATTTTCTAGAAGACCCCAGCATGGATGTGGTTCGGATTTTCATACTATTGTCGTTCTACATGCTTGGCGCGTGCCGCCGCAATGCGGCCTTTATGTATCTGGGTGTCGCATCGCGAGCAGCGGTAGCATTGGGACTACATGAGCACACTTCTGGATCAACAAGTCGTGATGATAACGACCAGCGGTATGTCGGTATCAAATTTGGGGGCCATCTTACTAACAAGCCACAGACCAAAGTTGTGGACGAGCCTTTGTGTTCTCGACCTACTTGTGAGCGCGATTCTGGGCAGGCCATCGGCAACCTCACCTCTTTTGTCTGGTCATCGAGAGGAACCGATTTTGGTAGAGACGACACAGACCGAATCTGGACTGGCAGCTTCATATCATCTATCACTGATCCTTGATGAAATTGTAACCAGTCTTTACGGAGAGAAGACTGCATCAGCTGAAACGGCGGACTTGTTACTAAGGAAGTTGAATAGCTGGAGCGAGTGCCTGCCTTACTCACTGAGAACATCTTCTCTGGGGCGCGAAAGTGAAAGAATCGCTCAGAGACACACGCTTGGAAACATGCATGTCGCATGCTCATATCATTTTGCAGTGATCCTAGTCACCCGCCCTTTCCTCATATCCGCTTTGAGTGTTCGGCTGGCTCAAACTCATCAAAATCTATCAGCAAATGGTTCCCGCGACCCACCGGACGAGGATCCCGCTCACTCCCGACTAGCAGCTGCATGTATAGACTCGGCTGTCTATATGCTACAAACATGTATAGAGGTCTACGACTCTGGCCTCATGCTTCGAAACATGTGCATCCTCAAGTTTGTACCCGAATTTAGGCATTCAAAACATCCGCACTAACTTCCAAACTAGAGCTTTCATATTTGCTGCAGCGCTAGTTCTCGGTTTCTCCATGTTCGCCCACCGTGACATAGACACCGAAATCGACGAAGCATTCCGTGGCGCTATGACCATATTGCGAATGTTGGCGTCACAGTCCGCCCAGGCAGCGCATTATCTAGACATAACGATCATGCTCGAAGCCGCCGTTAACCAGCAACGCCAACGACTTGCAGCACAAGCCCGACAGCGAAGAAGCCAGTATGTCAGTCGCATCTTTAGTCTGAGTGATGACCCAGCGACTCCACGGAGACAAAGCGAAGTCCATGAACAGGCTGGTGACACCCCACTACTGACACAAAGCATCCCCTCGTATTCGTGGTTGCAGTCGGACGACGGGATAAGTACTGTCACACCACCCGCGATCGACGGCGCATTATTTGACTGGGAGGGAATGGATCTACCGCTGTGGGATAGTTTCCCATTTCTCACCGAGTCAGCTGCTATATAAGAAGTTACGACACTATGATTAACGAAGCACATTCCATTCAAGAGCTGGAAGAGGCGAATTTCACACATTATTGTACAAATATTACTGCCAATGGAGAGACTTTCACCGCAATCCACTCTATCTAGACGGATGATTTAATGACCGGAGTCAAATATCCAGCCGGGTAGAGATTCGAGGTATCCCAATACAGCTGATAGATATCGCTGACATCGGTCTCCTTCAAACGGAATGAATCACTCAGCACCCCATCCTCAGCTTGCCACATGAGATAAGTCCCGTAGAAGAGGAAAGATCCAGCAACCGCATCATCAGGCGTGTCATTGTCGTTGCCAGTAAATCCCACCGGCAAGACCTCGTTCTCCACAGGGCGAATGTACAAAAAGGTTTCATTGTCGAATGTATAGTCCTTGTTGGACGCCGTGGCCAGGACCTGCGTGTTATTGAAAATACCTGGTTCTTGATTAGCAAATGTACGCGCGACTTATACGAATGGAGTATATCCATACATGTAACGTCAGTAGTCACCGAGCCAGACTCCCACTTCGAAGCATCGCCCACGTACGCGAGTCCTAGATACGGATATTAGTTGAAGAATTCCAGCGATGAAGCGAAGAGCTACCATCAGAGTAAAACACGCTCAGAGGCCCAGATGCGACGCCGTAGGCGAGAATCGAAAACGATCCGCTCGGGTAGCGCTTCTGGAGGACGTGGGGAACAGCCAGGGCCTGCGAGGCCATGGCCAGAGCGGCAAGGAAGCTGAATCTCATGGTTTTAGATTTCGAGTAGCTTTGGCAGAGAGTTTGGGTGGGCGCGCCTGGGGTATAATAGTTATATGCTACGATCTGACAATTGCACGTGTGGGTGACGACCTTGGACAGGGATGACGCGGCCGGACTCTGCTACTCGATGGCTGAAACTGGCCCCCAATACTTTTGAGATGGTTGTCGTGGGCTTGATTCGGCTTGCGACCGAAGCTATTGGAATGAGGTTATGTGGACGTCGAATTAAATGGTGGGTTTGGTGGTGGCTGATCCTGAAGTGTCTGCTAGGCTTGCTGGTGGGGTCGGAGAAGCGATTGGTTCGCAGAGTTGTCGAGTAGCTGCAGAAACTGCTGTCTCATGCATTGTTTGGATTGGCCGATGAAATTAAATCTGACTAAATCTGACTGAATGTGGATGGAAAATTAGTGCAGTGGAGGCTAAGCATGGCGTGGATTCTATAGGACTATTCCCATCCTGTCCGGCCCCTTTAATTTGGCTCACTTTGTCAGTCCTGACTGATCTGAGTGCTCTTCCAAGGTCTAATTTATTCCGAAGCACTCTCTTCAAGTTTTAAAAAAAAGTACACATACTAGACTTCAGAGTGTCGCGACTAGGTAGTGGGAGGTCACTTTCCAGGGCACCTTTGCTCTATAGCCGACTGACCTATGTCTTCATAGTAAATTGTATGCATAACCAGTTTTACATAGACTTGAGTTTTTGATAAAAAGAATCCAAGACTTGCATATAATGCTATATTCCCCAGAAGTAACTCAAATCAATAGAGCTGAGTGACTTTAAGTTACTCTTGGCTCCTCCTGCTCCTCTATTTGTTTTATCTCAAAAAGCAACAAGCAATCGAAAACCAACATAATTTCCCAACGCCAACCTGCGCCATAAGTATAGTTTGCTCGGTTAGATCCGGATAAGAGCGAGGTTCATCCTGGCCAGGGTGCAACCCGGTGACCGACGCAACACCGTCCCAGCGACGATGTCATTGAGATAAGCGTAAAAAATACACGTGAACTCCACATTTCCATTTCCACATGGCTTGCCGTCGGATTCGGATTGAACCATGGTAGATAAGCGGAAGAGAGATGGTTACCAAGGAATGCTGGCGGATGAGTGCGCGGCCCGCCGACCGACAGGTGCACCATCCGCCATGATCATAGATCATGAACACGAGCAGAGATAAGAAGAGCGTTATAAAAGATGCATGTCCCGCATTAGTTCGATATTCTGACACCTGCATCGAACTATAACTGTGTTTTCTTTTTTCTAGAGATAATATCAAACATGTCTTGGAGAAGTCTCAGCGTGGGTGTTGTCGGTGGCGGTATTGGAGGCATGTCCGTTGCTGTTGCCCTGCGCCGCGCCGGACACGATGTCACCATCTACGAGAAGTCGGACTTTGCAGGCGAAGTTGGTGCTTCGGTTTCCTGTGCGGCGAACGGAACCCGATGGCTTCATGAGTGGAATGTTGATATCGCCAAGGGTGATCCTGTTGTTTTGAAAAAGCTCATCAACCGAGACTGGAAGACCGGCGAGCCGGTCAGTGTATATGATTTGGAGGATTATGAGAAGCGCTGGGGATATGTGTACAACATGTTCCATCGACAGTACATGCACGCCATGCTGAAGGATTCAGCAATGGGCGAGGGTGAGGGAGCCCCCGCGATATTGAAGGTTAACCACAAGGTGAGTTTCCTCTGAAGATCAAATCACAACCATGTACTAACATATCACCAGTGCCACGACATCGACCTAGCAAACGGCACAATCACATTCGAGAACGGAGTAACCGCCCACCACGATCTCATCATCGGCGCCGACGGAATCGGCTCAGCCGTCCGCGGAATTCTCGGCATCACACCAGCAAAGCGACCCTCCGACCAAAGCTGTCTACACACGAACGTCAAAACCGAAGACGCCATCAAACTAGGCCTAGTCAACTACGCCGCCAACGACGCCCTCGAATACTGGGGAGGCCAAGAAGGGAAATGGGACAAGATCGTCCTATCCCCCTGCAACGGCGGAAAACTCCTCTCATACTACTGTTTCTTCCCGCGTGAGCAAGGCGATTACTCGACACAGGCTTGGGGAGCCCAAGAGCGCCCTGTTGAGGAGCTGCTCAACCCATACCCGCAGCTGGACAGACAGGTCTTCGAGCACTTGAAGATCGGGACGGAGATCAAGCCCTGGCGTCTTTGGGTGCATGATCCCTATCCTTATCTTCAGCGCGGTAATGTCTGTTTGCTAGGTGATGCCGGACACCCGATGATGCCTCATCAGAGCCAGGGGGCGTGCATGGCTATTGAAGATGCTGCTGCGCTGGGGATCTTGTTCAACAGGGACTATTTCCGTGGCGATATCGCTCAAGCACTTGCTGTTTATGAGGAAGTGAGACTGCCTCGCGTGACGAGGGTACAGAGTGCGGCCGCGAAGGCGGCGTATAATATAAATGAGCGGATTGGTAAGTTTGGAAATGTTTGGAAGTTGTCGTGACCGAGTACTGATTATGTTTTAGGGTTCTCTGTTAACAAGAACATCCCAACTTACAAGGTTGAAGATGCGAAGAAGGTCCTCACCATCGAGGAGATGAATGCGTAAGTCCACGCATGTTCCACAGACCTGTTGCATGACGCTAATGCCTTTTCCAGCTATGATATGTACCGAGACATCGAAGAGAAGCTCGCCGCAAAGCGCGGGGCAGCTTGGGCCGAGAAGTTCGTTTGCGGACTTCCTCTCGGTCTCGAGTTGCCGAACGGGGTCACAGTCAGTGCACTCGGTGCAGTCGGAGCGTGACGGAGCATGGGAAAGAAGCCAGGGTTGTGAAGCATCTCCATTTGTATATTCTTAGCTCAGTACATACTGCATACCCATGTCTTGTAACATCGATTTAATCCAATTATCAAGCATTGTCTTTATTGAATTGACCCACAGTCCATGGATATCAATTGAAAATCAAGATAACCCGAGCGGCCGAGCTTAAACCCGGACCTCAGGCTCGGGGGGAGATGCACCGAGCGGGATACTTTGCCCCGAGGATCCAAAACTGCAGGACTCGGGAGTACGATGATTTTTGGCGCTGTACGGTGTAACTGATATGAACGTTCTAGATTTAGATAGACACTACAAAGGAAGATACGGTGGAAAATACCAGGTACAAGAGAACTAGTTCTTGAATTCATACTATGTACAAGACAAATCTCCAATCATGTATCATCAAATCATTGGCTTAGATTGCCCAACCGAGATAATTGTTGCAGTTTTTTTTAGGTTTTTTGGCTTTTTTTTTTTTGTTCTTTCTTTGCGATTTGCTTAGAACAAAGCATCGCCAAGACGGTAGTGGACGGTCTTGACCTGGGTGTAGTTCTCCAGGGCGTAAGAGCCGAGCTCACGGCCAAGACCGGACTCCTTGAAGCCACCGAAGGGAGCCTGGTAGGAGATCATGTTGTAGCTGTTAACCCAAACGGTGCCGGCCTTGATGGCGTTGGAGACACGGATGGCAGTGTTGATGTTCTTGGTGTGGATACCGGCGGCGAGACCTGGAAACCGTTAGACTGAGAAATGTATGGCAGTAATGGATTGAACATACCGTAGTTGGTGCTGTTACCAATGCGGATGGCATCAGCCTCATCCTTGAACTTGGTGACGGCAATGACGGGACCAAAGATCTCCTCCTGGGCGATCTTCATGTCGGGAGTGACATCAGTGAAGACGGTGGGCTGGATGAAGTAACCCTGGTCACCGTGGCGCTCACCACCGAGAGCAACGGTGGCACCCTCCTTCTTTCCGTGGTTAATGTACTCCATGATACGGTCGAACTGGAGCTGGGAGACCTGGGGACCCTGGAAGGTGTCGCCCTCGAAGGGGTTGCCGAGCTTGTTCTGGGCGGCACGCTCCTTGAAGCGGGCAACGAACTTGTCGTGGATGCTCTCCTGGACCAGGAGACGGGAACCGGCGCAGCAGCACTGGCCGTGGTTGAAGAAGAGACCGAAGTTGGCCCAGGAGATGGCGTTGTCGATATCGGCATCCTCGAAGACAATGTTGGGGGACTTGCCACCGAGCTCAAGGGTAACCTTCTTGAGGTTGGACTTGGCAGCGGCCTGCAGGATCATGCGACCAATGAGGGTGGAACCAGTGAAGGCGACCTTGTCGATGTCCATGTGGCTGGAGATGGCGGCACCAGCGGTGCGACCGAAACCGGAGATGACGTTGACGACACCGGGAGGGAAGCCAGCCTCAACAATGAGCTTGGCAGCGTAGAGACCGGAGAGAGGGGTCTGCTCGGCGGTCTTGATGATCACGGTGTTACCGGCGGCAACGGCAGGTCCAATCTTCCAGGCCCACATGAGAATGGGGAAGTTCCAGGGGATGATCTGACCGCAGACACCGACGGGCTCGTGGCGGGTGTAGGAGAGAGTCTCGGGGTTGGTGTCAATGGTCTGACCAGTGATCTTGTCGGCCCAGCCACCGTAGTAGCGCAGGCAGCCGGCGGCGTTGGCGATGTCGACCTTGGCCATAGTGACGGCCTTTCCGTTGTCGAGGGCCTCAATGGCGGCAATGGTGTCCATATCACGCTCGAAGAGGTCGGCCAGCTTGGTGAGCATGCGGCCACGGTCGGAGGGGATCACCTGCTTCCAGGCGCCCTCGAAGGCCTCGCGGGCGGCCTTGACAGCAATGTCGACATCCTGCTCGGTGGCCTCGTGGACGGAGGTGATGGTCTCCTCGGTGGTGGGGTTGATGGTCTCGAAGGTCTTGCCCTCGACACCCTTGATGAACTCGTTGTTAATGAACCTGCATTGGTTAGCTATGATATCATGGTGGCGGGGGAGCACCTACAAGCCGAGGGGCTGCTCGTAAGAGAGATGAGGGGTCTTGATGGTAGTAGAGAGAGACATGATGGGGTATCACAGATGTATAATGGAGGAGAAAGAACAGGAGGACTCCAATGTTATATAGGCGTCTTTTTTTTTCGCAGACCTTCGATGCGGGGTACTGGGGTGGATCTCGAACCTTGGAAGCTGTGGTAATTTTCGGTTTCACGTATGGTACATGCGGAACCGCATGAAAGTCCCCGAGTTCATTATCCTCGGCCTTATTGGTCTCCGCAACTCTAATACCATGACGGTGTGGCCTTGGCATAATTCGGTCTGAAACCGAGTGTCAGTTGGAGTATGGCGCACAGATCTACGAGTCTATTCATCCCAAAGTAGTATCAGTACATGTCAACCGGGTTAACGTTAAGCCAAGCGTAATGGGATGGGGTAGAAGGCGGTAGAGTTGCCTAGAGCGGACAAGCTTGTTACATCCCTCGGGCTAAAGGCGATGTGATCACCGTGATGTTATGGCGGACCAATGTCCCCCCGAGGGTCAAGTGGGGGACTGGAGACTCCCGTGTATACTAACGACGAGGTGACTACTCACTAGTCACAGAGGCTCTAATCGGCCGAGAATAAGCGCTAAAAGAACTGACTAATGTTTCATTTGGGTAATTGGTCGATTTTACTTCTGCAGACTGACAATGTGCATTGTGTATATGTATGCACCCCTCGTATTGATATACCTCTGTCCCGTACTAGCGGAAATATACTCTGAGACTGCCCGCGTATGTACGGAGACTATAGACCTTCCAAAGTTGATTTCAATGGCAAGAATATTCTACTGAACTGTACTAGTACAGTAGAACAACCTTGGCGGTCCCCAGCGGTGAGCGGAAGTCCACTACAACTTTCCGCGGTTGAGGAACCGCACGGGAAGATCAACGTGCCGCGCCCGCAGATATTCCGCCACATTCTTCCCTAAGAAGTCCACGGTGGTCGTAACGCCCACGCCACGATCCAATAGATTGCGGAACAAGAAATGCACCCCATGCAAGCTAGAGAGCTCGAACCGCTCAATGGCCAACTGTGGGTTCTGGCGCCCCTCATCCCCGAGCAACTCCTGCGCGGTCGCCACAGACAACAGCCCGCGCAACCATTCATACTCGTCCCGATGGCGCACCCAGAACCCGCAGTTGGCATCGGCCCCCTTGTCGCCCGAGCGGGCATGGACGATCCAACCCAACGGACCACGGGTAGTGGGACCGAAGCCGCGAGCGAGGTCGATAGGGCTATCCACGTGGGTAGAGGGCTGTGAGGGCTGGCGGGAGGGATATGTCTTGGTCTGTGGAGGCGGTGGGATGTCCACGGTCGAGGTGGATTTCCACGGCAAGTGGACACGGTGCTGCACTGCCGACTGTGGGATTAGACTCACATAGTACTCGAACACTGGCCGGGGCAGGCCCTGACGAATATCCAAATGGATGGTCGCACCGGGATACCCCTGCATGATGTTGTCGAAGATCGGTTTCATGAAGCGCGTGGCTGCAAGGTCCTCTTCCTGTCGTGCCTGCGCGACAATCCGCAGTGGAACCGTGGCGCGGTTTTGAGCCTGCGGGTCTGAGACAGACGTGCCAAGGAGGTCGAAGTTGAGGGATGTGAACCGGTCGGAGAATGGAGCGAGGGATCGACGGATCTGCGCTTCCATCATGCGTGCCTTGGCTTCGATGTCCAGACCGACTAGGAACCACCATGCTTCGGCCTGGAACCCGCCTCGTGCGGTGATTCCGACCTTGGTGGTAGGCGGAGGAGGCCCAGATTGCACACCGTGGACAGCCACACGGTTGACCCCTTGTTGGGAGAAGTGGATGCCGTCAAGGATCGCGGTGACGTCTGAGTTGTAGTACCAGGGTCCTTGGATCTCATACAGCAGTTGCGATGTGCAGGTGTCAACGGTGACCGCGCCGCCCGTCGAATGAGCCTGCTTGGTGATCACAACCTCACCCTTGGCAGAGATTTCGGCGATGGGATATCCAATATTCGTCCACCCTTCACCGGTATGTTCAAGCTCTTTGAAACCGGTGAAATTGCCACCGCAGACATAATTGCTACACTCGATGAGATGGCCCGCCACAAATGCGTTGGCGAGCTTGTCGAGCTCATCTCTTCCCCAGCCATGGTACCAGTAAGTAGCACCAATGACGGGCGAAGCATCTGATACCCGACCACAGAGCACGATGTCAGCGCCCTCGGCCAATGCGCGCGCGATTCCAAGTCCACCGAGGTAGCACTGGGCATAAATGGGCTCGAAAGACCAATCCGCCAACAGCTCGCCTGTATAGACATTGCGGAATTCTGTGCCAGAAGCCAATCCTTTCTGCACGGTTGACAATACCTCATCACCGGAAACCCAGGCGATCTTACCAGCAAATTAATACAAACAGCCACAACGATCGACATGGATCAAACTCACCTTCAAATTGAGTTTCTTTGCTTGAACCATTTGCGTCACAACCTTGACGAGACCTTCTGTATCGGTATTACCCGCATTCACAGCCAGTTTGATCCCATGTTTGGCTAGATCTTCAAGAGCTGGTTCCAAGGCTTCCAGGAAGGAAAGTTCATACGCGGGAGCTATTCCCTCTGTTCCTTGTTCCACACGGCGCCCCGCAGAGGTTGCCATGTTGTACTCACTCATGAAATCCGCCGTAATGACATCGATAGGATCGGTCGGGTGGTTATGCGCAAATTCCGCAATAGCTCGACGCCGGTCTGAGGCAGAGCCGGAGGCACCTGGTTCCCACGTTAGTTGGAATATCAATAATGCGCCGATAGATGATGATACCTGCAATTCGAATCGGGCGGTTCTGAGTAGCCATTTTGCTTTCAGGAATAGTCAATTTCATCGATTGAGCGACTCTGAAGCTTCAGTTGCATAGTATATAAAGCATGCGGCCGAGGTTGGCTTCTGCCGAGGAATGCGGGGTTGGGGCGATCACAACGAACTCCGTTGCACATAGTTATGCTGTCTCTTGATGTCATTTCCACGGGGCTCCGTGGGCCACGGCGGATGTTCACAGGGAGTCCGCGAGCGTGGGTCGGGACTATTGATCTCATTTTCAGGAAACCTACATATGCACAGGGCAATGTGATTAGTCTACGATACCCCTTTACACTGCCTCAGTGGTCTGCTGAGTGCCATTCACATATTTCAGTCCCGAATTGAGACACAAGTGACATCTATTCCCCAAAGCCCAGTTCTATGTAAAGACAATAGATAGCAGCTACGGAATCCACCCTGGGAAACATGTATAAAGTGCCTACTTACCAGGACCTTGACTTCGGGAATTCCCTCAAAACCCGTGGACCTTGGAAAGGGCGACAAAGCGCACGCCCCAGGCACCCGCGCTTCGGCACACAGATGCCGGTCGAGGCCAAATGGTGTGGTGGGACAAACGCAATGTCCAGCTCTTCCACACCGTGTGAACCAATACGATCTTTCCCAATGGATGTTCAAGTGCTACCAGGGACACCGTGCACTGAGTGAACCTCCAGGGCTATGGACACGGCTACATTCGAGGTGCTTTTATAGCAGAAATCCATAGAGTTCAATATCGGGTGAAAATGCTTCCATAATATTATCAGGAAATTTTTTAGCTAAGAAAAGACGGTCGGTGAAAATATACTTGAAGACCGTGACGATACCTAGTAGGGTAAAATGGTCCACAAACCCCAGAGAACTCCATAGATGCGTAAGTAAATCAATCATTTGCGCCGCCTGGAGTTGAAGGTGGGCATTTCCTCAAAGGCATCATCGTCGGAATCATCACCATCAACGCCATCGCTGATGATACTGGTATTCCGAGTGGAGCGACTGGGTCGCGATGACGGAGCTGCGCTTGCCTGTGAGCCGGCGAAGTTCAGGGTAGACTGAGATTTCCCTGATCGAGCAGTGGCTCGGCGGGGAGCCGTCTCAGCAACAGTGGCCGAAGAAGGAGCCGGCGAGGCGGCTGCCCGTCCACGACGCTGGGTAGTAGGTGCAGCCGGGGCAGCCTTTCGTGGTTTCGCAGCAGTAGTGCGAGGCTGCTTGACAAACAGTGCCTGTGAATCGTCGTCATCATCGGAGATGACTTGGGGCCCTGCGTCATCATCGTCGTCCTCCAACATGATAACGTCCGAGTCCTCATCTGAGACTGTCTGCTTCTTACGGCTCTTTGTGGCTCTCTCTGCAGGTGCAGCCTTAGCCTTGGTAGTTCGCGCGCTGGCTGCAGCACCTCGACCCCGGCCCCGGCCTCTACCTCTGCCACGAGTAGCCGGTGCGGCACGGCTGGTTCCTGGCGATGTTCCATCCTCTCCAGCTTCTTCCTCGGCCTTGTCCCCACCTTCGTTGTCTGAATGAATCAATGCACCAGGCTGATCTTCCCAGGCCCCATCAAACTCGGAGTCCCAGCCATCTGGCTTGGGCTTGAAGCGCTTCTTTCCCCGGGTGCGTTTTTTCACGCCCCTGGAGAACATGTCTTCCATCTGACCGCGGTATTTCTCCATGGCATTAGAAAGAGAGCTCTGTTCTCCTTCTTCCTCGTCCATTTCATCGTCGTCTCGGTCCAAAGATAACAGATGCTTCACTTGATTCTCGAGAGATTCATTTACGAACATCTCCATTGCGTGTTTGTCATCTTTGTCGATGAATTGCGCAACGGCATCGCCGAACGAGTTTTGTGGGAGGATGCTAAGCGATTGTGATGATAAGAACTCGCGCACGAGTTGTTCAACTTTCACTGTGTCCAAGGCCGACAGATGAGATACCGCCGCTTCCTCTTCGACAGATGTGGCTCCTGCGCGTGTGCCTGCTGTCTTTTTCTTGCGGTAAAATTGCACCACGTCGTTCACATTGGCGACCTTGCCCACAAAGCGATTGGAGAATCGCTGTGGGTTCTCACACTCGTAGGCGCCGCCCTCAGGCGTGGAAGTTTCCACGCGCAGACGAACAAGTGGAAGAGGAATTTCAGGCGGATCTTCATCAGTGGACTCACCCTGCATCTCCAGCCATTCTGCGTTGGCCTCTTCAATCAGTTCCTCGACAATGGTCATCAACAGTCGGGTCACTTCTGTTCGGTTGCTCTCTTTCCGAGCCAGCCTTTGAGCACCCTTTTCCTCGGAGAGCACAATTTCGCGCATGACGAAGGGTCGCACGGTCTTCAGTCGAATGGGCTCATTCTTGAACTCTCGGCCAGTAACACTCAGGATTGAGACCTGCTTTGCCACAGCTTCTCCGGGACATAATGAAGTAGCAACGGACGA
The DNA here is from genome assembly GCA_911174995.1 of Penicillium olsonii. Lineage (NCBI taxonomy): Eukaryota > Fungi > Ascomycota > Eurotiomycetes > Eurotiales > Aspergillaceae > Penicillium > Penicillium olsonii. Next base: position 36,879 of record CAJVNO010000012.1, on the reverse strand, counting down.
GCCTGGCTGCATTACATGGAATTTTGTCTCTGGGTTGAGCTTGGGGTCAATCAAACATTCATGCTCATGACCCCACACAACCAAGTCAAGGAATTCGGGCAGGAAATTTTCAGGCAGATAGCTGGTTTCCGTATGCGCGTGGTGATTCTGATGTACTGACATGAGGTTGAACCAATCGGACTTCTGGACAGATGGCTGGAAGAATTTGACCTTGCCATCACGGAAAGTGCGATATAGCCGTTCGTCGCGAACGTTGCTCATTCCATAAAGTGCGAGCTTTGTCCGTCCCTTTTGCAACAAGACGGGCTTGATCTGAATGTTGTCTGACTCCGGGGTCCGGCCATAGTAATTGAGGAGGCCGGATATCTGCAGGAGATCGAGTGCGGCCAGATGACCTTCCCCAGATGGGTCATCATGGTTACCATGAATGGAGAAGATGGGGATAGCCACGTTCATATCCAGATCCTCATAGTTGACGTGGTTGAAAGCGCCCTGGAAGTTTTCACTTGGATCGCTGAGCATTTCTAGCTCGCACGGCTTGTCTCCGAAGCAATTCATCCGAATGGACCGCATCACCTGGTACATGGATTTGCGCGACGGTTTGTTTTCATGGAATAGATCTCCAGCTAGGAGTACCATGTCGACATCCTGCTCCTTGGCTAGGCACATAATTTCGTGGAAGCTCTTCCAGCTGTCATCCCCGCGAATGGGATCTCGCTCGTTGTAGCCGACATGATTGTCCGTAGAGATGAGGATGCGGATTGTCTCCGCCTCTTAAATCATTTAGCAACTTGAGTGGAATGGAAAACAGATTTCGAAGTGTCTTACCATTTGCTCTAGGCATGTTGGTAAATCGAGCGTGTATACGGCGTACGGAGTATGATATGTAACGTCACTTTGGTTCGAGACCGACGAGATATTAAAGGTAATGATGTAGGCTGACCATAGCAGCTCACAATCAAATGGCCGTCACGTTAAACGTCGCGGAGTGACGCCTAATTACCCAGGTGCTGGGCCTGTCGCGCTGTCACGTGTCAGACGCGTTACCGATAGCGGCCATTCGGAAGCAAGTCTACGTATTGGAGAGAAGGTCTCGGAGAACAAGCGGATCAGCAGTATTGGAAATAAAAGTGAAAAGATTATTGGGGACACCAGAGTGATGTTGATTGGAGCAGCAGAAAAGAAATCGGGGAAGATGAGCAATGATGAGCCATATCGAAATCTGCGGGTTGGCCACCCCGAATCGCCTCTGATCTCCGATTTCTCTTCTTTTTGTCCCTCAACAACACCCTCGTCGCCCCCTTCTTCCTCCATTTGTTATCTCGACTGACCCAGAACTCGCTGGCTCAGTCGCTATCTCTATCACTCTCCCTCAAGACCTTTTTATGCAACCAGAGCCAACTCCCGTGTCTCAAAATACGCCCCCCGTTGACTCATCCCCGATCAATCTCTGCTCCACCCAGCATGGACATGACCTCGATGACGCTGAAGTCTCTGGCCTTCCTCGAAAGGAAGCCAGAGATTCCTCAGACGTCTCGAGCATGCCAACACAAGACAACCTCACGTCCCTGAACGACGACCGTTCAGCCCCACCATCCGCTCGAGTGAACCAGCAAGTAAATGCCGGGTCTCCCCCAAGAAAATCAAACGAAAATGTGCACCGGGTAGCGTTCGCGGAACCTTCCGAGACAGCTATTGAGACTTTCCCAAATGGTAGATACTTGCAACCCTCGGCCCAGTACTTGCGCTAATCATTACAATCTCCAGAGGTCCTCACCCACATACTATCGCATCTATCTCCCGAATCCTTGTCCGCCATAACTTTGGTATCACGCCGATTCCATGCGCTAGTGACGACGCCTCATGCGTGGAGAGTCGCTTTCTCTCGCTTTTTCCCCGGACCTCGAACCGTTGAAGACGGTCGGCGCAACGCGGTTAATGAGGCGGACTTCCAGTCAGACAGGCGGTTCTTCGCCAGGCTAACTGCGTTGGCATCCTGGCGCAGCGAGTATATCCTACGTACTCGTTTGATGCGATCGTTGTCGCGGGGTAAGCCAGCGCAGTTCGATCCCACCAAGGCTGGCAATGTACGCTCAGTGCGCGCTCGTCATGGAAGCGCTGTGGCGACATACACTTCGCAGCTCCAGTACCCGGTTAGTCACATCCATGCGACCTTCAGTGCCGAAAAGGATCCTCTCTTTATCCATGGTGCGGCAGAGCAGGGTGTTGCATCTGCAAGTGACCCATCAACCGTGAAGGTTGGCACCTGGGGCATTTCAGACCATCAAATGTTCCGCCATTTCGCCGACCTGTTTCCCGGGGAGGCTCAGTATGGCCTCGGTTCGGGTGATTTGGTTGGCATGCCCAATGTCATGGATGTCAGCCAACCATATGGTATGATATACGGCGAAGCATGTCCGCAAGGACGTAGCTACTTCATCTCAACGACGGAGCAGCGCGGCCGTTTCCTGGGAGCGTCAGAATTGGGCTCTCATCCCTCACTCGGCATTCCTGCCATCAACCTGATTACGCAGGCGACCTGCTCGGTGTGGATTGCGAAATCCTCTAATATGCTGAAAATGACCCAAGGGCTGATCGGTATGCTGTCTGGCTCATCGTCGGGTGTGGTGACTGCCTATTCCATCGGGCCTCATCCTGTGTACGACAAACGGTACGCACCGGGCCAGGTCACTGCCAGATGGGTTCTGAGCCCGGGTGTGCCCATCATCAGCATTGCAGTGGATGAGCAATTCTCACCCAAACGGCACTCAGACCGCCGCATTTGGGCTGTTGCGCTGAATGCCCTTGGCGAAATATTCTATCTGACTGGGCTTCCTCGGGCTCCGGAAATCCCACTGACGGCGAAGCTCAATGCTGAGCAACTCGATGAGATCGCTTGGATGACCGGCAGGACCGTTTTTTGGGATATGGTTGAAGCCAGCCGACGCGTGGCCCGTCCTGATCCATTCAATCGCGAATTGGTCGATGGAAGCTATAGTCCGCGATCATCTTCGAATTCCATGGGTCTCAGCGAAACTCAGATCGCCGCTGAAACCAAGGAGATCGAGAAGTTCATTTCTTTCAAACCCAAATATTTCCGCAAGGTTTGTGAGAGCTGGGATATGGAGCGTGATCTTAAAGTGGACTTCGCGGGTGGTGATGGCCCCGAGGCCGGCGAGTCTATTATTGTAATTGCTCGTGGCTCGAGCGAAGACAAGAACGCGTCGATTCGCCGCTTCACGCGCATCCCCTCTCGGTCTGATTCACGTTCTTCGAGTACACCAACCCCGCCCCTCCAAGCTACGGAACATCCAAAATCAATCTTCGGCGGCCCTGTCAATGTTCCAGCCCCGCAGCCTCCTACCAGTCTTCCGCCTTCTCGGGCCTCAACTCTGTCGAAGGTTAACTCAAATCAGTTCGAGTGGCGTATCTCCGAGTTTGTTTTTGGCGATCGCAAGTCTGTGGAAGTCAGCACGAGCGCGCTAGATGTCTCTTCTTTTGCGACACTCACTGTGCAAGAGGATCCTCTTCTGGCAATGTCTGGAAGCTCCTATTCGTCCGCCTCATCGTCTCCCATGTTACCACATATGGATCAGCCGCGGTCTGCATTGGAGGTTCCTGGGCAACGTGCTAGATACCTGGCGGTCGGAACAAGTACGGGCTCCGTGTTTGTTTGGGACATTCGAACGCCGGCGGCAAGGTCAGCCGATGTAGTCAAATGCGTTTCTCCACTGCGCATCATTCATACGGAGTCGCCCATGATATCATGTTTGGCTATCACCTCGCTGTACCTGGTACACGGTGGCAACGATGGCCTTGTCCAAGCCTGGGATCCCCTGGCGTCTTCCACCAAGCCCATTCGCACAATCAGTTCTCGCTTTTCCCAGCGCGCCCGTCGTCAGCTTGTACAGGCAGAAGCTTCTGTCCAGGGGGTTGGCAACAACTACTATGCCACGGGGGCTGTCTGTCTCGACACAGACCCGACGATCCTTCGCGGTATGGTGTCTCTAGGCACACACCTACGCTACTGGTCCTATAGCTCCACTGGTGCCGATAAGTACAAGACCAGCAAGCGCCGCCTGCGGCGCCTCATGCGGACGGGCAACGGAGGCGGAGAGGGTCAACGTTTCAACAACAGTGGCCGAGGTGCAATCGAAGACTTCATTGAAGATGAGCGAGTAGAGATGCAACGCCAGAAGATTGCAGATGAGAAAGAACGAGCACACCTGAGTGCACGATTCGGCGTCGACCTACTGGGCTCGGACATCGACGAAGAACAGCTCCTCGCATATGCCCAACTGCTCAGCGAGGAAGCCTTTTCCAGCGATGTCGCCAAGGCGAACGACGGCGCCGCAATATCAAGCTCAGTGACCAGTACTTCGTTCGAGACCGTCGGGCCTAGCTCTCTGGGCCCCGGTGAGATCTCATCTTCATCCTCACCGTGCCAAGATCCTGCAGATGAGACTGTCGACGATGAACTTGCGGAGGCAATTCGTTTAAGCCTCCTTGACGAGCAAACTCCGTCTTATGATGCCTCGCCATCTATTCCCATCAAATACGCCAAGCGTGTGCGGCATCGTGATCTATCGCCTGAAGCGGACAAGGCTGAGGGCAGCAGACAGCAGGAAATGGATGATTTGGAGTTTGCTATTCAGTTGAGTTTGGCTGAGGGAAAGAGTCGGGAGCAGGAGGAGGAATGGGAAGAGTTCCCATCCCTCGCCCCCTCCTCGCCATCCGGCAAAGGCAAGGGTAAAGCGAGGGCATAGATAGAGGCATTGCTATCTATTTTGCTATGTTTGATTTCAATTCCAAATTTCCACAACTTTAACGCATCATTGATGGCTATTCTCCTCTGGCCCCCAGTACTGAGGCTCGGGGCCCTTCGAGCTCTGGATCCAAGCAGAAGAGATCATGAAGGATGACCTGGCAATAATAATCACCACTAGGACTGTCTTTTGTCTTGAAACTCGTAGACAACCAAAGTCCCGCAGTGGACTGGGTTGGTCCCTGACCTCGGGCCCACAGCCCAACCCAGTATCGGCTCTGGGCTTTGTGGGCTGGTGCCTTGGCCTATCCCCGGGGCTCTAAGGTTAGCTTCCAGGTTCCAGGTTAGCGGCCACTTTTTCAGAGCTAACTAGCCTCAGAGATAGACTTCCTGAGCAATTAAATCATTTCCAAATTTCTCCATCTTCTTCCATCCTTTGTTGTCCTATTTACGTTTACTCTAAAGCGTTTCCCCCTGCTTTCTGAAATTGGTGTCTGTTGTGGACGGTCAGCTGATCTCGCTGCCTGGACCTCAGAGGTCGCCTCCCGAGGTCTCCCTCCGTCTCTCTCGCTCCATCTTTCGTTGAAAGAAGAATCAACTCATTTTAAAGCTGAAACTCACAGTTCTCTCGATCTCGATTACACTTGATCATCCCATATCTCGGGATTTAAATGATCCGGTTGAGCTGGATGCCCGGACGATCCTACGAAGCACTAGGAATTCGGCATCACATTTTTGTGGAGAAATCTCCCCTTCAAACCAATCATTTTGCCACCCTGTCCGCCTCGATGCAGTTGCCGCACCCGTACTAGCCTGGCCTCGTGTTGCAATTATCTTCAAACCTCACTGGTACACAAATTTCAAAGCTCTACCCAGGTGGTCAACTACGGCCATGTCTGATCACGCGGGGAAGGGCACGATTTGCCCCAGGAAAGCACATAAAAAATCAAGGAAAGGCTGTGTGGAATGCAAACGACGCCACGTCAAGGTATCTCAGTCCAGTAAAACTCAATTTCAGTCCCAGTTTGAACTTGGGGAGGCTGACTACGTGTGAAAGTGCGACGAGACCCGCCCAAAGTGTGTCAATTGCAATGTTTCAAGGCGACATTGCTCATACGAGGATATGGTGTCAAAAGCCCATTCTCTGGTACAGCGTCCCCGTCAAAAGCCTGTTACAAAAAAGAAAGATACGCAGCCTGCGAGTCCCGCGGAATCTGTCGGGACAGAGGACAGCCCTCCAGTCAATATTTTGCATCTGGAATTGTTCCACCATTTTATAACTGACCTTTTGACTTTCTTTGGCTTCGACAAGTTTCCTTGGGGAGACTCTGCCATGGAGATGACAAAATGCGCATTGACTGCGCCGTATCTGATGAACCAAATCCTTGCACTATCTGCGTTGCATCTAAGCATCACCCGCACAGACGATCAGCAATCATATCATCGTCATGCAGCTCAGCTACAAACGCATGCCTTGTCTGAGTTTAACCGCGCCAAGTTGGACCTTAATCCCCAAACCTGTCTTCCAATGTTTCTTTTCTCCTCAATACTTGCGCTGCACGTGCTCTGTGACAACCTTTTGTTTCGACCGTCCGACTTCGAGACTTTTCTTGAAAACTTCATTCAGTCCTTAAAAATGCATCGAGGTGTGCGGGCTGTGACGAATCAGTCATGGCATATTCTTTTGCAGTCACCGCTCAAATCATTTCTGGACGAGGAAGGCAAAACACTAGATGCAGGTGTTACCGGTGATGAGTGCACGGAGCTCTTGTCTCTGGTGAATATCACTCAAAACGACCAGGAAATCCGATCGATCTATCAAACTACGATTGAACATCTGCAAAAGGCTTTCAATGGGAGTCGCTCAACATCTGCGGAACTTCGCGCCGTTGGGCCAATCATTTCATGGCCGGTGATAATACCACCTGGGTATATAGATCTTCTCTCAGAACGTCGACCTGAGGCACTTGCGATCTTGTCCTACTTTGGTGCTCTTTTACATCTCCATAAAGAGATGTGGACCTTCGGTGATAGTGGGATCTATCTCATCTCCTCCATTAATAATTGCTTAGGGCCATCGTGGAGAAATTGGCTACGTTGGCCAAATGATTTCATCTCTAGCGATCCAAAATAGACCATGATCGATTAAATTGACACTAGAAATTGAAGAAAGTCCATCACATTAAAACATCATTTCCAATGCGTCAATCAATTTCAGGCAATTACATATGCCATACTAGGTAAATAAAAACACGCAACGATCGAAGAGGTCAAGTATATATCTTCGCGACACAATCTCGGCAGATTTGGTTTGGCCAATGCAGCCAAGCGCTCCACGAATCATTCAGAAAACATGTAACAGATCCAACGATGTATCCTCCGCCGTTTCCAAATGCCCAAATCTCCCTGTGCATGTGTAACAGAGCCCCAAAATAAGAGAGAATAACAAGTGCTTCTGGTCGCTTTTCTGATATAAGATTCATGAAGCACGGAGGAGCGACCACCAGCCAAGAGATAATTGGTCCAATCGCGGACGACCCCGAGCCACTACTTCGACTTCCATTAAATGCTGCTTGAAGTGATTGTATGGCCTCCGTGTAGACCTTTTTGGTTGAAAGATCAATCGACGCCGAATGCACACGGGCGAGAAGTTCTTCACATTCAGCCCCAGGTAATCCATGATGCAGCGTCTTAGATTCTCTTTGTAGTATCGGGTTGAGTGCTGACTGCAGAAGAGAATCCCATGATCTTCTGGTAACTGCATGGACCTCCTGGTGTAATCGCATCACGTCGGTGATATCTTCAAGCAATCCATCAAAGCTTTTGGAGCAATTCGTAAGCTTTTCTGATAATACGTGAAATGCGTGAATTGACTTGAACAGGAATACGGAAACGCAATCTCCAGCATCAAGCTTAGGGTCCATTCGTTCGAACTTGGCCAGAGCATGTCGTTGAAGATCAGTTGCATGCTTTCGTAGAGTTCGTCGCCGAGCGGGAAGGGTAACACTCAAATGCAAGGCCGCCAGAGCAAGGCTTTGGTATACCGTATAGGGCGCAGCAAGGATCATGCCAGTCATTTCAGAACTAGAGATTCCGAACGTGCCATTGTTGTAGCCAAAGAAGGTGGGATGCTTTTCAGCGAAGTGTCGAAAAAGCTCCAAATGTTGCATATTCACTTCCCCGTACCCCGAATATTCCCCAAATTCAGAGCTAGTCGAGAAGGAAGTAGAGCTATAGCTCTCAGATTCTTTTTGGAGACTTCTCTTGCTTCTATTCTCCAAGCACAAGGATTCTGTGGATTGCGGTACGAGCATGTCTTTATACCGACAGTCACGCTGGGAGATTTTGCAATTACCACAGACTGGGTGGCCCTCATCGCACTGAATAAATACTGTTATTTTCGTGTTCATGGGGTTCTCTTCTTGATGATGTTTTGGTACCTTTATGTGCCGCTGCTTGCAGTCAACGCAACCTTTCTTCGATTTCTTATGTGTTCTTCTGGAAATTGCTGCCATATTGAAGGTAGAGTAAATAGGCTGCCCGGGTGTTCCAAAGTAACACAAGTTGAAGGATGGCGTTTTGTAAAGGATTAGGAAGTTCACATTCTGCCCTTTATACGGTAAAGTAGCATTTCCAGTTGGAATCTCTGATTCGTTCCAATCCTTGGGTAAGCTGACAATGCAAATACTCGAGCACTGCCCAGTTGGCGGGCCAATTGCAGTAAAACAATACAGAATACCCGAACCTGCAGATGTGCCGCCTTTCATTGAGACTTCGGATCGGACCATTGGAGATCACTAAGCCAATCACGATCCTCGCTTTCTGGAAGTTCTAGGACCTGCTCCTTGGATGACATCGCCTGCCTACTAGATAGAAGATATCCGACATTGTCGTACCCCTCGAGCCTGACGTATGAATACGAACACGAGCATCAATTTTTCTCCAAAGTTAGAACCATACCGAGTATGTCAGGCTTCCGAAGGTGCTGAGTGTGGCAAACATGATAGTACTTGGTTTTTTCTTCTCCTTCTTTTTCTCTTCCCCTCAAAGAAACTTTGGAACCAAATTGAAGAGATCTTTTCCTCCCTGCCTAGTAGGTTCAAGAATATGTTTAAGGTACGGATCGCCGATGCATCATTAGCGTAAATTCAATTTAGGTTCTGATGGCGCGTCTGGTCCGCATGACAAGATTATGTGTACCTAGGTAGTAACGAGCTAAATGTCAAGTTGGACAAATTAAGCAAGAGTCAAGCCTACTTAGGTACCTAGGTAGTCTTGCCAACTCTGCCCACTCCAAAAATCACTATTTATCGGACTGCTGGTTCCATATTTGGGAGTAGTGCTAGTTGAAAATTTAGATACTACTACTGTAGTAGTCTTGCGCCAGTGGATGCTCGATCTTGTAACTTCCAAGGTTGTTGTTACTCGGCACATCACGTCCAACCAGTTACGCGGAAATATCGGCCGTTGATTGGTGCGGCTGAGGGATGGGTCGGGCCCCACTTCATTGCCTTTTAGCCTAACTGGTTTCATCTCTCGTCCTAAATGATCTACATCCTCCGTAACGTGCGTGTATGTATGAATATGTTGATACGATAGTGGACTACCCTGTAGATCATAGAACTTTCCGAATACGACTAGTTGTGGGCTCGGGAGCAATATGGATTATCCTGCTACTGTTGCAGGCAACAACGAACTTGAGGATACTTGATTTCCCCTGGTTTCACTTCTACGACTGTTCTATAAAGATCAGGAATCCCGTAACACTGATCAGCTCGATAATCAATTCCAATTTTGTCGATCACAACCTCGATCATGCTATTGCTGAAACCTACTTTGGTGTCCCTGGCCTTCACAGCTACGGCCTGGGCTCGTCGGGAATGCAAGAATTCGCCTGATAGCCCGGCATGGCCATCGTCCGAGGATTGGCTCGCTCTTAATCGTTCTATCGGAGGTCATTTGATAAAAACAGCCCCGGTGGCCTCATCTTGCTATCCTGGCAACCCATTCAACTCGCCTGAAAACTGTTCGGACGTGACAGACAAGTGGTCATATGCAGCGTACCATTCTGCTTGGCCTGAGAGCATCGACTATCCAATCTACACAAACAACTCATGTGTACCTAAGGACTCTACCGGCTACTCCAAGGAGAAATGTTGTAATGTCGACGGTTTGCCGAGGTATATTGTCAACGCCACTATCGAAGCCCATATTGCGACAGCAATGAATTGGGCCTCACAAAGAAATATCAGGATTGTCGTCAAAGGGACAGGGCATGATCTGAATGGCCGGTATGTTGTTCAATATTAAGCCTTCGTGGTTTTTACTAACCTAACCTAGATCAACTGGAGCGAATGCACTTTCTATTTGGACACACAACTTCAAACACACCAAACATGTTAGCAGATGGAACGTGCCAGGCCGCAATGAAACAGCGGATGTGTTGATCTGTGGCAGTGGCAACAACTGGGGCTCAGCGTACTCCGCTGCTCACAAATCAAACCGAGCTGTCGTCGGTGGTGAAGATCCCACTGTTGGCCTTGGAGGATTAATCCAAAATGGTGGCCATGGATTCTTGTCTAGCCATTACGGCCTTGCATCCGATCAGGTCTATCAAGTCACATTGATTACCACCGATGGAAAACGGCTCGTTGCCAATGACATGCAGAATCAGGATCTGTTTTGGGCGGTCCGTGGCGGTGGAGGAGGCCAATATGGAGTGGTGACCGAGTTTGTTCTGAAGACACACCCTATCCCACAGAGTGTGGCCAAGGGCAGCCTTTCATTTTGGGCAGCTGAATCGACAAATGCAAGCGAAAAGGCCTCCTGGGATGCCTTATCCGAGATGGTTGCTTCAATTCCGGAAATTATGGATGATGGATTGAATGGCAACATCACCGCATACACGAAGATGAGAGCGATGGCTCTAGGACTTAGCAAAGCACCAGTTGGTGTTGCTGCAGTGGTTGGGCTGGTAGGCCTGAACATGAGTGCTAGCCAGATGGACGCCGCCGTTCATAAGCTGGCAGCCAAAATCACAGATCTCAACCATGACCAACACAGTCACCTCAATGTCTCATACCAATCGGCGACAGACCAAAGCTACTGGTCCTTTGTGAAGCCTGAACCTCTAACGAGCAACTCTGCTGGCGCGGTCAGCCTCATGACGAGCCGTCTTATGGGTCGACGAGAGCTGTCGGACATCCCACGCAGTGATTTGAAGACATATCTCCAGCGAGCCCTTGTTTCAGAGAACCCAGATTCGGGAACTATGTTGCTTTTCGGATTGCAAGGAGGTCGCGGACCAGCTGACGTCCCATCGAACATGCGCGGAAGTGTCGTCCCTGCTTGGCGTAGCGCATACGCCCATGTTTTTACATTGGGAGCATCGATCAATGCGACAGGTGATGCCAGTGAGTCTCTGAAAGCTGGTGCTTCCTGGTACGAGGCTGTGAAGGAGCCTGTTTGGAGAGACTGGGCACCTAATACCGGTGCCTACATGAACGAGGGCAATCCATTCAGCAGTACTTGGAAAAAAGACTTTTACGGCGTGAACTACGACAAGCTTCTCACCATCAAACGCAAATATGATCCGAGTGAGAGCTTATTTGTTTGGAGCGGTGTTGGCAGTGACCTGTGGAACAATGACCTTAACACAGGTTTGCTTTGCCGGGTGACGCCCGAGAACTGAGCCGCGATCAGCGCGAAAGATACCTAGGTACTATTTCACAGCACATTTCCACCTTCAACGAGTTGAATTTGAAGTGCATGTTTCGACCTTCCTTTCTTCCGATTTTCTTTCTTCCTTTCTTTCTATCATCGAACCTACTTATCATCACCTCACATTATCCTCATTGCATTTTTTGGAGAGGCAGATCAGGACTTCGTCAACAGATTGAGTCCTAGAGGCTTGGAAGATATATATCTTGTATTATAGTGGAGTTACGTTTTGTTCCGTGTACTTTTCAAGTCAAGAATTTCAACTGATTCTGAGAACCGAAGTAATATAACAAATTCGAGTTCAATAAATTCATTACATGTAATACAGTTGATCAATACCCGTGGACCCTGGAAAGCCAACGTTCCAACCTGGGAAGCCATTTAAGGTTCGGCGTTTTAGAGTTTGCCACCCGTGACCTTGGAAGCTGATCCTGCGATGTCGACCATGAAAACAATATGTGGACCCTAAAATCTGATACTGCTTGACCTGGATCTTTGGAACCATTTTCGATTTTTCTAAAGCCAGGTCTGCTATTCTCGTCACATCGTTCAATACATAAAGATCAATGCACCCGGTCTCGATCTTGCATCCTTACCACTTTGATTCAACCTTGCAACGATACAGTCCCTAAGTTTCTACCAAGGAATTATTATATCTTACCAAAATCTGGGTGCACACATTGGTGACTGAATATGGGCATGGTTGCCAACGAACAAGCTTCGGGGTCGGCCGATGAAGAAATGATTCAAATGAATACGACAAGATCATCACATCAAATTAGACGATCACTGCGCTCCGCCTCAGTTTCGACTACCATGAAATTCCTTGAATTCAACCCCGCCGGTGGAATGTGGCAGGCCACTGGGACAGCGATCGCGCACGCTCCAAATAGCACCGATCTCACATCTGCTCACGAGGTGGGATTTGACGCACACGGCCGCAGCGTACGTCGTATTGGAACGCAAGATGAATTTCAAAATTCAAATCACAATGAGAAGACCCTGAAAGTGTCCAAATGCGACGGGGGTCGAGCGGAGAAATTGTTCAGCGGGGTGGATGGAGATTGCCTGGGGGCCGGAATCGACCATGTCCCACATGCTTCATGGAAGTCAGCATGTAAAGATGTGTTTCTCGCGGCTTTCAGATTTTTGTGCACACCTACAGGCCTCTTTATCGCTATTTATGGGTTGAATGTTGTCGCCTGGGGTGCTATGCTGTTTTTCCTTCTTCTGGACGTTGGCACGATGAGCAAAGATCGCAAAGAGGTCTGGATAGAGATCGACTCGCAGATCCTCAATGGATTGTTTTGTTTGACCTCTTGGGGCTTGGCGCCGTGGCGATTCCGTGATACATATTGGTTGCTGATGGGGCGTTTGGGCTCAGGCAAAAGATCGAAAGAAGCCACCAGTCAGCTCGCCAGGCGAAATGCGAGCTGGTTTCGAATGACGGTGTCATATCTCGACGAGGAAGCTGCCGGCGAAGAGTCGCCTCGCAAGACCTCAACGGGCAAGATTGCTTCACCTACCAGCCGGTGGAAAATGGACTTTGTGGTGATCAATATGTTGTTGAATAGTCTGTTTCAGATTGGTATGGCTACTTTCATGTGGGCTTATGATAGCCAAAGTCGACCAAGTTTCGGAGTTGGTCTCTTCATTGGGCTCGGTTGTTTCAGTTCCCTTTTGGCAGGTATCATGTCGTGGTGGGAGGGACGAAAGGTCAAGAAAGTTGAGGGCCCTATATTGGAGGAACTATAGTCAACCGAGCACACAAATAACTCACCGATATTCACCTGAATGATAAATGACATTTCCCGTTTTATTTTCGGCTTTCGAAAAAAGTTCATGGAGATAGATCAATATGACCAGCAACTGAACTAGTTATGGCTATAGCTCTCTTAAGATTTGAGTACAATAGGAGAGACCTCGAGAAGAGTGAGAAGGGGGAGAGAATCAAGAAGAGAGGAAAGCGAGAGAGGGAAAGAGACCAAGAAGGGCGGGAGTGAGAGGAAAGGTGTGATCTCAGAGAGGGAGAGTAAAGAAAAGACGGAGGAGAGAGAAGCAAGACTTCCGCTCCCAGTCTGAAGTACGTGAGTATTAGTTAGCCTAGAAATAACTTCTCCCTCTCCCTCTTCCCCTCTCCCTCCCTTCCTCTCCTTTACAACCAAAAATCTAATTTACTCTCAATCTTTCTCTCTTTCTCCAAGCATAACCTCCACAAAGGAAGAAAGAGGAGATAGACCAAATCCCCTGGAAGGAAGAGCTGATGATTCTATTAGATGCGGAAAATGAAGTGGAAAGGTACCATTACTGAAACCCAGCAAATACACCTTTTATGTTCTTTGTTTGACACAAAAAGTGACTTTTCTAGAGGCCGACATTGGACTTTTGCGATGAAGTGAGTTTGGCTTTTGCCTTAGGGCCCGACCCAGCCAAGAACCGGCTACTGGGGACCCATAATTCCCTCAAAATAGGCCCTTGCGATACCTAACTACGGTCTTGGCGTCCGCAAACCGCTGACTCCAGGTGGTGTCACATAGTACGGAGCAGTTCTAGCTAGCGATTTGGTAAATAATTCACCGTTTCAATAGTAATACCCACCTTTTTTCTTGTAACACGAATACGGCCCCGGGGATATGCCGTGAATCTTTTAGAAAAGAGTGTCGGTTCTCCACTTAGATGTATATAAAAAGTACTGCCCGTCGGCAGGACCCATATCTACGCGGATAATATTGAATACGCGGGACTAGAAGGTGCTCATTGGATGGGTCGGTTGATTAACAGGGCAAACTCTATTCCAAACCCCTAGCGGTTCCACGGTTGGCGATACCGTTTTAGCGTTAAATGGGAGACCTCCGGGGCCTGAAAAGCCCCATTACTCTGGTTACCTGGTATCTTGGCACTGCGTCGGAGCCTGGCTTATGTGGGTACAGGGCATCTATTTTGCCTTTTTTGCCCTGGTTCTATTTTCTATCAATATTTCAATAATCGTTCACAAATCTCAGGTAATCTATAAAATGACAATTGAATGGCGTAAGTCTGCTCTGGTGTGCTGGAGGCTCGATTTTGACACGGATTCTGACTTGAGCGTTATCACTTTTCAAAGGTAGAGGGGTACGCAATCTCTCTAGCCACCCGTGTTGCAAGCCGATGAGTTCAAATTGCCATATCAAAGATATCCAAACACATGCAAGCAACATCAAAACCGTCTTGTTATCAGTCTGCATCAGTCTTTTAACCCATTTTTCAATATGGAAGCTTGAGAAACATGACTACATAACACATCTTGTGCCAGTACGAGTCTTCATTTGTATGATGTTGATCTCGTACGACCAACGAAAGCAGACGAATGTCTTACAAAACTTACCATGTGCTTTATGGCTGCTTGGAAACACTTTGGTTATTGCAAACACACCCCATGTCATATCAACTGCAACCTACGATGGGCTTCATTATAATGGAACCCAATCTTCTGGTTTGTCGATCCACCAAGCTCAGTACTAGGTATACATGTTACTAACCTTAACCTTGGAAGTAGTGCTGTCTTTCTCATGCTGTTTCACATCATGCTGGCTGGTAATCCTCTCCGTGCATGAGAAAGCACAAGCTTTCTCAGTACTCGCAGCCCAAATCACGGCAGAGGCCTTCGTTTTCATGGCCCTGAGAACATTCCGTATCGACATTGAAAAGAGGCCTTCAGTCGAACATATGTCGACCCATGTGGTGGCATATATGACTGCTGCATTTGTAGTTCTCCGTCTATTTGGCCGGGGACTTGGCTCGACGAAAAGATTTGAAGCCGCGTGCAATTCCCTGTAAGTCACATATAATCAAATTAAGGACGGGGAATATCGAAACTGAAACCTTCAAAGAAGTACAAAAGTCACTGGCTATCTCACATTCATTTCTGTGATACTCTCGAGTGCAGCTTTCATACATCTGGACTTTGCTCATACGAGTAGTATTATGTTATTCTCTGTTTTCTGTGGATACCTTGTTATGCTATCAGCCGTGAACCTGGTGCGTCATCTGGAAAACGGAGTTTGAACTTCACCATGAAAACTTTCTTTCCGTTGTGGGGCAGGTGTCTGGGAGATTATGAGGGCTTAGAACTCTGAGTAGGTTAGAAAAAGGAAGTATGGGGAAGCTTTCAGGAATTTATTGAGACACAGCAAAACAGAGCCAGCGAAGAAGCTAGAGGTAAGCTGATAGTACCACAATCATTAAATAATCGCCGCGTTCTTGAAGTAATATGGGAACCTGCCTAGTGCCGGTGAGTCGACATCAAAGCGGGATTCAAGGTTGTGTAGCCCATCCTCAAGGTTGGTAAGTCTAGTTCATGGATTTCAGTGAATGGTCAATTAATTATGCGCAACCAGGAGATGGTGAGCTTCTGTGATATATAAGGGGGTCCAAAATCGACTGTAGCACACCTGGGCAGTAGGCTTCCAAGATTCAATTCTGGCCATACAAATGTAATCCTCCAAAGGCTGGATGATGATCAGCCAGAAGATAAGCTGGCAGCATCAACAGGTTTGCGGTATGCAGCCTCGAAATTTCGTATCACAGACTGTCGATCTTGTTGACCTTTGACTGAGTGTTCTGCAAGATACTTTCCCTCATGGATGTGCGACTGTATGATAAGTTTCCGTGTCTTGGAATGCGTTGCAGTATACAAGCTTTTCATCACGCCATGGGCAGGGTATGCCACGAGTCCCAATGCCGCTGTGCCCTCTTTAGCAGTTGCCCCGGGATGAATCGTGAGTGGAATGCACTGACCTGATGAGACCTTAGTTGTCATTCCGAGCGTCCCCTTTGCAATTCCTTTCGCCACGCCCTTCGCTCCCTCTTTCTGTCCCCCTTTGTATGGCTGAGTGATGACACCACTGAAGCCGTCTGCCATTCCATGAACAAAGTTTTTTCCGGCAAAAGTGGCACCCGATTTCCAGTCACGCACGTCCCCATGATCCCGGACCTCCTCACCATATAGTCGGGGCACGGCTCTCAGGCCTTCACTAACAGCCAAAGGCATATCGATCAGAACACCTTTATACCAAAAGCCGACAGCCTTTCCGAGGCTTTTCGCAGAGCCTTCCATTGCTGCGCCCGTAGTTTTCAACTTAGAAGAGCTTCTTCCCGAAGGCGCTAGAGAAGTTACTTCCGCGGCGGAAGTAACACTGGAAGATCGCGAGCAGGAGGGTTCGGGTGGTGGAAGCTGGGAATTTCCTGACCGACGAAACTCTTCGTATGGACGGTAAACGATGTCTCCTGTGGCCTTGAGAATGTCGGTACTTGTCCCTAGCAGTGAGGAAGCAGTACCAGTGACAGGATCCCATCGGCGATTCTGGATATACACCGAAAGAGTTTCATAGCTAACACAAGGTGCTTTGTTTAGTTTGTAGTGCGATACCTGGGGGTGGACTGCAGCTCACGGTTGGAGATCGCTTAACTTGAAGCGGTGATGTTGGATCAAAATTTCCGCAGCTAACTTTGATAAGCGGATGGGAGACTTCGACTTCTTCTTGAACCGCCACACAGCAGGTTCGGAATGTAGAACATCACATTGCATATCCGCCACTGGTAAATTCCGATGGAAAGATTCAACTGCCGTGGAAACACCACATTCATGGCTCATTCGATTTGCGACTTGCTCGGCTGCAGATTGGGCTGCAGGCTGAAGACAGAACCGTATAGCCTCAGCTAGGCTTTCTGTGGTCAGAGACTGATATGGTATAGGCTTTGGGCCAAGTCCACATGATGCGACCATGTTGCCCCAAAAGAGTTGACTATTGAACAGATATTTAGTAGAAGTTAACAGCGGAACATATCAGGGTCAACGAACTCTCCAAAGAACGGAATGATAGTAGTGGCTTTGCCAAAGCGAAGACCACATGCTGTGGTTCCTGCACCACCGTGATGCACGACGGCGGAAACGTGTTGAAACAACCATTCGTGGGGGCAATCACCAAGATAGAAAACCTGATCATCAGATACTGCGTCTTCTCCTCCAAGTTTACTCCAACCACGGGATATTATCGCACGAACACCCAAGGTCCTCACAGCCCCAAGAATCATTTGCGTCATGGCCACCGGATCTTCAATGACAATGCTTCCGAACCCAATATACACCGGCCTGCTCCCGTTGCGAAGGAAAGAATCGAGCTCAGGTGCAGGCGAATAGTCAGGAAGAGAGCGGAAAAAGAAGCCGCAGACATCAATATTAGACGGCCAATCTAAAGGTTTCGGCATAAGACTTGGGGACCAACAATATGTAAACGGCACATTCAACGTCTCAGTCAAGCAGGGTCCTTCAGTAGCCGGTATAGGCTCCAGATCGAGTTTTGCACGCCAATCATTAATAACATCGCCAAGTCTAGATGATATGGAGGTCAGCATGAGAATCATAGAGAAAGCGTAATATAGTAAAATTACCCCTGCCACGTCATCCATTCGACGATACCGTATGAAAGATAATTGGCGATCTTCGGTTCGGTATTGGAGTATTTGAGGTTTGCCAATGGATGTGGAAATGCCCTCGTGCTACTCCAAGGCATAGTAAACATCAGATGTAAGGGGATTGACAAAGCCTGCGCACAGTGAATATGAGCAAAGCTTGGCGGGTTCGCGATAATAGCATCTGCCACAAAGGGCACCTTGCTAAGCGGATCGTCCCGGATGCATGAATCCCAACATCCATTCAGCATTTCGCCAACCATTGCGCGCTTGCGTTGAATCTCACCACTTCGCAATGTTTTCATTCCCGGAATCAAACCCGGGTTCTTTACCATATATGCCATAAGCTCGGACGGATCACCTCCAATGGGATAAAATTCCAATCCGGAATCAAGAACAAATTTTTGAAATACTCCATGAGTTGCTAGTCTCACTCGATGACCATGGAGTTGAAGTTCGTTTCCCAATGCGATGAATGGTTGGACGTCACCTCGACTGCCGACAACTTGTATCACGATGTTTAGCTGCAGCTCACAGGTAACTCCTACCGGCACAGTTGGCGGTGGCTCTGGGGTGCTCGGTACTTCACGCAAGGCTGGAATCAGTCTGCTGACTGTCCTACAGAGCTTCGAATCGAGGTCTACTTCAATCCGGCCATCATCTGCGAGAAGTCAGTGAATGTTTGACGCAAAGCGACATAGCTGGAACGGTTGATACCTTTGACCTTTGCCCCCTCTTGACTCCAGCTTTCTTGCGGCCACCCAGCGGCCTCTAGGACGGAATATCTTGGCGGTTGAGGTTCCTCCATGTCTGGGTTGGGCAGACTGGACTGCTGCAATGGCAGATTGGTTGAGCTAGACGACATGAGGAGGTATGTGTGCAACCTTAAGTAGACACAGCTGTGGAAACCGCATGAAACTAGGTCAAGCCAGTCCACTCCTGAGGTCCTTTTGGAATAATTTTCAGCCTGGCAGTGACGCTATCGATATGCACTAGTCCCGATGCAGACGGCCGATGAGGAACCATGGACCCTTGGATCTGCTTAGGGCCAACCAATCAGGTAGAGTGGGCCCGCCCCACCTCGGGATTGAAATGCTGCCTATTTCAACAGCAAACGGCATCTCATTGCGATAAGTGGGCATGATGTCGGGAGGAGAAGTGAAAGGAAAAACTTGAAGGAGAGAGATCCCCAAGAGATCAAAGCGAAAAGGAAACCGAAAGAAGAAAACCGGAACACTCATGGGCACTCATGTCATGTGACATTGATCCGTTCTTGTAGGCTCTGAATAGTTTTTCGCTCAGCCTCAATTCAAACGAGGGAGTTTGAGACGACCCACAACCCTTGAAAGAATGACGGTACGGAATATTGACAAATGAATGGCGTTTCTATCCGCGTATGCACAGTCCACCTCAACGCAAATCAGTCCCCACCTCAAACTTCCGCGCATAGCGACCCCTGTGATTGGTCGAACTCATCGCCCTGGCTTTTCTCGAATTCGAGGCCTGTCTGACACAGCGCGGACAAGGTGTGTCAGACCCTAGGAATCGCCAAGGCCATCGGACAAATGGGTGTGGCGACTAGAGAGACGGGTACGAGGGTACTTTCAGTACACCTGGGCACTACATCGAACATGACGCATCTACAGTGAAATCCGTGTTGCCCCCCAGTTGAACCACAAAGACTAAAGAGTGTAAGAATCCTACTGCATCTTCCAGATCTCGTTGGTCATCTTGAGATATTTTGACTCCAACACATCAACTGATCAAACTGTGTTTGAAATGCTATCTGCCATTATCCTCGTGCAGCTTCTGATAACTTCAAAGCTAGTCGATGGCAATTCAATACACAGTAAGCGCCGTTGACAAATTTCCGTATCTTTCATACTCAAACACAAGATTTTAGGTCCCTCGCATGTCTCGTTCACGCCGGTCGCTCTCAATGTGGGACATGAACCAAAGATTCCAGTCGTCGAATTCCACGAGTTTACGCTAAACAGCACTGCTCCACTTGCGACTCTTGACTACGGTACTCATGTAGCCGGACTGCCTTTATTTAAAGTGACAGCTCTATCCGGGCCGTGTGAAGTGGAACTCAAATATAGCGAGCAGTTCTCTGGGCTCCATGAACCACTGAGTGATGGCCCGAGCACATTTGTGTCAAGTCTGGCGAATTCCTATCGACTCGAAACTTTTAATTTGACTACCCCGGGATGGACCGGCTCATCACTGCTTCAAGGGGGGCAGCGTTGGCAAACACTGCGTTTGTTGACGAATGGTACCGTGACCTTTCGGCGTGTTTCCTTCAAATCGACCGCTAGATCCAAAACCAACACAAAAGTTACCGGGACTTTCAATTCATCAAATACTCGATACAACAAAATTTGGAATCTTGGCGCCCACGCCATATCTTTGGCGTGTTTTGATGAGGGAACTCAGAGGTCTATTTGGAACGTATCCCATGGCGGCGCGTTGATTTCAAGCAGCGTCCCAAGCTACACGGCGGCGGCGTACAATTTCAGTGATTATACCCTTGAATTCGATGCCAAGATTGTCAGAGGGGGTCTTCAGTGGTCCATGGGGTATAATTTCGGTATCCGCTCTCGGGGAGGGATGCAACTGAACCTTGCTGGAAACTATCCTGCGGAGACAACGTTCAAAAACACCAACAAAACCTTGTTTCCCCCTTCAACGGTCACGTTGGGCTATGGTGTGGCATTTGCCAATCAGACAACGCTAACTTCCTATCTTCTTGATACCTTTGGTGCTCCATTCGAGATTCAGGAAGGGACTTGGTATCGCATTTCGAGTACCACAAGAGCAGGAAATCTGACCGTTGCTATCAATGACCGTATGATCTTCAATGTATCGTTGTCCGACTACTATGTGGGCGATGGCGCATCCATTTCCACATATGGATCTTTTGGATTTGGAGCTTGGCAAGATCAGTCAGGGCTCTTCCGTGATGTTGTTGTCAAAAGTTCAACAGGAAGCATGATTTACGAAAACTCCCTCACGAATTCTACTCAGGTGCTGCCCGAGTACGGCGTGCATGAGAACTTCTTTTCTACATGCGTTGACGGTGGTCGACGAGATCGTCTAGTGTGGTCAGGGGATTTCTTGCATACCGTAAGAATCATCGGTGCAACGACAGGGCGAGCAGATCAGATCAAAGGCACGTTTTCACAATTACTTGCCTATCAGCTTGGCACTGGTCAGTTTCCTATGTCACCCTCTCTTGGGTATGCGCCATCAGTACCGCCGAACACATTTGCGGTCGGTGGTGGTCTCGGAGATGGTATATATCTTCTTCCGGACTATCATATCCTCGCTCTCATCTCATTTGTGTCCTATATGCAATTTTCTAATGACGTGGAGTTTGCAAAAAGCACCTGGGTCTCATTGCGTCAAGCTGTGGACTGGTTGATCAAGCTACGCAGCAACGATACGGGATTGATAGACTTTTCCATCTACCATACCGCCTTTCTCGGACCGCCGGATGGCGTTGCTGTCAACGCGGCTGCCGTTGAAGCACTGAGCGGTATGTCGCTTGTTGCCTCCGCTGTGGGAGATAATTCCTCGGCCGGAACCTGGCGTTCGATATCAGAGTCATTGAAAGATTCAATCAATTCTCGTTTCTGGAACGACAAGTCAGGATTTTATTCAGTGTCTACCTCAAAGCCCGACGACTTTTCTGTGGCTGGAACTGCATTTGCAATTACCTCGGGTGTCTCCAACAAATCCCAGGCGCTTGCATCGCTCGACAATGTTTCAAGACTCCGGCTTGGTCCAGGGTTCAAAGATGCTACCACGGTTGACTCAAATGACCCCACGGCAAACATTTCGCCAAACACCAACGGCTTCTTGTTTCCTGCCCTCCTCCAATATGGGCAAGTGGAAAGTGCCCAACCCTGTTTGAAAATATCTGGGACGCCAGGATCGCAAATGATGAGACTTACTCAGGTGCAAGCTGGGAGTACGTGAACCAAGAGCGCAATCCTGGGCTAGGCCAGTACACTTCACTCAGTCATCCGTGGGGCGGTGCTGCTACATATGCTATGTCTCAGTACGTTGCTGGCATAAGACCTGTCGAATTCGGGTTCAAGACATGGGTGGTTGAGCCAGCATACATGGGCTTTGACCTGGGTCATGTTGAATCAACTATGCCTACTCCATATGGGGCCATCAGTATGTCGTTGGTATTCCAAGACACCTATATCATGATCAAAGTCAAAGCACCGCAAGGGACAAAGGGAGAGATTAGACTGCGACAATTTTCGGCCTGTCCGCACAAGGGTTGCTTTCAGTTCAAGGGTGCAACGCGTCAAGTGTCTGGTGGCTCTTCGGTGCAGTTCAAATTTCATTTGGTTTGATTGTCGGGCGGGTTAGGTCCTGGTATAGTGCAGGTTGGAGCGCCAGGCGCCCTAGGGAACTGACAAATCACTTCCATAGCACTGTGCAGTGAAACAAAGCTTAGGGAAGGAATTCAGCTTTATTTGATCTTAACTTTTCTGTTGAGTTTGCCTTTCAAGGCTGTTGTAGATATCGTTCAAAGTTTCCCAGATTCTCAGCTATAGGTGATCCTTCTAACATCCATCAATTGAAAGTTTGGGACCTCAAAGGGTAGATAAAATATCTGGGCACATGAACAGCGGCTTTAGAGACGCCAGGCACAACTGGGATGTGGCTTGACATATGATTCGCCGTGCTTCTGAAATGTGACTGGAACTATCTTTCCCGAGGTCTTTTTGTGTGAAGTACATATATACCACCCTCCACCGAGCTCACCATCGCGCACATTAACTCTTCCATTTAGCCTCTCGGCTAACATTTCACATTTCGATATCAAAACTCTTGAAGGTTGACATAGTCGTCGTCAGTGGAACCCTTTCCGACGAGGATTTTTCCGGGGTGGACGAAATGGAAAATCGCCTGCACAAAGAACATTGGGATTGCGTCGAAAAGGTACGCAAATACTTCACGCGAGTAGACGTAACCGTCCGTTCCACCAACGTATTCGATGATCCGGAAAATGCAACGCCCGATGACCAGAGCAGACACGAGAAACAGAGTGTGAAGAAGTTGGGGCCATCTGCCACCGATCAAATCAAATCCAGCTCCACGCAATCGAAGCTTGAAAGTAATAGACACATAGAGGAAAAATGCAAAGAAAATCAACTGAACTGCCAAACCCACGATCAACACCTTTTGGCCAAGATTTCGCATGCTATTAATAGTCTGCATACCACCACCTGCCAATTGCAGGAGGAAGGCAGAAGTATCCCCGAGAACGAAGATTTTTGTGACTTTGCGCGGAGCGATGATGGACAAATGTGGTTTACCGACATATACAACAATTCGACCGTATGTCATGTAGATTGTTGCAGCATAGAGCGATGGTGGTAAAATGATAAACATTGATTGGCAAACATAAGCCACGAGGCTGTCAGGCTTCCGCGCTGATAACAATCGGAAGATGTAGCCCAAGGTCATCACTAAGGTAGAAGGTTCGTTAGTTTTTCGACCTGCGATTGACCTCCCCGCCACAAAGAACTCACTGAAGGCACCAATAAGGAAAGCAGTGAAGAACCATGTCTTCTGTTTGCACATTTGCCAAAGATGAAAGCACGCACTTCCTCCAAAGAGAAGCATGGCAATGATAGCTGCTGCGCTACTCGGCTCATAGGGATAGTACCCCGAAGTGCCCATTCTGTCTCGAGGTCTGAGCGAGCGATATAGTCCCTAATTTAAGGCAACCTGAAATACCAGACCGGATAGCGTGCACAGTGATGAGTGATGAAGCAGAGATAAAGAATATCAAATCAAGACAGGTCAGGAATGTAAAAGAGAGTAGTCTTGAAAGGCGCAGTCTGAATCAAAAACAAAAAAAAGAACAGAAAAGAAACAACGATCGTCGAGTGAGGTTTGAAAATGAGAAAGCTGCTAGGTAGACCTCGGGAGACAGCATTCTTCTATATGTAGCGTCTTCATTGCCGAATAAGAACCCAACCCACAACTCAGCGGGCAAGAAGTGGGTTGGGCCGCGGATCAGAAAATAGCAACATGAAGCCTCGCTAGGTAGCACAGATAAAACAAAGGGGCTTTGATGGGTTACTGACCTCCAGATAGGTATGTAATCTTCACTGGGCAATACCTCGTAGGGGACATGAGGTGCCAAAATTACGCCGTGTTGGTGCATATACACGGGGCGAGGCGACTGTGATTGGGTCGGGTCTGTGCCGAACACGCGGAATGAATGGCCTCTGATTGGTGGCTCCACATGCGCCTCAATGGAATTCCCGAACACGATGGCGCGAGAGATTTGCCTGTGGTGGGTTGCGGGTGGAGATTGACTGGTGCCTCACGTAGGGATTGCCCAGGTGGGCCTAGAATGATGAAGTGGTATTCATCTCCAGGGCTCTGGTCTTCGTCATTACACGTAGTCTGCTCTTTTTCATCAATTTGAATTACAGAATCACGAAGCTTATTGTATAAATATGTTTTTGTTTTGCACTAAATAGCTTTGGGCACGGAATAGTAAATGAGTGAAAATAATATTGAATGTTCAATTGGCCGAGGACCGCCAATTCGAAGAAGAGTATAACTAAAAGAGAGCCAAGAAGTTTGAGGCAAAGCATCCGGTAAGGTTGGACCAACTAGGATGAAACCACGACAGAAGAGATATAAG
Source organism: Penicillium olsonii (assembly GCA_911174995.1). Classification (NCBI taxonomy): domain Eukaryota; kingdom Fungi; phylum Ascomycota; class Eurotiomycetes; order Eurotiales; family Aspergillaceae; genus Penicillium; species Penicillium olsonii. Next base: position 12,259 of record CAJVNO010000012.1, on the reverse strand, counting down.
AAACATCGGACAGACGAGAAGATATGTAACAGTGAATATGGGTTGCTTTTTGCAAAAAGGAACCAAAAAGTATGACTGTGAAAAAAAGAAGTGTGATGGCTTTCCCAGCGCAGCTATTCAAGTGACCATCCTTATGTAAAGGACAATGCATGCTGCCAGCTGAGACTCTAGATAGCTCTGAAAGAAGCGAAGGAGTGAAGGTCTCGCGAGCTAAAACCAACGCTCAATCGGAAATTCCCTTTGGGAATCTTCCAGCTTTGTGTCTCGGTGTCCCAATAGCTAAGATCACGACGGCGAAGCGAGAAATGGACGTCCCTCTGGTCCCCTGGCTGGAAAGTTGTCTTTTCGAAACCCCGAAGCACCTTCCGTGGAGTTCCCGGTGGCATATCGTTGGTTGGATAGGAGAGATAGAGCTGTACTACCGTAGCACCAGGCACATCACCAGTGTTGGTAACCGTTGTAGTAGCCTGAATCATCGTATCCCAAAGATCGGAGCTGCCACCAGCACTCTTGGTGGTGATTTTGGAATATTGATGATCAAGTCTGCTTTGGTTTGTTGTCCGAAGGTGTTTCACCGAAACATGCGAATCAAGATCAAATGATGTATAGCTGAGACCGTATCCAAACTCATACAAGGGCTTGATATTTTGTTCATCAAAGTGACGATAATCTATCATCAACCCCTCTGTAAAGTTCAGCTGCCAGGCGTTTGAGTCAGTACTGCTTGCTCCTGTCAAGTTGAGAATAGGTGCATTGTAGTCGGCTTCGCTCTTCGCGATCGTGTAAGGAAGCTTTCCTGATGGGTTCACTTCTCCCCACAACACATCCACAATGGAATCACCGGATTCTTGACCGGGGTAATGTGCAGCAAGAATGGCAGTCACATTGTCGTTATCTGCCCATGGCATTGAGTTAACACCGCCGCTGTGAGTGATGACGACTGTCCTTCCAGGACAGATTGATGCGACATTTTCAACCACCAGAGTGGAGTTCCAGTTGGCTTCCAATGAAGTTCGATCAACTCCTTCACGAACCCAACTTTTGAGGAAGACGAGACAGATATCGGGGCTGGGATAGATGCTGTTGAATTCACCATTGGCAATAACTTGGTTGTCCGTCAGGTAGACCACACGAGAGCCATCTTTCTTCGCGCGATCCTTGATGGCTTCGAGGGGGGAGACCACGTAGGACATACGGCCACTGCCAGAGCCACCGCCAACAGTGAGAGTCCCCATTTCAAACCCGTCAACCTTGTTAGGGTAAAGCAGACCCGAGCTAACATCTGGGGCATCGTTTCCAAAGACTCCAATAATCTTGGGTGTTTTGAGAGGAAGCGTATTGTTCACATTCTTGAGCATGACTGTCCCAGCAGCCCCCATGTCCCGAATCAAAGAGGAGTGATTTCCGCGAACATCACGACCTTCCTGAGTAGATGCACCAGGAGAAAGAAGTCCATAAGTCGCTTCGCTCACCGCGTAAGAAGATGGGTCGATTGTTGGATAGTCTTCGTCCTGGTTGAAGTAATAATATGGTGTCAGGATACGCGCAATCATATCGTTTAGACGACGCTCGGAAATGGTTCCATTCTCAACACCTGCAACCACATTTGATCCAAAGTAGGAATGAGTGAAGTCTGTTTCGCTCATGTAGCCGGGCATGTTCATGTCCAGGCCGGCATTGATGGCCCGGGCGCCTGAATGTGTTGCAAACCAATCAGACATAACGTAGCCCTTGAAACCCAGTTCTTTCTTCAGGATTTTGTTCAAAAGAGGTGAATTTTCGCAAGTGTAGGTCATGTTAAGGCGGTTGTAGCTGCACATAAACGATGCAACGCCTGCTTTCACGGCATCGGCGAAAGGCCAGAGGTAAAGTTCGTGCATTGTTCGGTCATCGATGTTGGCGGAAACACCATCCACATCTACACCTTGGACTTGCTCATTGGTGCGGTGTGTCTCTTGTTCGTTGCCGATGAAGTGTTTGGCGCAAGCTTGGACGCCGACAGCTTGGGCATTGCGGATAGTCTCTTGCATGGCGACACCTGAGAGGTATGGATCTGGAGAAAATCCCTCCCAGTTGCGGCCACCCCATGGACTGCGACCGAGTGGGCCAGTTGAGGGACTAGCGAATTTGGATATTAGCATGTGCATAACTCAACGCCAAGGACTGATTGACAAACCCCAACATGACATTGGCCCCTTTGTCACGGAATTCAGCTCCCATGGCAGCGCCTCGTCTCGCAATCAACTCCCGATCCCATGTCGCGGCGGCAGTCAGGCCCGAAGAAAAGACACTTGCTAGGTCCGCAAGATGCAGGCCTTGTGGTCCGTCAGACAAACAGAGGCCCCCAAACCCGACTCGTTCGATCGAAGGAATATTTCCGATGCATTGCCCATTGGCTGTTCCGGTGACCATCGACGCCTTTTCGGTGAGGTTCAGTCTCTCTATGAGACCGTTTGCTTTAGCCTTTGAGGATTTCCATTTGATTGCGTCGATAGCATCGTCCGCTGAACGTCGGGTTAGCTGAGAGTTCAGAAACCAGGTAGTTGTTATGCCTCGAGAGAATCCAGATGCCATAGCGTTGGGTATACTAACACGGATCAAAGTCAACTGTCTGTTGAGCAAGTGCGCAGGCAGCAAAGGAAGCGACAAGCGCTGCCCTCAGAGTAAGAAACATCTTGAAAGTGCTGCGCAGATGAAGAGAAAAAGATCAACTGACATATACAGGCCACTCTCCTTTTAAGGTCGACTTCAGCCAGGGGCCTGTATTTAGGCAGCTTGCGTGTCACCTGCCTTCATCTAAATGTAGACATAGATGTCCCAAGGAAAGCTCCCGATTCCCCACAGTACCCACTCTTGGCGAAGATGTGGCTAATCGCTCTTCGGCAGTGTGCATGTCGATCAAATTGTGGCCCTCATTTCGATTGCACTCACGAGGGTGCGTACCAGTCGACATGTACCATCGTACGGAGCAAACAAGATGGATAGGATCTTTGGTTGGAAAATGGAGTTAACGAGCCTTAAAAATGTCCTAGTCAGAGAGGATTACCAACAAGGAAAGAAAAGGAGAGAGAGAGAGAAAGAGAGAGTAACGGAGGGTCCAAAAAATCCCCACTCCCATCAACTTGTGGTGGCCTGCCTTCTATTCTTGGGCATAATAACAGAGTCGTTGGCAATACCCCGGGGTGCCTCGGTTGTTGCAAAGCAGGTTCAGCGGTTCCCCATAGTCAATATGAGTGTGTACGGGACGAAGTACGCGGGATTGACTTATTTTGATTGGTAGATATACGAGACTGTGGATTTCAGTTGTTGGAATGGTCCGCTTAAACATACATAGCTTTGAAACATAGGAAGCTCCATGAAGAGCTCTGTGGGGTCGTGATTTTGGTCATAATTTCACTTCCGAAGTGTGAGTTTGCTACCAGGCTCTGCCATGAAAATAGTCTGTATGGGAAGAGGTCTATTTTCGATTGCGATCAGAATGGAAATTAAGAAATACCTACCTATATTGTGGAGAAGCAACATACGAGGTCCGGAGTATGCCTATTCATACTGACTTGCAACATAGTTGTATGTGGAATATCATTGAGCATTAGTACCTAGGTAAATGGTATACTATCTCTGTCAGGCTCCCGCATATCTATATCGCGAGAAATCGATGCAACTATTCTCATCAGCGTTAGGCCCGAATGGTCATAATTGGCAATGCAAATTGTCATAGGCGTCGTTAAGTTCAACTCTCATTTGCTTGTCTATCATGTGAATGACCCAAGGGTCCTTCGTTATTGCGAAGGATGCGTGAAGGCAACAGGAAATCTAAATCCAAAAAATAACAAGGTAGCTACAAATAAGTCCAAAGTAGAAAGAAATAAACACCTGTACTCCTGCCGATCTTCTATCATGCCTTCGTCACCAAAGCCTCGTTAGGAGCGTTTTCTTCATCGCCCAAGAAAGGCTGGAGTTCACTCGGATACCAAATTGCAAAGATCACCATAGCGATGATCATGGGGACCGAGTCAAAGATGTACAACATCCACTCATTGCTCAATGGATAACCTTCATTCCCCATGGCGTATTCGATGACCCGGAAAATGGATCGGACTAAAATCAGTCCGCTGATAACATACAGGCTGTTCAAATGCTGCTTCCAGGGAACACAGCCTTCGAAGGCCTCCGGCGTTGGATGTTCACGGATCCGTCTCTGGAAGACGTATGCGGTCACGATGAACAAGCAGAAACTGAGCACTTGCAAGACCAGACCAGCAATTACAACAGCTTGCCCGATGTTGGTGAGACTGCTGGTGGCCATCATCCCCGACGCACCAGCTTGAAGCAAGAATGTGAGGACATCGGAGAGAACGAATGTCTTCGTCAGCCAGTCTATGCGAATGACTGAGTACTTCTCGGCTTTGACGGAGCGGATGATGCGACCAAGAACCATGTACACTGATGCAGCAAACAGGGCTGGACCCAGAAGAATAAAGACACCTTGGATGCAGTAAGGCATCAGCTTGCCTGTGTTGTTGTGGGAATCAATTCGCGTTGCGTAGCCAATGATTTCAACTAGATCGCTAGTGGTTAGACATGAGGGGATGATCGCGGGCCGATATAAAACTTACAAATACCGCCAATGGCGAACGGAAGGGTGAAGCGCACTTTGGTTCGGAAAATCTTCCAGAAGTGAAAGGATGTCGCGGCGAGAAAGAGAATCAAAAAGATGACTGCGGCAACGATGGAGGGCACATATTGCCAAACATAATATCCGCTCTTCAAAGATTCCAACTTCGCCATGTTGTGGGGTTTGTGAAGTATTGTTCGCTGTGTTTAATATACAGCCCTGAGATGAACTTACCCCAGGGTCTTTCAATGTGGCTTTTATATCTTATTCAAATCATGGCTAGAAGAATTAGCAGAGTGACATCCCCACCAGGTACAGCCGCGTAGTCTATTTTCAGAGACCAATCAAATGTGTTCCTATCCGCGTATCCGTATCTAAGCTCCGGGTAACTGAACCCTGGAAAGTGTACGGAGTATTTTTCAAAGCTTGAACGGATATTTGGCCGCGTCAACCACAAGGCAAACACAGCCACCTAGAATGAATTCCATGCGATCCTTTCGATTTCCTTCGCGTCACGTCAGGGCTTCCGGACTGGGACTTCCAGATGCCAGTACTATTTTGCATTGTTGATTGGTATGAGATTACCTCAAAAGGTATCCCCGAGCAGCGACCCTGGAGGATGATACGGTCCGGAGAGAGAAAAAACCGATGCACATCGCCTCCAATCTCGAGTTGTAAATGCGGCAACAAGCAATAGGGCGTGGCAAAGAATAGGCACAACATTCCAAACATAGAATTTCAACATGAGGGCGAAACCGTGACCGTAGCGGCGCCGGCCAATTTCCGCTTCCGAAACCCGGTTCGAGAACCCTTTACGGAGTACCAGACGCATGCTTCGTACTCCGTACAGAGTAGAACAAGCCCGGGTGAAAATGATCTGAGCTGCTCGGTATTTCCGGGATCGCCGCGCGGGCGGGTGGAGCCCCGAAGATCTTTCCGCGTAAAGAAGAGATTTTGATTGGTGGGATGTCTGCAGGGTCCCGGGGTCGCATCCATGGACCCGAGGATGGCGGGTACCCGTGGAAGGATATCTTGATCGGATACCAATTAATACGCACACGGTACGGCGTGTTGCAAAGTGTGCCAATATTACACACTCTTGCCTCGCTCTGAATGTATCCTCGGTTGAATCCGACACTCCGTATACTAGTACCGAGCAGCCAACGGCAGCGGGAGCACTGAGACTTCTGCAGGTGATGTCACACCCAGGCATTCAGATCAAGTCTACTAACGTTAGGACAATGCTAGAGATACTTCTAGACAAAACGTCTGCTTCCCACCCCCCTCCGCTTAAGTTCTCGTCTGTTCCCATATCCCTCTGCTTCTCTCTCACTTCAAACCATTCCTCCTCCGTCGCACTCACTTCATTTCACCCATCGGAGGGCTCATGAGACCTGCTTCTTATCATGAATCAACATAGTCTACGTGTTGAGGGAACTTCTTTCCGAGATTGTGAAAACCGAGAAGTCTTCCTGAGAGGAATCAACGTGGCTGGTGATGCAAAGTTCCCCAAAGAGCCAAACCGCCCTCCCGAAGACCATGATGAGTTCTTCAATGGAAATAATGTATCATTTGTGGGGCGACCTTTCCCCCTGAAAGACGCCGATATACACTTCAGCCGACTACGCAACTGGGGCTATAATACAATTCGCTATATATTCACGTGGGAAGCTATCGAACATTCGGGGCCTGGCATCTATGATGAAGAATGGCTTGCCTTTACCATCGATGTCCTTCGCGTCGCGAAAAAGTATCAGTTCTACGTATTCATGGACCCCCACCAAGATGTTGTGAGTGAATACTCTACTTTGGTATTGATACAATGTTAACCAATTTTTGCCAGTGGTCACGGTTGTCAGGAGGGTCTGGTGCCCCCGCATGGACGCTATACGCAGCCGGACTCAACCCACGGAACTTTCAAGCAACTCAAGCAGCGCTCTCGCAGCATGCATTGGATAACCCTACGGAATTCCCTAAGATGCTTTGGTGTACGAACTATAGCAGACTCGTCTGTCAAACAATGTTTACTTTGTTCTGGGCTGGGCGAGACTTTGCGCCAAATGCCATCCTTGACGATATGAACATTCAGGATTATTTACAAAGCCATTTCATTGGTGCTTGTAAGCATCTTGCGCAGAAGATTCACGACGCTGGTGATCTCGAAGGCGATGTGGTAATTGGATGGGAAAGTTTGAACGAGCCCCATAGAGGCTTGATTGGTGTTCAAGACATATCGAAAATCCCAAACGAGCAACACTTACAGCTTGGAACGTCTCCAACGGCATTTCAAGGTATCCTCATTGGGTCCGGACAACCATGCCAGGTTGCCACATGGTCTTTCAAAAGCTTCGGTCCTCGCCAAATAGGCGAAGAGCTTATAAACCCAAGAGGGGCCTCTGTTTGGTTACCAGCTGGATACAGTGAAGGTCATTTTCCCTGGCGTCGCGATCCTCGCTGGCGGCTAGGTGAATGCATCTGGGCTCAGCATGGGGTTTGGGACCCTAGCAAAAGCGTTCTACTCCAGAAAGATTACTTCGCGAAAAGACCCGACAGTGGCGAAATTCTCGATTATGGGAAGTTCACAAATTCCTACTTTCTAACTCACTATAGGTCCTACAAACATGCGATCCGCAGCGTTTGTGGCGGGGTCATCATGTTCTGCCAGCCACCAGTCATGGAGATTCCACCAAATATCAAAGGCTCAGCAGATGATGACCCGAATATGGTACATGCTGTCCACTTCTACGATGGATTGACACTTCTAACAAAGCATTGGTTAGTATTTCACCCCCAAAAAGGTCGACGCTATGTACTGATACAAATCCTGATGGATAGGAACCGCCTTTACAACCTTGATATCATCGGTTTGCTCCGAGGCACCCACCGTTATCCCTTCCGCGCACTGAAGTTTGGAGAACGCTCGATTCGGAAAAGCCTCCGAGATCAGCTTCGGTTTTTGCGAGACGAAAGCCTAAGGAATATGGGCCATCACCCTCTCATTTTCACCGAGATCGGTATTCCATACGACCTCGATGACAAGCATGCATTCAACTCGGGTGACTATACTAGCCAAATAAAAGCAATGGATGCCAATCACTTCGCCTTGGAAGGAAGTTCCTCCAACGGGTTTACTCTGTGGTGCTACGTGGCTCAGGTACGTATAATCAAGGATGGATTCTGGATCAGGGCGGATGAGACTAAGCTAATATGCGTAGAATGACCATGAAGGTGGCGATCAGTGGAACGGAGAAGATCTTTCAATATACTCGCAAGACGATTTGGAACTGCCGAGGACCATTACCACAAGCCTTTCAAAATTGCCCGAAACTACGCTTATAGAGAAGCAATCAGACAGCATGTCCCAGAGATGGAGGAACTCCTTCAAATCACGAGAGGTGCCAAGTCCTGGCATTTCCTTTCGAAATAGCTCGGCTCGGACGCGTAGCTATCGTGCTGCAGAAGCCTTTGTGCGTCCAAGTCCCATCCGCGTGCATGGGAAGTTGGAAAGTCATGCATTTGACCTGAAGAATTGCAAGTTTTCAATGAAGTTGCATGCCGAGCAAACACTGGTTCATTCTCCCAGTGAGATATATCTACCATATTTTCATTTCCCACCGGCAAGTACAGTAATTTCGGCAAATGCTGGGAGCTGGGAAATTACAGAAACGGAGTTTGATCGGATCAAGGTCCAATGTCTACGATGGTGGCATCCAGAGGGGAAGGCCGAGATTAATGTCAAAGGCCTTAAACACTAAGTTTAGAAATCATATATTACCTTCTCCCTCCTCTCTCTTCTCTCCTCTCTCTCATCTCTCTCATGTCTCTCATCTCTCTCATCTCTCTCATCTCTCTCATCTCTCTCATCTCTCTCATCTCTCTCATCTCTCTCATCTCTCTCATCTCTCCTCATTCCTTTCCCCCATCCCCCATCTCCCCTTCTCTTTTTCTCCCCTTCCCTCTAATTTCTTCCAGCAATCTATAGAAAGAGGCTTTTGAAAAGCTGGAGACTTCCCACAAAGGGTACCTATCTGGAAACAGACCTTCTGTAGCGGATGCGATCGAGGGCATGATCCAGGAAACAAAGGCTAAAAAAGAGCTGTGTATGAGCTCATCTCATGACTATCTAGGTACTGAGCCATCCGATAGCTAGTCAAGGAAATGAAACTAGCGAAGATGACAACCTTGGAAAAATTGGAGCATTTCCTGAACGTCACGTGATCGGACATAGTTTCCCGATCGGCTATCCGTCAGCCTTCCCTTGAAATCTCCGTCTTTTCCCCGATACAACATCTAGTGCCTGGTGACCATGAACAAACTCGGCGTTAGTACGGCATCCTCCCTGGATGAGAGTCACCCACATGATCGCCAATCAACAGCCCCGAAGTCAACCCCCACGCGCCGAGCCCGGAAACAGCGCATATTTCTCAGCTGCGAGCCGTGCAGACGTTCCAAGCTCCGATGTGACCGCCAACATCCCTGTGGTACTTGCCGGCAGCGAAATTGCCTTTCAGAATGCTCTTTCCGCCGTCCCAACAACGCGAGTGTGGAGCGTGCGCGATCGCGAACGCCGAGTCAGCCCCAGCCGGCCCTAGCAGCAGGAGGCACAGTGACACCCCCACTTCTGCATTCATCGGCTCAAATCCTCCACGAAGATCTTGTGGCACACCAGGCATCGCTGTCTGAAACCCAAGACCCGCCCTCCAGCCATGCCCGATGGGATGCAGTCCTGCAACGTCCTACCGTTGATCGAGATGAAACCTCATCTGCCTTGGAGAGTTTATTTGTGCCTCTCTCGGCTGCATCTCAGGGCTCTAAGGATTTTTTGATACAGCAGTTACCATCTAACAGCTTTTGTGAATATTTGATCACGGAATATTTTACACATTTGTCTCCGCTGTTTCACGTACTGCATGGGCCGACATTTGAAAAACAGTACGCAGCGTTTCTACAAAACCCCAGCAAGGCAACATTTTCCTGGTTGGCACTGCTATTCATGATATGCTCCGTGACATTGAATGCTATTGATCCCGGGGACATGGTCCTGCTGAATGTACATGCAGAGGAATTGCATGATAACGACATATCTGCTACGGTTCATCGGCTTCGGAGAAATTCCTTGACCTGTCTTGCCGAGGACAAATTCCTGATCTGTCACGATCTTAACACACTAGAGACTATCTTGATATTGACGTATTCTGTCTCTCATAGTGAGGGTGTTGAGCGAGGATGGATATTACTCGGCATGGCTCTAAATATGGGGATTGCACTACGTTGCAATGTCAACTCAGAAGGCTTGAGCTGCATTGAAACCGAACGACGCCGAAGATGTTGGGCTGGTATTCTCATGCTCCACACCTACCAAGCTATTCTCTTTCGTGATGTTGATATGTCATTTCTTCTCAACATCAAGGCCGAGATGCCAACGGATGCTCATGACAATGATATTCACGAGAATGGCATCTTGCAGAGAACTTCAGGGCCTACACAGATGTCTTTGATGAAATTCAAGCTACGGCTTTTCAAACTCTCAGCACAGATTGGTAGCCATATCTCTGGACCCTCAAAACTCGACCAGCTTGCTTTGAATTCTTTAGATGCGGCGATAGCCGCGGAGGAACGGCTATGGGACTCGACCTTCCTGGTGAATGGCCTTCCGAGTCTTTTGGATCTCGCAAGCTATGCCCACTGGTGTATCCTCCAGACATATTCACATCAACTATATCTACTTATCCACCAGCCTTTTCACAACCCCCAACATTCGACATTCCTTGCCCCTTCACGAGAGCGGTGTATCAAGTCGAGTTTTGCCTTGCTCAATTTATACCGTGAGTTTTACGAGCTGCCAAGACTTCGCCACTTCAGGTGGTTGGTCAGAGGCATGACCACCTTAAACGCCCTTCACGGTGCAGTTGCGTTGGTATCATGTCTTTTGAGCATGCCGTCCACATTTGATTCCACGCCGTACTGGAACGAATTTAACGCAACAGTTACTCGCATGGAGAAACTTCAAAACAGTAGCCCTGTCTGTACGAAGGCTTTCAAGATCCTCGAACATGTACAGTATGTTACACCCACAACCTCCTTTCACCTTCTCGTGTTACCCCTTCTGATCAAATTCTGACTTTCATATGTCGACAGGCGTCAAATAAGTACCGTGCGAGAATCGAGCCCAAGCGTACGTGGAGATTCTTGGGCAACATTCGAAGGTTGGATCGATAGCCTGGATTGGTTTAATTGGGATCCTGCAACCTTGGTAAATATTTGAGAAAAATAACAACACCATGGATTATCCATACATCAGCCCAGTTACCCCCTGCCTATCTATTGGTTAGCAGCTGGGAAACATAGGTTACAATTGTTCAATATCAACTCCACCCGCGGACTAAGACATGATGATAACCCGGCGCTGTTTGCGGTGCTCTCGTTCATATTCCATCCCATGGTTTCCCCCGAGGCGAACACATGGAGCCTTGGAGGGGGACTAGCTGCACTCTCTTCGGATTCGAGCGTCAAGAAGCTTGGGATATCTCAAGGTCCATACGTCCTGCCTATGTGTGACAGCTCATGAACCTAACCTTCAGGAGTCGTTTCCGTCTTTCCCCATGTATCCTCCTCCATCTGCTCGCCAAGCGTATCATCAAGTTGAGTCTTTGGGTCTTCGATCTCCAATGCTAAGCCGAAATCCAAACAATTGCCAAATTCATGCCGGGTGAGCGACTCGAACGCCCGACTATCCCAGCCATTGATGTCCTCTCAAAATTTCCTGGCTTGGCGCTCCATCCTTTTGGAATGATTCCTCCTGAGGCCCATCTGTAAGCCAGGCTTTCTCTCCATCACACACTCCATCCTGCGTGTTTGAGACGGCACCTGTCCATTCCTAGCATGAAGCTGTGAAGTTTTCGATCGCAAGGTCGACAAATTGATCTTCCGATTCGGTTCATTAATGACTTTGCCAAATGCATGACACGACATGATGATCGAAAGCACCCTCTGGTCAGCACCGCTGTGTAAGAATTTTTGCCGCATCAACTCGATCGCATGATTGATGGAAAGAGTGAATTCCACGTGTGCCACATGAAGCGTGAATGCGCTGGGTGCTGGCTTTTGGGTTCAAAAGACGTCCACGGGTGAGAGTCAATGCAGTTCTTTCCTTTCTTATGTACGCATGCCAGCACCTACGCTCTATGATCCTTTCTCCAGTATCATTGTAGTGTACTGTCTATCACCAGTGAACAGCCATGGTCATCTGACCGGGTGTTCATAACATAAATGGTTGGAATAAATACTATGTTCCCCGAAACCTTCCAATGGACATCAACTTATAGATTTCGCAGTTATCTCAGCTTGTTGCCCAGGTGGGTAGAGTTACGCCGTAATCAGCCCTATAGTATCTAGGGACTCTTGTACCTTCTTAATTACTACCTAGTACTTAGGTAGATCTTCGTCCTATGAGCACTCGGATAAATATCTATACTTCCCTCTAGGGCTCTCTCTCCCTCCCTCTCCCTCCCTCTCCCTCTCTCTCCATCTCTCTCCATCTCTCTCCATCTCTCTCCATCTCTCTCCATCTCTCTCCATCTCTCTCCATCTCTCTCCATCTCTCTCCATCTCTCTCCATCTCTCTCCATCTCTCTCCATCTCTCT